>OX104113.1:44458390-45014779 GCA_944474755.1 Limnoperna fortunei
GATACAATAACTACATAGGACTTCCTTCACATGAAATTGTTCGCTTGCTTGAACCTGGATTTGACATGTTATCGCAGGCTTTTTCTATAGCTATTAAAATTTAGTGAATAAAACCGTCTAATATTTACATTTTGCACGTATTTGTAAAAAAGAGGTTAGCCTTTATCGCAACTTCCGTAAATGGGTCAAGTGCAGTTTGCTTATAATAAAACACAAGGTTTTCGGTATAAAACACATTATATGCTATTAACATAGTTACAGAAGGTAAGTAGTTTTGCATTAGTTACTTGTAAGCTGTAATATTATTTAAAAACACCCTTTTTAAATTCATTTGTGTCAATTCCTAACGCCGACTAACTAAATAAATCTAACCCGGCTTTGCTGGCGATTTCTGACTATTTATTTGTCTTCGTTTTTGTTCTGTTTTGACTTTTGATTGTAAGTTAAGCAGAGATATTGACAATTATCTTCTTTGAACTTTACTTGAATCAAATAGAAGTTTTGATTCAGTGGATTGATCTTTTATAAACGAAATCTGGTGTTAACAGCAATAAATTAAAAATAAATTACCATTAGCGAAAAACAAGTCGGTCTTTTTAAGCAAATGAATAACTCTAAGTTATTTCTCCTTTTAAATTTGACATATAAGCAAGCAGATAACTGGTCATTAATGCACCCAAGCTTAGAAAAAAAATTTCATGGAGAGTGGTGGCAGTAGTTTTTCTTGAATTCTTATTAGCGTTGTTAATTAGGAAGCAAAAGTTATAACCTAATTAATAAGGTATTGCGCATGTTTTTTCCACGAATGTAATCACCGAAGTGTATGATTATATTCAAGTCTGTTATATTTTACCAAAACTGATGGTATAAGTCTATATTTTAGCAAATAAAAAATAATTCTGAAGAGTTTGTTCACTTCAATAATCATAATTCATTTATTTAAATTTTAACTTCACATTTGTTGCCCCTCGAGGTTAAATATGAATACATATACATGTACGCAATGACCTACTTTGGGTTTTGTACATTTAATGCTGTTGAGTAACCTTTCATATTTATATGAGCTATATAGATTAATTATTTCAATCTGGCAAATATTTGTATGTTTTGGGTGTTTTGCAAGGTTCTTTACTATTTAAATAAGATATTTTTATTAAAACCTTTGATAAAATTTTCATAAAACGTATACAAGTTATGTACGCTAGGGGCACTTTAAGTGAAAATCCCTCATAATTTACATTTCCGAGGTGAATGATTTGCATGAAAATAATTTATCAGTGACTTTGACTTTGAAACATGTTTAAAATGTTTTGAATACAAACATTTGATTGAAATTGCATCAGATCTGACACAAAATGTAGCCGTGAGAGTTCTTTCGAGACGATTTTTTCCATTAAATCTAATTTAATTTCTAGAGGGCATAACTCCCATAAAAACAAGTGCCAAAGTGCCACAAAATAAGCACGTCGAAAACCAGTAACATTATTTGTAAGTTACATGGCATTTAAATCATGTGAACCCGTATTACCATAATGAACTTGATTACCAGCCAATTTAATACCCTTTGTGGAACATTTGTAAGTTATTTGAATAAGTATTTTAAACATATATATGAATACATAGAGAGATAGGTTCCTTTGTGAACAACAATTGTTTTAATTGTTTGTTTGTTTGTTTGACGTTAACGCCACTTTCATCGATTTTTCAGATATATCTTGGCGCCCAGTTTGTATTGGGGACGAAGCCGGAGTACACAGAGAAAACCCTTGACCCTCTGTGGGAAAACTGGCAATCCTTGTCAATTAAGATTAGAGTCGAGTGCACCCTGCCCAAAGTGAGACTCAACGCTCAATCTCAGTGTTGACAAACCACATGATCAATAGTAGTCGGACTACCTTAACCACTCGGTCACCAAGGCCCCAATATAAAACTTAAACATAAATTTGAAACATGATTTTACACAGTTTGACTAATGACATGGCACACTGTGTACGATTTACGTCCCCATAAACATTTCCCCTAAGTTTCATGAAGATCGGACAACAACTGTTCGAGAAAGAGAGCGGACAAAACGAATTTGCTATTTTTTGAAAAATAAAGTGCCATAAGCACTGAAAGTACCTGTTACAACTCCTACATGTATGTCCTAGATAAGTCGGGTTTTTTAAAACGCTATTTCAATTTAAAGTTATTGAATTACATTTGAAATCTATGATTTTATTGTTTCAGATAAAATGTCATTGAACATGCTAAGGTAATAAAATTTATAGTTTCACTAGATACTGAATTATAAAAGAGTCAAATGTTTACATAATTATTTAATACAAACATAGCAGTTATCAGTAAAAAGGTCCTTTTCTCAACCTTCACATGCCAAGTAATGCTTGGATGAGGGTCCATTATATAAATTACGCCTTCGGCAGAGGATATTAGATAGCATATTTAGAGAGTTGCATCAAACAAGATGTATAGACCAAGCAAAACAATATTGTTTTATTTTCAGCAACGACTGGATACTACATTCACCAGAATAATGAATGTATCATTTGATAATGTGTGTATAGTTATTCAATCAAAAGTATAATTTCCTCATTTATATTACTATGTCAATATGTGGAGATATACTGTTGGTAACTGTTTTGCCCTGTTAATGTATGTGTAAAGCAATAATCAAACTTGAATGCCTTATTGGATAAATAGTCTGCAATTGATAGAAAGCTGCACAGCTTATTGTCACATCACAGTTAAGCTATATTGTTTCATTTCAAAATGACGGACATGGCAGCAAAAGTAGGATAAAGATTAAATAAATGCAAAATATTTATATTAAATATCACCAATAATGAACCAACAATTACATTATCAATTATTAATACCATATTAATAAATCGACAAATTACAAGAAAATCTGAATCTGTATCTGATTCAGTTATTTTAAACAGTTCTGAGCTTAAAACATCAGTTCATCGAATTTGAACACAGTTATTTAATCCATTCACAGTCTTAGAACAAAAATAAATATTTAACACAATTCCACCATCAATGTAGCATTGCAGTAGAAAAAGAATTGTCGTCTGTCACTATCTCCTTTAAGTAATGTTTATAAAAGGTTCTGCTGCACCTCCAATCGGCTGTTTTCATAATTTCTGGAAGTGAAAGTCCATGCATAAATGCCTTAGTTGAAGAGGTCCCTCTAAAAGAATGGGCTGAATACTGATGGTCTATACCTCAAAGTTGTAAGATAAGCTTTAACCATTTTGCAAGAGGACTTGTAGTAACCTTGTTATAAGTTCTATATAAAGTTAATAAATATTCTGACTTCCTTTTATTCGAAGTCCTTGTTATACATTCATTTAATGTGTCAACGACACACAATTCTGGTTTGCTATATTTTGTAAAGGTATCTATAGGCAAGGAGACTCCAGGCCTAGAGGTTTTCACTACTTTCTGAATGTAAAATACAATCTTGTCATCATATTGATTCATGTATTTAATATTAAGTAAAAAAATAGTTTGAAATCTGGATGTTGTTGTTAGGGCAACTAACCCTATACGTCTCAAAGTCAATGCTTTAAAGGCATCAGTTTTTAAATAAGTTTAAACTTTGGCAACATCCCACTTCTGACTACATTTAGGTTTTGGTGGATTTATATTATAATAGCCTTTTAAAAATTTTGCCAGAAAAATAGGGTCTTCAACCCAGGAAACATTAAAATGTCCTAATGTTTGAGTTAACATTGATTTGTGAGTATTCATTACAGAATATTAGACATCACTTTCTGTCAAAAAAGTTAAATACTGAATAGCGTTTAATTCAGTTGGTGACAAGGGATTAATACGTTGTTGACGACACCAAATATACCATTTTTGCCGGCATAACTGGTATTGTTTATTAGTTCCTGACCTCCAAGAGGCGATGATAATTTTAATAGACTTTAATGAAAACCCTTTTTTTAGACATTGCCTGATACAATACAGGCGGCTAGGAAAATTTTCTTTGTTAATGGATGGACCTCTCCTGTCAATGGCATAGTCATAAAACCTTTGGACTTTGGGAGTCTAATTGGAAAAGAAATTAAAGCAGATATACGTAATAGAATCCAGTTCTGGGTTTGTCAAAATGGCACAATAAGTATAGTTTTTTTCTACTTGATCTACAGTAATGTTTTGTAATACTATACTTATTAAACAAAAAGGTGGAAACAAATAGGGTTGATCATCTGTCCATGGCACAGTGAAAGCATCAATTATTGTAGCATTTGGGTCATATGTTAATGATGCAAAAATCTCAATTTGAGTATTGTGACGTGAGGCAAACGAATCAATATTAGGATAAAAAATATGTTTGCAAATTCGTTTGAAAATTTGAATTTTCAGTTACCACTCTAAATTATCACAAAACTGTCTGGACAGATTGTCAGCAAATATATTTGTCTCCCCTGGTATGTGTTGAGCAGATATATAAAGATTTCTTTTTAAACACCAATTCTATATTTCAACTGCCAACTTATAAAGTGTTTCTGATGTCATAACACCCATGCTATTAATATAGGCAACTGTTTTGGTATTATCAATTTTAACACCAATTGTTGTCGTATTCTGCAAAGAAGGCCTTCAAAGCATGAAACACAGATAACAGTTCTAAATAATGTATGTGGCATATGGATTCTTGTCAAGTCCATTGACATCTTAATTTAAGGTATTCATAGCAGGCACCCCAGCCTTTATTAGATGCATCTGTTTCAACATAAAATGAAGTTTGTTCAGGTCTTATTAATTTTCCGTATAAATTTCTAACATTCTGAAGCCATAAACTAATTTCAGATCTACTCTTTTCTGACAGAATCATATCCTTATCCTAATCTTGAGTATTTTGTAAACCTAAAATGTTATTTTTTTAAAAAAACTCTATAATGTTATTGACCATGCAAAATTGCATTTGATTCAATAACAATCAGTCCAATGAATGACGCCAGTATCCGAACTTAAATTACCCTTTCTTTGAGAATATGAGTAGCAAAGTTTATTATTTTTTCTATCTTTTCTTCAGTCAAAAAGACCTTAAATTCAATAGTATCAATAATAAGACCAAAAACTCTATTCTTTGTGTTGGTACAAAAACTGTTTTTTTTTTGGTTTAAAGTAAATCCCAATTCTTCAATTTTATTTGCCATTAACAGCCTGTTCTGCACAACTTTCAAATTTTTGATTCAGAACTAACGAATCGTCGATATAATGACAACATCGAATGTTATTTCTTCTAAAGAGTGCATATACAGGCTTCAGAACCTTTCTAACGACCCGTGGTGCTGATGAAATTCTGAAAGGCAGCACCTGAAATTGGTAATGTTTTTTTCAAAAACTTCCTAAATTCTGGATGTATTGCAATACTGAAATATGCATCTTTCATATCAATTGAACAACAAAAATCATTTTTCTGTACCAAATCTAATGCAAAAGGCAATGTTTCCTGTTTAAAATGGTGGTATTCAATAAACTGATTTAATCGTTTCAAATTAATAACAGGACGAAGACTCCCGTCCTTTTTGGGACAATAAACAGATTTGATATGAATTGGTCATTATTGTTTTCAACCTTTTTTGCACCTTTTTAATGAGTGTTTACACTTAATGATCACTAAGCTTTATTTCATCAAAATTAAATTTAATTTGATTTTGGAACAAAGCATTGGACTGGTGGCTCATAAAATTAAATTTTGTACCCTTTGATAACATCAAGAATCCATCTGTCACCAGTAACATCTTTTCAAGCCATATAGTTAAACTTTTCTACCTTCGTTATTGGTAATTTTGGCTCATCAGTCTTCTGGGGTGTCCTCGGCCCCTTCCTCTGCCCCGAAATGGGTTCCTGTTGCTGACCATTCCCAATTGGGATCTGCCCAACTGTGCTGGAGCGCCCAACGCAGCTGGGCGGTTGTAGTTTAAAGAACCAAACCTGTTAGAACTAGACCTTTTACCATATTGGTTTTTTCCATATGCACCTAAAGGAATTTTATTAGGATCACATAGTTCTTTAATCCTTGACATGATTTTATCACCAAATAAATTGTGTTAATTGAGGTATCATGACTACAAATTCTTTGGTATCAAGGATTTAAGAGCCTTCTAATATCATATCTGCGTTTCATAGAAATACTATGAAAGGCATGACCAAATAGACTAAGAGAGGCAGGAAGTTTACCACTTGTTGTTACAGGATCCAAAGGGTAATTTTTCTTTATCTGGTTAGCAATATGTGTAAGACCAGCTACCATTGATTTCTGAATGTCTTGTAAAAAATCAACACTGCTGTGAGCTGTTCTAGGGATACCTTCACATATTTCTTATCTGACTTTTGGTACCCGTAAAAGTTTACAGTCTTCTGGCCTTGGATACTTTTTTGCACGTTCCTGAATTGACTCCTTATTTGACCTAACCGTAACTGCAGCATCTACTGCCTGAGCTAACGTATCGCCAACTTTGTGGCCAGTTTTTTTTATCAGTTTTCAATTGTACAACATCCCGTTCAGGGGGTTCATTAGTGCCAACTAAACAGTGAACGTCAGGGTTAGAATCGTCATCAAAAACCTGTTAAAATGCTAACAATAGGCTAACCCCTGAACAGTTCATACCAGAACCACCGTGTACTGAGTAATCATCATCAAAACCAAGAGAAGTATCAAAATCATTAATCGAATCTCTGGAAAAATTATCTCTCACACCGACATCTAAGTAATTGTCAACAAAGTCATCTTCATGGTCACCCCAACTGATAATATTACCATTCCGAACAGTAATATTTTTATTTCTATCAACTTTACGTGAATTGTTATTAGTACTACTGTTACCAACTACCAAAGTATCACCTGCTTGTTGATCAGAAACTATATGTTTATTGACAACCTATCAGATGATACTTTGTAAAATAGTATCAATACCTAACTTTTTTCTCAGGTCATCGACATTTGAATTGTTAGTACTAGTTTTTCGTACCTTGGCCTTTGAAGCCTTATCTTTGGGGTGATCAATTTCCTCTTGTAAGTTGGTAATGAGGAACCCTTATTTTTACGGCCTTTTTCCTCTGCTTCTACGCTCTTAGCACGTGTACTTACACTGTTAGTGTGTAAATGAGACTGCACATCGGAATCAATGTTATCCTCACAGCCAGAATTTGATAATGATAACACATCGTCATTATCTTCAGCCATATTTGTTTACAAATACACAAATATACACCAAGCCAAACCGTAAATTATAATCTACTTGGACAACGTCTCAAGTAAAAACATATAGTATGATATAACAAATTTAAAACTGGAATTACGTTCTCAGTTCAAAATAAGTTTATTTGTCTGGACAACGTCTCAGGAATATATCTTTCCGAGTGAGAGTGCCATACCGCTCGGAAAACAAAATTGAATATGTGGCTTTACAGTCACTGGTTTTATACAAGTACTTAGTCACGTGACTCAATATTTACACGAGAGCGTACTAATTTTTGACCACTTTGAATAGAGATCTTTCGGATTGCCTCGCCGCTGATCGGCAAACATAATGCTATGTAATATCCTCTGCCGAAGGCATAATTTATATAATAATTCATTAGTCTCACCTCAAAGTTTAAAAAAGCTATGAGAGACTATATTGCATGTATACAATTCCTAATGGTATACATACCAAACAAAATCTTTACAAATTTTTTCATATGTAATAACTTTCGTCATGCAAACGTATTTTTAACAATGAATCTGCACATTTTTGCGAAGATTTACGAGTTAAAAATTACATAATCTATGTCATGTAATAGTTCAGAATAGATGATACGTTTTCTATAAAATAGAAAAATAGAATCAAGGCCGATTTTGACAACAATTTCTTTGTTATGTTGCTTGTTTCAAATACTTAAGTTTTTTGTATGTACACATCAATATATATGTAACTTCACTGCCTACCTTATAATTGGTCAATCCTGCCTTGCTTATAATTACACATGTATATGCTTGTTCGCTGAAAACAGATTGTTACTTTGGATGCATTATGATTGCTGTTGTTTTTTCTTGGGAAAACAACAATATGACCACCTTTATTTTATCAATAATTTATTTGTGGAATTATTTTTGTTCGACAGGTTATTACTGCTTCCTGATACAAAAAGTTGTCTCAATTGTTGATTCAGTACAAAGTAATTGTAGGCAATGATCATTGGATACACCTATTACTGACTAGTGGTGTATGATTACCCACCACCCCCCCACCCCTTTTCATCAATACACCAACTCACACAGTACAGTAATGGATGCAAGAGATTTGGCATACGGAAAAACCTGGTTTAGCCCCTCTTTTTTTAAATTCTGCACAAACTAAAGACCGTTGGCTCAGTTCATTTTTAGGTTTTGGGTCTGTGACAAAATTGTCGGTAGAATTGATTACTCAAACAATCAGACACAAAATGTGCTATAAATTGATGAGGTTTCCATTTTTTTTTTAAATTGAAAACAAATCTTTGAACATTTCAATAATAGCCTTGAAGTTTCAGGGATCTGGATTGAAAGCTGAAGGATGAGTTTATTATGCAAAATAAGTCATGAAAATTAGAAAAATATTTGAACAATTTCATAATAGCAAGTGATTCATTTCATACATGCGCAATCCTTTCTGTGAAGTTTCTGAGTTGAAACTGTAAAATTGTAAGAGGAGTTGGTTAAAAAATGAAAAAAGTTAATAAGTTCCCAAGTCTGCTTCTTTCAACCCAGCCCAAAAATATGTTGTCTAAAAATAAAAGATCAACAAGTTGTAAAACTGCCTACCTATAATAACCTTTTTGTTGTTATCGATTACTAGTATAAGTAGAAACCAAGAGATATTTATTTTCAACCCATTTATAATACACAAGGGTTTCCAAAAAAACACACATCTATCACTGGGCTCCCAAGAAAACTCCATGTCACATTTCAGCAAAACAGAGTTTATTAATTCTAAATAGTTTGTTTATCTTGTTTTACTTTTTTCGTCTCGCATACATGTTGTTATGCTCAAATCTCCATAAAGATGACGAGCTATGTCAGAGCGGGTTGTTGATTTCGCTTAAAACTGTAATGCACTTTCAGCAATCGTTAGCTACAACTATTTCATGACGAAAAACCTACCTTCAATATGAAAATATGATAATCCTAATTGAAAAAATAATTTTGCCCTAACCAACACTCGAAGTCACAATCACCCCGGTTCTTGATTTAAAATTTGATTTTCCGTCCAAATCCTACGTTTTCCAAAGATTTTTAAAAATTATTCATTAAATTGGGGGTCAATCGTCCTGCTTCCGAGTTTAAGCCTTACAACGGTCATATTTAACTTTACTTCAACCTAATTTGCAAAAGATTGCCATTTTTACTGTTACTGCTTGGGGTCTGTGGTTAAACCTGGAACTCCTGGCTTCTTAACTCAACAAAGGCTGGACGTTATAGCTGATAAATTTCTAATATTGGCGTAAAACCCTTTTCAAATAAACTATATATTACCCAAGATAATAATAAATAACTTCTAAAATAATTTAAACCATAGCACCTCTTCTGTGTATTTGATTAAGCTTTTGATTGTTGTCACCAACATGACTGCTGTGTGTTAAGACAGAAACACGTTTGCTTTATCATATTTCCAACCTAAGAACAGGCATCGCACAATAATCAGCACACCATTATTTAAGAGTAATTTTATTATTTGATAATTGTCAACGAACTACTGACAGTTTTTAACCTTATAAAGAAAATTATTTGCTTTCATTTTGCTTTTATGAGTAACTCTTGGATGCAAACATTATATTCAAGAACAGATAGAAAAACAAGTCACAACTTCTCAATTTGTCAAGTGATTCACAGGCGTTATAGCCTTTGAATGATTTTTGAATGTGTTTTTTATATTAACTTGAAAACAATAACAAATGAAGAAAAAAATTTGATCTGCAAAACTGACTAAAAAGATCTAAAATTAACTCGGCCAGCATGATTTATATTACCAATCTTTTGGAGTTATTTCCATCTAATGACTTTTTTTTACCCCAATGTGTGTTTTGGTTATTGTTTGGAAACCATAATAGATTTACAAAAAAACTACACAGCAAATTTAACCAAGTTAAAATCTACAAATGAATGATCAAAAGAACATTGGTCAATCGACTTATTATGGATATTATTTCTCTCTTATAACTAGTTTTAGATGTTTAACTTTATTTGTTCTTAAATTCTGTAAGGCGTGTTTAACGAAAAATAACCAAATTTTAAAAGTAAAGGTTTTCCAACAAACAAATGACAGACATAGGTAAACTTCAGGTAAACGTGAACTATGTATTTCAAGCCATTTGATTTTCCAAGAAGTGACAAGAAAATTCATCAGCAAAATACGAATATAAGTTATGAAGCTTTTGTTAACCATAATTTACTGGAATCAACCCAAAGAATTCCTTTTTTTAAGGATGCATTTTTTTACATTTTCCATTAACTACTTAAAAACTTGACTACTAATTAAAAACTTATTTTAAACAATGAATAAACACATGTGGGTTATTAAATATACCTAGCGTAATAAATAAATATAAGAGAAAAATTTGCCATGAAATTGAATACTATTATCACGGCATATTTTGGCAGTGTAAAACAACATTCTTATAATTTTCTGTTTCTTTTTGTTTAAAATACTCCAGGTTTAATGTATGTGCAAATTAGTATTTGTCTTCACTGCATTATTTTTTTTTTAATCTGCTTTATTTTTTTAATCAATTTTCTACGATTTTACTACATTCTTTGCTGTGTCTTCCAACAGGAAACCTGATTGTTGTGAAACTGTTGTGTACCCAATATTATTGCTATTGGTGTTTTCGTGAATACAATAATATAACCAAACTAAGGTTATCAATGACACATTTTTGGAGTCATTTTTATTCTACACGTTATCACTGCTTTCTGTAAAACCTTCTGCTGTGTAAAATTTAATCGCTATACAATTACAATTAAAGTAAGCAGATCAGAGGTGTCTGAAAGCCACACACGATTATGTCCATAATGTCTAAAGAAAATCAGAGAGTAAAAAGACATTTGAAAGTCATATTATCATCCATGTACATTAATAATAATCGATCAATCAAAATAAAACTATTATACTCATTCATACCGTACTTTATGATACAAAATGTAACACGATGAACCCTAACCTTAAAAAATTATGGTTGTCAAAAAAAGTCAATCACGTTCTGAAACTTTTTTTCTATATGAACCTTTTTGTGGCTTATACTTATTTTCCCACTATCAATTACTAGTACCTGGAAAAAACAGGAATAATTTTTATCATATTTATAATTGATAAAGAATACTATCACTGCGCCAAAACAGAAGAAGTCGGATTAGTTTTCAGAAATTTATACTATCTAGGTTTAAATGTATGTGCACATCAATATTTTCTTCACTGATTTGTTTATAATTAGTTAATTTCCTATTATTTTGTTTTGAAAATCACATAATGAATATCATATTAATGGTAAAATGAATATTTATTTATTTCACATTAATCCCTTAATTTTCATAAGTTTAAAAAATCAATATAATTATACCTATACAATTATATTTCAGTTTATAAACGGTTTAAGTATAAAGTTCTAGCGAAGTCGAGTTCTTTGTATTCAAGTTTATTGTATTTGCTAAGAAAGTCTATATTTCAGCAAACAACTAAGTATGAATATCTATCTTTTTTGGATCGCATTTCCTTTGTTATGTTTAAATCTCAATACAGATGAGAAATAATATTATGGTGGTTGTAGATTTTGTTTTGTTTGTTAGATCATTTGTGATTTAACTTTCATCAATAAGTTAGCATTATCTTATAAACTGGGCGTCGTTTTATTGAGGTAAGAAGCAGGAGTAACCAGTGAAAACCACCGACCTTTATCAGAGAAACTGACAATCCTAGTATAAATGGTTGGAATCAAACGCACATACTTCCCTAAGACAGACATCAACTCCAGTTATCAGTAGTAGTTGGAGATTAAACTAGACAACCGAGGCTCCGTGTGTTGTTGATATTACTTTTAAGCAATAGCTGTTTAAGGGTTAATTTAATTAGCCGCTGATTCAGTGATAGTGTCATGACTCCAGTTATATTTTCAATATTGCCGTTAATCTATAGTTTTTTACTAAAAAACTACATTTACTCGTATTATTTACAATAAGAACACATGGTCTTGCTTACATGTTGGTAGGGGTAATATATAAATGCTTGCAGTACACATTTATAAATGACTCTTCCTTTCTTTCGTCCAGAATTTACCGTGCAAAAATAGATTTTCGAAAAATTTGCAAAAATTACCCTTGAACTTCAAGGGGGAGCTTTTTTTAAGTACCTCCCATTGATCATAGTTCAAGGTGGGCTATTGAAACACTCTTCACACATTATTATTAAAACGTGTACATAATAATAGTGTCGAAACTAGAACTTTTCCAACACTTTAAAACACGAAAATAATTAGAATAAAGATTAGTATGCATTCGAAATGAAGGTAATAACAAAATACAGAACACCAAGGGCACCGTCAAACAAGACTATCCACAAATCAAAGTCCACGAAACTGATTAAGTTCTGGGCCTGTCTGGTGCTCTGTAACCATGTTTTTCCATATTGTAAGCTGTCTTGAAGATAATTTGGTACTTTCCTTTTAACTAATTTGTTCAAAGTATAATGCTCTGTCTATTCTTCTATCTGAATGTATTCCCACTTAGTCTCTTCACATAATTGTTATTACATGAATAGAATTTTGCGTGTTTTTGATTGATATACAAACTACTTTCTGGTCATGTTATCAGGGCATCTCTTGGTATTCCACGTAATTGTTTTTACTGTTTCTCGAATTTCGTCAAAAAGAACATTGGTTGGTAGACTCTTTATTTGAGTTATTGCTCGTTTATAAAAAAAAATTCATATTGTTTAGCGTTTTTGGTTATGAATTTTACAACAATGAGTACAAAAAACTTATTATAGGTTAGGTAATAAATTTAAATAATGATCCTTTAAAACTTGAAAAAAACTTGGCTAGGGATATTCACAAAATGCCGATCGCGCGAAAACCATGTTTTTCGCACTCAACCTCTACCACATTACTTTGTAAACACTTGGAAAGTTGTGCAAAAATCTTCGATGCATATGGAGCGAGGCCTTTCTTCATATTGCTAATGTAGCTTTATTGTCACAATGAAATAGATTTTTTGCATTTTCGTTCTTTACCCCATAGCAGAGAGGCTACTACTATCGTACATGTTTACTTCCTTCCATGTATGCAGAAATCGGAGCCAAAATTCTAAATCAACTCGACTTTGCTAACGCAAGTTTAAGTAAAAATTAAATTCTTTGACCTTAGTATACAATTTTATCATAAATGAAACAAAAAATCTACCTGGAACAATGACACGTTTTTATACATGTTGACCTTTAAAGTATGGAATAGATGAAGTTGTAAATTTGTTCTATTTTGTTAACTGTCTATCTAGCCTCTAATTCAATGCTAAGATATCCGATGTACGTTAGCGGCCCAATGGTTTTATTTTTGCCAGGGGGATAAGTAATCAGTTGAATAGCATGATCATGAAAGCCATTATTCTTTCTGCGTCGACTTCTAAAGGTTTTGATAATAAAGTCGTGAAGTAAATGTAAAAATGTTTACTTTGTAGTTCCGTTATGCTATGAAACGAATTACCCTGGAAATATTATCAAATATTTTTTAGTTACTACAGCATTTGGAAGACATTCGAACATAAAAAAATAAAGTGATTTCCAATTTAAAACAGAATACTAGTAATGGCTATTGACCTGGTTAAACTAGAAAAATATTAAAGAGTTTTGAATTTCAAATTTACATAGATTTGTCAATTTTCCATATTTTGTAATAATGCGAATCGTGTCGTCTATCTTGACATAAGACATTGAACACAAGTCTTTGTCTATTAGATCATTTATACTCACTTTTTTATTATTGTGAGCTGCAGACAGTCCAAGTATCAATCGTCTCTTGTGTGAATATTTCTTTCGTCGATATCAAACGGGCTTACTCGATAATGATCAAACGGTTATTTATGAACTGGACAATAAATAACACTACTGCAGAGCACTTGATTAATTAGATCTGACACTGTATTTTTCTGTGACCTTGCACTTAAATTGTTTCTACATTCCTTTATGTCATAACCAAAGTATCAAAGCATTTGTAACCATAACATAAATAATCAACGAAAGTTTGTGAGGCGATTTATTAGTTCACGTTCTAATTGCTCGACATTGATCGGTTAGGCGCGTACATATCAAAATTAATCGATTGTACAAGAATAGATTCAGAAAGATCGTCCTCTATTCGAGTTTCCTTTAATTATTGTATCAGTTTTTTCTTGCTCCACATAGAAAGGTCATCATTTGAGTCTATGCTTGTAAAAAAGTCTTCTTGTCCCCTGTATCTTTTATTTTCTAGTAGCCATTAAGATCACTAAGAATGAACTGATTATAAAGTTTTAAGAAAGTCCACTGATGTTTATGTACAAAACTAAACAAAGTACAGCCTAAAAAAAATGGCTTCCTTCTTGTCAACAAATTTGAAGAACTGAGTGCCTGCAACTAGTTAAGAACATCAAAAGTTCCTGCATCCACGTGTTTTTTATCATGAATTAATTAACAAATAAGCCTACATCTTTTTTCAGTTAATATTGTAGAATAAGACTTTATGTTTGTTTTCCTCATATAGCAAAAGGAGGACTCACGTGGAGGACTCTATAAGGATATTTTTTTAAGTGGTTTATCATTAAAACTATCATATGCAAGAAACGTAATCAATCAGTAATGTTTCCAAACGTTCTCCCGTTAAAGAATGACATCATCTTTTAGTGCAGATATTTGGACAAATACCACAAAAAAAAACATTCGTCGATTTATTGTCAGTACCTTATGCTGGATTTATTTCTAAAAAAAGTAATATTTTATCCATAATCTAGTGTTATGATTATAGCAGAATAAACGACGCAAACGCAATTTAGTGGAACGCAAGTGTGCGTCATATTTATGCAACAAGGTTGTTGTTTTATTTCGATAGTGCATTGCCTTTTCTAACCTTGGAACACATTTGGGCACATACATGAGAAACCCAATATTTTTTTATTAATCTGAATGTGTTTATATGTGATATTTTACTTAATTACCGGGGCTTTTAAATGTAATTGATGCCCGTACTAATATAATAAATGATTGTACTGTAATAATCAGATATAAATGTCATAAAAATAGTGCTTAGTGTAATGGTGGTGTTAAAACAACTTTGTTTGCTTTTCCAATACAATTTAAATTACAATCTGGCGCAGTTGTCAACAATATCATAAACTTTTAACAAAAGTGTGTATTAAAGTAGAACTTACGCTTTAGGCGAAAAAAAGCTTTATTAATTAACTACTATAATATTCGCTTAAATGTTAAACTGCCAATATATTTTGATGAACCAGTCCAATACGGAATTAACTAGTGCAATATCGGTATTGGCCTGATTCGCCCTGTATTGGCCTAGTTCGTCCTGTATTGGCCTAATTGCAACCTGTATTGGCCTGATAGATTTGGACTAGTTAATTAATAAAGATATCATTACGTGATGATTTCTGTATTGGCCTAGTTATTGGTCCTTGGCCAGCTGTATTGTCCTTCGGCTGCGCCTCAGGCCAATACAGCAAGCCTTGGACCAATAACTAGGCCAATACAGAAATCATCACGTAATAATATCATATTATCAACAGAAATTATTTAACAATAACATCTTCCTGAATTCTTGAAATACTACTGAATGTGTTAAGTCTATGTAGTTTAAAAATAAATTAAAACACTAATGAATAAACTAAATAACCGTTTTTCCAAATAAGACTCCATTATTTCAAAAAATACAAGTTGCAAATAAACAATGATAGTTGTCAACTATCTTTTTTAAAGGTGAGGGTGGGGTATATCTAATGTGTACACCTCATTGACAATGTCAAAGTTTGACTAGAAAACTTTACATGTAATTACATAATTTTAGGTTTTTACAGTCTTTCACTTATATTGAGAGTTATCTTCTCTTGAATATGCTGATGTTGATTAAAGTGGAAAGTGGTAAATTCAACCAAATTTAATTCTCTATAATAATAATAATAATAATAATAATAATCAGCCGATACATATCACAATCATACTGACCTTGAACGAGGGTGTTAGGGAAGATAATCACAAGAAGAAAAACTAAACGAAGCCGAAGGTGATGAATTTATTTTTTCGAACATCAATATACAACAGCTAAGACTTCCAGTAAACAAAATTTCGAAGAAAATCGGAGAATTTTAATTGTTTGCAGCTATCTTGGATTTAAAATGACCGCCATAGAAAGACAACATGTGCGTCAAACGGTGTTCTATATCCTATTCAACTTATATACTAATTTTTATTAAAACGCATAAATTTTTGGATTTTTTAGTGTATTTTGATTTTTTGTTTCATTTTCTAAGTGGCCGCCATAATCAAATTCAGGTTTAATGACAAACATATATTCTTATATTTTAATCCACATGTAAACCAAGTTGCACGAGCCTTACTTTTATTATATCAACTTTTCCAAACTCGTACTTGTTATTTTTAATTGATCTCACTTAAGAAAACGGAGAAAAATGTTATACCTGTGCCTAAAATGTGTAAAAACTGCATATATTGTCCCCGAGGAAGTAAATATAAGGCGACAATTTGTGCTATGCAGACGACAATTTATGATGTAGTAAAGATTGCACATATTGTCGTCCTGTACATACTGTCGCCGGCGACAATATGTGCCGTAGCACGCCTTTATAGACTAAACGATTAGTGTAATTGTATTAAAATACCGCATTACAGACTACACAGGTAGGAATGAACGTTCTTTTATAAGCCTTAAAGGTTTCCACTATTCTAATGGGAGTTTTACATTGCAATTCCCATACAAAATTTATCTTGAAAGATTTAAACAAATAATGACATACACTGGACAATGTGACTGTTGAAATGGTCAATATATTACTTCCAGAAAATTATCAGCACTCGAACTCTAGCTTGAAAGCATAACTTTTCACCCGAGGCCAGGGACTCACTATTAGGACCTAGACCTGTTATGTGTGTTTAAGTTTATGTGTGTTAATATATATCAATACAACACAAAAGCCAACATTAAAAATACATCGACTTTGAAGTAATTCTACAGAGAGTTAAGCACTTGTAGCTTTGATTATGGTTGACTGAACCGGGTTTTACGCCACTTTCAGCTATATCAGCTACATTATGGCGTCAAGTTTTAATAGTGAGATTAAGTCAGATTAGATTATCCAGTGAATCCTCCAACTTTCGACAGGAGAACTGACAATTCTTGTTCAAGGTGTAGTCGAGCACACACTGCCCGCAGTAAGGATTGCCCAAGCAGCTTTAGCGTTTACAGGCTGGATGACCAACTTACTTGACACTCCGCTACCCCTTACCATAAAGCATACCCATTTGCTCAATGTGTCGGAAAACCTGATATCATCTGTGTTTAGAAGAGTGCGTGTTGCTAAATTTTTATATTTTCAACGTTTTGTGCTTGTTCGTGAGTTTTCAAGAATTGCCATTCAATTTCGTCGTTACATGTTGTTCGTTTGAACTTCGCCTAAGTATCTTTTTACGTACTTGTAACCAAATATATTTATATTTACATTTTTACATTTATAATAATATCAATTACTTATACTTATAGGATCCATAGATCTGTTTGTTAATACCTTTGCGGTTTGTTGTGGCTTAGAGATGTGTTCCAGGGACTCTAAGTTAACAGGTTTGTTCAATTTTTATGTACAACTTGGTATTGGTACAAAAGTTCTCAAAATGGCGGCCATTTTTTATAGCACCGATCAATTATGAAGCATTAAGGATATATACTGTAATAAAAAATAAAGCCACTCAACTTAAATCTCTAATTCTTAGTGATGTGACCTAGGCTTTGATAACAGACTTAATTTGATTCGGAAGACTCTGGTATAAGCTCTTAATATATTGTGAAGGAAATAATGCCCACAACTTCAGGACAAGCCGCTTAAGATCTGATTTTGTTTTGACTTCATTTTCAATGGTAATATGAACCTTACAAAATAAATTGAAATACTAGATAATCAATTCTGGCTAGTAGTTACTAAACAATTTGAAAACGACGATTAGATCGTTCAGCAGGATAATTAATGTAAAGCAAACAATTCAGAAAATATCTTTTTCTGATATGAATTTTTAGCACTTTCCATAAATCTTTTTCTGATATGAATTTTTAGCACTATCCATACATTTTCGCTAATGTTAACATCTGTGCTTTGTGCTGGCCAGGGAAGTATAGGAATGTTATTGTTTGATTTCCATTCATTACTCTCCCGAGTGACATGGCATGGTGCATTATCCTCCAGAAAGATCCAATCGTAGTTTTCAAGGTTTTTAGTATCTACTGGCCACAAACAATTATCTGGAGTTTCAATGTAGTTTGCAGAGTTCATATTTCTATTGATAACAGTAAGTGTCGGTCTTCAAAAGATACCGACAATAGCACACTTTCTATTACACATCATGCAATAAACATTTCATTTATTTACAAATTTAAGTTACCTTTCATACCTAAGCGGGTTTTTAAACACTGAAGACGTCTTGTTTGATGATTTGCAGTACACTTATATACAATATTCGTACATTGATAGTATTATATAATTGAACAGCAGCATATAATTAACTATTACCACATGAGACAGTTACGGCGTTCTATTTACCACTTCATCAGATGGCATTTCTGACAGTGAAAGTTGTTGATTTATTTGAAAACATATCTTAATAATGTAGTATTTGCGTAAAGTGAAACTTGTTGTTTTTTCTTTTGTAGCACTTATCAGAATAATCGATGACCTTATTGAATCGCCAGGAATCGATATGACCATAGAGTACCTCTGCAAGGAAGGATTGATTGACAACGATACTGCAGCTCTTGTCCTGGAAACGGTTGATGCAGATATAACAAAACAAATTCTGTTTGAAAAACTGAACTACAGTTTGGCGAATATAAGCATCCTTGTAAATACCTTAGACAAATTTGTGAATGGTTTGATATTAGAATTGGAAGGTAATATATACAAATCTAATTCTATCTTGTACGAATTGTAAGAATAAAACGATAATATCTGTAAATTTAAACTACGACACGACACTTAAACAAGAGATGTAAAAGGCTACAAATTAAAAGAAAATCCTGTGTCGTTTTATAACAATATAATGTCTACTAGCCTAATAAAAATCTAATTAAGAGGCGATCAAGTGGATTGCCTGAACATGTTATTGCATAAATAAAATTTCAAGGCAAATATGTAGAATTATTGTCAATATATTGGTATATCTGTGTTATTCAAACCTTTAAGTTTTCAAAGAAGACAACAACTTTCATCGTAAATTTTGGTATAGCAGTTCCACCTGCATCAAGTTGTGTCGTGCGTATTATTATATAGCGGGTGGGTATGCTGGGTCCTGTTATTTTTTTACTGTGCTATCTCTCGGTTGTTCTGGGTGTTGTAAAGAATCTGAAGACCAGTTGTTGGGCTTTTCTACATAGACTCTGTGTGAAGTGGAAGCAATCTAATTAAAATTAAATCTTTCACTAGGTCCCCCTTTTTGTTATTGTCGCTGTGAAGATGTGAGTTTAATAGACGTAATCAGTGGAAAACTGGTCACTGTTACCCTAAAAGGTGGAATGTTCAACCCACATTTAAATTTATCTCATAAGTCAGAGATGGTAAATCACTTATCTGCCATAACACCATCACCAGGTCCAAGATATCCATAAGCCCAAATTCTGCTCTTAACTGCCTATAAAAACCTTTGCCTGTCAATATTTAGAATACCATAGATTCCTCCCAAAAACTTCAGCATGTTGAAATGTTTGTAATAAGAAAAAGTAAAACTCTGATTGACTAAATTGGTTGTTCTTTGATTACATATTTTGTAAAACCAATAATAACTTGAGAACTTATATTTCTACTTAAATGAGAAGGGCTTAGTTCTGTTCATAATAACTAAATATGGAAGTTTTGAATATAGTAAATGAATCCAGGTTGTAAAATACATAGAAACTAGTCAACAGAAATATTAAATCTATTTGCTGAATCCTTAATAAATAAACTAAGTTTTAACATCATCAGCACTGCAAAGAATTGGTCCACAGCTTGAAGTTTGGATCTTTACACTTATGACTGATGAAGAAGTTTTCCCATCACCTTCCATTAAGTCATCCTGGTGCTCTTTCCTAGACAAGGAGCATACAATTTGATAAATATATACAAGTCAAGAACATATTTTTTTATATTGGTACTAGTTATGATTTTTAATTTGTTATTAGCAAATTACCTAAATAAAGGATTTAATTAATGACAGTTTAGTATTACACTCGGAATTTATGTGTCGGATAAAAGATCTCAGATCCCCTTTTCTAATATATCTCCCAGGTAACAGTGAAAACTATGTAAAAACTAAGCAACCGCCTGTTTTTATCAAGTCATACATTTTTGAATGTCTTTGGACTAATATTGGACTGCCATTTGTTTTTAATTTGCATTGCAAACAAAAATATGCATTGTTGGGCACAATGAAACATTATTTTAACCTAAAAATTCATTATTTTATGTACATATCATTTCATCAAAATATGGATGGTCTTTGCTCTTTCACGTAGTCTTTGAAAAGTATTGTCACCGAAAGCTCCAAACTGTTTTTAATTGTCCAATTTCACTTGAAAACGTCAATCATAAACACCAAATTGATAATTAGCCGTCGAAGGGTCAATATCGGGTATATCCACCGTTAACATGAATATGTCGCCATTCCTGGTTTGATTGAGCTTCTAAATGTTGAAAGTTCAGTGGAGAAGATTCCAGCGCTTGTAATCGCCTACCCATTTGATCCCACAGATGCTCTATTGGGACTTTTTACATGCCACGAAAGAGTTGTCACAGATTCGTTCTCCAGATATACCCTTACTACCCTGGAACGATGAGGTCTAGCGTTGTCACCCATGAAAACAGGTCTTGACTTACGGGCGGTTTTCAAAATGATGCACAATTACAGATGTAACCATGTCCTGGGTGTACTTTTCCCCATTAAGGTTGCCATTGATTGTTACCAGATCCAGTTTGAAATCATGTGATATACATCCTGACACCATAACTGAGCTCCCACCAAAAGGCACTATTGGAACAATCTTTTTTTGGCGTGTAAGCTGTGTTTTGATGCCTCCAAACACGGTTCGCCCCTCAGTTACATGGACTAAAAATTGGTTCTCACCTGACCAGTGTATTCGTCGCCAGGTTCTAAGATTCCAATTTTGTCTTGATCTGCACCAGGCTAATCTGTCCCTGCGATGGCGATCACCAAGCATTGGGTGTTTAATGGCTCTCCTTGACCTCAATCCTGCAATTTCGTTCTGTTTTGGCTGACAGATTACGATCAGTTAACCATTGTTGCTTGAGACAGGTGCTTAACCAATCTACTAAGGCTCCTATCTTCAGGTACGGTTGTCACAGATGGTCGACCAGATCGGGAACGGTCTTTAACATCTGGCGTAGCAGCGTGTTTTCTGACCAAACGAATAATGACTGATAATGATAGCCAAGCTGACGTCCTATTGCCTTTGTAAGACATACCAGTGGAATGCATGCCGATGATTTACCATCTCTGTGCTTTTGATTTCCGCCTCCTTGCCATGCTTATTTCAAAATTTGGCAATTAAAAATTTGGGATTTAAATACCGATATGTTGCACGAAAAATAGTGCACTTTGGACGTGATGAAGGGAGCAGGTGGACAGAAAACCACGCTTGATTAAAATTTCATACCAGAAAGCTCACATCCTTTAATTATACATTAAAGATTAATACTGACCAAAACGATTAAAATTAAACTTTATTTACAATAAACGAAAAACAAAAATATTCGTAGGTGCTTAGCTTTTTTTCAGGTTTATATTATAGTGGAGTTTAGTTTCAAAACTTTGTCGAGGTACCGTTGTCCCTATCGTGTCCACTCTCCATCTATGTCTCTTTAATTCTTACTTCGCTTCTGCAAGTTAAGTTCAAAGCTTTACATTTACCAGTAAAGCTTTACTTGGGATCATGATCAAACTCTGTGTACATATGAATGCACATTTATCTTAATTCATTTGTACATGTCAGAAATTACATTAATGTTAGCTTGAAAGTATTGATGTGATGTTCCATAAGCTGGTAGGCTGTCCATGTTCTTAATTTTGTTAATATTAACTTTGTATAATTTATGTTTTGCATTGAAATAAACTACCTGAAAAATACAATAATGAAAGTTTATAGATAACAAAAATCGAATATGCATAAATATACAAACATACTACCTAGTTGAATCGGAGTCATTAGGTAGAGATGTTTTACTAGGGGAACAAGTTTGCGCTTCTCATATATCTGATGCAAAGTACGAATGGGCATCGAATGAAAACATCTTGGCTTTTTTCCTTTTGTTCTTGTTCTGTCGCCCATGCAATAATTACTTCAAAGAGTAAACCATTAGTAAAAATTTGAATTGTACTGTGTACACATTATAAAAGATAAAGATAAATCAGTCATGTTTTGGTTTCGTTTTGGTCTGTGGCATGTGCTGGCTGTAATGATTATCTTGTGCATTACTATTTTTCTTAAATCTATGATAATTATATCTGTTGCACTCAAAAGTATCTGAATTGTGTTATATCGACGCAAAATTAATTTCTGAAAGGGTTATAATCAATAAACTGTTTTAAGCTGTTTACACCATTCATAAACCGAGTATATCGTATAACCTGTTCAGAAATATACAATATTCCTTCAATAAACACCTTTCTGTACACTTATTAGTGACAGTTACTGCTATTTGAACATTTACGTATAAGACAATGTGTACATAGAATTCCCTGTTATTCTTGTAAAATTACTTAATTTAATAAATTGAATGATACATAACTACGTTTCATCTTTTGAAAATAAAGGTATATTCCATTAACACAAAACTATATCACCCATTCTTGTCGAATGCTATCATTTACTACAAACTTAGCAAAATATTTTAAAATTCTGGTATTACTGATCTTTACCCTTACAGCTTGATGAAGAAATAACTTCTTTCGCCATTAAATTCTTTGTTGGAGAAGTTTAATCAGTTGCCGTTCATATCGAAATAGAAATATTTATAACGGCTTACTTTTGACAGGTATCGCGATACCTGTTGAAAGCATCGCGATACGTTAAAAAACCTATGGAAAAAACTTTATGTATAGTGAAAAATTTTCAGCATATTTTTAAAAAGCATCGGTTTGCTTTTTTCATCTTCGTTGCTGATCGTATTACAATTATGATGTCTCTATCGCACACCGATCAACCGACTTATATCATTTTAGTGAAAAAGGAGTATGACACGATGAAAAAAAGATCTAAACAAGTTCGAAACGATGATAGCGCTGGTAAGTTTTTTCATTTTTTTAAAGGTTTAAAATATAATTTAGGGAGTAAAATATATTAAAAGACGATTAAGCATAGATTTGAGAATCGATATATTCAGTTGTTAATCTCTAATTTTTATTTTTGTCCAATTAAACTAATGAAATAAGCGGAAAAATGCAGATGTCGAACATTAAATGATAAAATGACCTTTTATGACAATTTTTTTCAAATCTACTTTTTCAGTATGTGCAATATTCATAATAGGATACGATATAAATCAGCTAAATGATACGATTGGAACAATAAATATGATTTTGTTTTGTACTATTAAATACTGCTAATCGATTGCATAAGTATGCACTTTATTAATTTGTAACGTAATAACCAACTGCGTTAAAATTATATATTTAGAATAATGGTTTTCGGGGTTTATATAAAGCAGGAAGGTCAGCTATGAAAAAATAATTTTGGTCATTGTGCCTAAAATATGCAATGTATTTACACAAGTCACAGTCTTTCAAAAAGCTTTCAAAACTATGCTAGTGTTTGTATACATCTGAATGTATGCACCTCTTATTTTATTATGTATTTTTCTAACGAAGTTGGAAGACATATTGTTATTCTCTGATATTTTACTTCCTCTTCTTTTTCTTTTTAATGTTGTGAGCTAAATTTCTCTAAAACTGCAAGTCGCATCATATTACACTTTAGGATATATTAGATAGGCATATCTAGCGTTGCATTCAACTTTCATTTTTTGGAGGAGGTTCATAGTAGGTTTTTGTTGAAAGAGGTATAAAGAGGGTCGCCATATTGTTGTGAGTCTGTCTGTCCGTCCGTCCATAACAAATCGTGTTTGGGCTATATTTTATTATCTTTTGGTAAATTTTTTGATATTTGGCATGTGGGTAGATTATAACTAATCGATGTATCGCATGCCATGGAAGTTGACATTTAACTTTGAACTTAGACCTCAAAGGTCACATCATTGCTTTTTGATTGACTACTTCGTTTCTGCGATATAACTGTGTCGTATTTTGAGATATGGCTTGGATTGTTTTTGCTTATTTGAACGGTGTTAAATGCCAGTTTGTATTGGTGGAGGAACCAGAGTACCCGGAGAAACCCCTATCTTCGGTCAGATAGGCTTTCGATATTTGGCATGTAGGTAGATAGTTACTAGACAATGTGTTTCACTATACGGTGTAGGCATCCTTTGGTCTCCATATCAAAGTCGAAGACAGTGATCCTTGTATTGGATACCAAAACCACAAAAGTCATTACAAATGGCGTTTCATAGCAGGATCGTCTAAGTGTACTACCAAATCTCTTTTAAAAATAAAACGGAGCTTCCAATATACAATGCCACTTGCTACTCCAGGAGAAGCAAACACGAAATGTGGATACTAAAAGAATTCAAAAGACCTGATTGACATGTTGAGGTCTAGATGTTTTCCCCAGTGCAAGAGCATTACAACTTTTGATTTTTCGCAACTCTATGCGGCCACCCCTCATATGCCACTTACAACTAGGCTTAAAGATCGTATTAAACGCTGCATTTTCAAGAAAAACGGAATGTGACGATATAAATACCTGGTAATTAGCTGTGACAGAATTTACTTGGCATCAATGACTCTAACTCAAATAATAAATATACTAAAGGTCAAATTTGTCAAATGTAAGATTTTCTTATTGACAACATGTTTGGAGGACATGTTTTAACAGAGTGTTGGTAGTCCAATGGATACTAAAAAATGTTCTCCCTAGTGAGCTTGAAAATAAGGACACCGCCAATACACTTAGGTCTGCCTCATACTTAGACCTACTTCTAGATAGAGAATCGAAAAAAAACTAAAAACTAGACACTACGACACTTCAAATTTCCAATTGTCAACATTCCAGCAGCTCCGGTTTGTGGTGTATATACATTTAACAACGTTTACGCTATGCTAGATCTTGTGCACAGTATACCGGTTTTCTAGACCGGTCACTGTTGTTGACTACTAACTTACTCAAACAAGGGTTTGTTGTATTTAGGTTAATGTTATTTCTCCAGAAGTTCTATGGTCGTCAGCATGAATTAATTTATCGCTATGGGAAATCAATTTAAAAACAATCGGATACTTTCGCTGAGTCATAGGTAGTCTTTCATATTCCTGGATTTGACTGTTTCCTAAACATGACAATGAGTCAATCCTCTGGTGTCTAATTAGATTCAGACACTGCTTTCTCGTCCGGAGCACCTGAGTACACCCATGGTTTTTAGTAGGTTCGGGTTGCTAACTTTCTGTTTTTGCGTTTTTGGTTTTTGTTTTGCGTTATATGTTTGTCTATATCAAGATCTGTATTTGTTCCTTGACTTTCGGCTCTTGTTGTTCGGTCGGTTTTCTTGTTATTTTTCGTACCATGGTTTTGGACCTTTGACTTTAATTCCAATCACTTTTTTGCACACTGAATGACAAATGAGTGTTCGGGATTTAAACTTTTTGTTATTTGAGGTGGGCGTTTGATATTGGCATGTGGGTAGACCATTGGAATTTAACATGTTTGATATTTATGTTAGTGACATTTGACCTCATACTTCGACTTGGACATATTTCCACAAATCATTACATATTCCTACCTGGGCTTTAAATTGTTTTTTCTTTTCTTTTTTGAGGTAAAATCACAATCTATTTACAGGGGATCCCAGAAAGATGATCTCCCTGATATTTAATTTCCTTAAGCAATAAGCGGGTATTATATATTACTTTTCAGATCAATAATGGTAGAAATGGGATTACGGAAGCAGGGACACGTTTGACGGATTTTTTTAATCGTATGCGCAGCAAAAATGAAGTAGTGGTCCATCAAGTCTTCAAATAGTTTACATATCGCGCAATCCATTAATATTAATCACCTTATGAAATATCAAACCTTTCCGACTACCGAAAGCCGAGAAATTTTTGATGGAATTTTTATATGTATGGCGAGCAATCAGGAATTTGAGGGCAGACAGTGTGAATAGCGTATAACTTACAACCCATTAGTAAAAATAGCCATACAAAACATCCAACCATTCCTATTTACAGAAGCCAAGAAATATAAGTGTAAAATCACTGTAACGCACGTAGGCTAACAGGAAATAGGTGTCCGAGATGTCTGAAAACAGACTATAACGTACCATTTATTTGCACAAATGACCAAATCAATCATCAAAATATTGTGATTAACAAAAGCGCAAAAGAATGACGAATTATTTGGACGCTCGAACCTATTGTACAGAGCGATG
Organism: Limnoperna fortunei; assembly: GCA_944474755.1. Classification (NCBI taxonomy): domain Eukaryota; kingdom Metazoa; phylum Mollusca; class Bivalvia; order Mytilida; family Modiolidae; genus Limnoperna; species Limnoperna fortunei. Next base: position 44,485,209 of record OX104113.1, read on the forward strand.
GACATTAATATGAAATCTCATTGCCACCTTTGCCTGTGGGGCGGCACATAAAAACAGAAATAATATTCTATGAAATCGTAAAAGCTGGGGTTTTTGTATTGTTTTGTTCAAATGCTTATTATTATTATTATTATTATTATTATTATTATTAATTTATTTATTTAGTTAGTTATTTCTTAGAAAGAACAATGAGTGAAAACGGGTGATTACACCATAAATTTAAATGATTTTTAATAAAACTATGTAGATTTGTATTAATAGTCTCTTTCCAGATTGATGATTCTTTTGTTGGGCAGCTTCATGTGTCTACATGTGTAATACGCGATGAAAATATATGTAGTACCTCGGTCAATTAAGACCAATCTCGCGGTCTGTTCGAATGATATAATATTGTAATTTTTCGTGACAACATGTCTTGCATGTTTTCCTTTTCAGTTTTTATGTAAAATATAACTGTGGAAATCTCAAACTACTTGCAACCGATAATGTTTCAAATAATTAGACATAGAAAGTCCCTGTGTTAAACTTTTATATGACGTATTTATGCTTGAGATAACTTCTCATTTGTACTTTAATTCACTATTAACATTTTCGCTCTGTGTCTTTATTATAAATTGTTAGCAGCCCAAGTTTGCTATATTTCCTACCTTATACTTGTAATGAAAACTTGACATAAATATATTGATCTGCCCAGTAGATGTTTATGTTCGTATTGTTCCGTTCTTATAGTGTTTTATGTCGGCATAGTATGAAATATTGGTATTGCTAGTTATGTTGTTCTTTGTTAATGGCTTCACACTCATAGGTAGCGGATAAAGCGTTATCGACATTTAACAAGATTTCCGCTTAAGCCCGCTTCTAGGATTGTCTTCATTAGAACATTTATTCTATGTTTAACATCATCCCAAGTCAGGGGTTCTGAGTCCGCGTTCGCTCCATGATCATGATGGAGCGAACGTGGACTCAGAACCCTTGACTTGAGAGGATGATGTTTAATCCTTCGCTATGGTTTTAAGATCAATTAAAGCCATGCTTCGTTGCTTATTATTTTTTTCCATATGTAAAAAAGTCAGCTGTATATTTATAGGTCTTAATTTGTTAATATCTTTTTTCATCGTGTCATACTACTTTTCACCAAAATGATGTAAATCGGTTGATAGGTGTGTATCGGCTTGGGTTTTTTTTATCGCGATACATTTTAAAATGTAGTTTAGTTACTTTTTAAATTCAAAATTTAATCGTTTTAATTGATGTCTTTTCAGATCATAAAAGATGCGAGAATGAAAGATCTATCACACAAATATTACAAAGATATAAAGGCTGTACACAATGCAGTGCATGTCAAACTAGAGATTTGCCAAATATTCTCCAGATAAGCAAATCAGCATTAGAAGCGATGCGAACGTACATTCAAGGTACTTATAAATATAACATTCAAGCAAGTGTATTCTTAACAATATCAGGACAAAACAGTATGACTATTTCATATATAGAATTCTAGAGAATGACTTCACAGTATAGTAATGAAGTGCTATTTTATCAAACAAGTCTACTAAGTTTAATCTCTCAAATTATATAGTAAATATATATCTAGAAATACTGTATGATTATATATATGTAGAAAATTGGTATGCACAATTCAATTTTGAGACCCAAAGATCAAATGGGGGTCGGTGTATATTCACCAAGATTTTATTTACAGCATACACTGTTACAAGAGGCAAACACAACTCATATACAATCAATACAATGGCTAGACACTAGACAAGACATTGTCGATTAACTGCAACATTAACCTATATACATTATCAATACATTTTCAATCAACAGTGAGGCCTCGGTGGCCGAGTGGTTAAGGTAATTCGTCTAGTATTGATCACGTGGTCTGTCAACACTGAGATTGTGGATTCGAGGCTCTCTGCAGGCAGGGTGCGCTCGACTCCAATCTTAATTGACAAGGATTGCCAGTTTTCCTACCGAAGGTCCGGGTTTTTCTCTGGGTACTCCAGTTTCCTCCCCAATAAAAACTGGACGCCATGATATAGCTGAAAAATTGCTGAAAGTGGCGTTAAACAACAAACAGTCCATCAACTGTAACATAGCTAACATTTAATTAGGCACAAATTTTTAGCACGTGTCAATTTAACGTTGATATATGTAATTAATAATATTATCTTTTATAATATTTTAGTGATGTTTTGCGTATGAAAATAGCTACACAAAAATATTGTTTTAAATAGCCCGTAAAATAACGAAACTCTGGAAGAATTTCATATTTCATTATGTCACTTGTATACATTGATCAGACGTGATTTGCTTTGCAAAATCTTCATTGCTCTTTGCATGTTGACCCTGAAATTTGTAACTAAGATCCAATCAGAGCTATCAAAAATATATTGAATGAAAATGTCCATTTGAATGAGTACACATTTACTTTGTAAAGTTTGAACAATGATTGATACAATATACAAGATAATTTATCGTTAATAAGCAATTACGATCAAAAGTTTAGAATGCGAGTTTTAGCATTAATCTCTAATGGGCATCTTTCTGTCTCTCCATAAAAAATAAAATTTGGCGTACTAGGTCTTATTCCAAATAGGGGTCTTCGAGTTTTCTGTAATTCTTTGGCCGATTCAGCCAATGATGGTGTCAAAAGACAAAATAAATAACAGTAAGAATACATTTATATTTTCAAGACAATATGTAGATACTTTTTCATAACCATTTATATTTTTTTACCAAAAACTATTCCAAATCTGCCAACAGTATCAATTTTAGGATAAATTTTCGCCTTGCCTGACACCAATTTCACAGTTTACAAAGCCAGAAATATCATTGCCCTGTCTTGCACAAATATTATATATTACTTTTAAAATCTTTCCAGTATTATTATTATTTTTAATTAGTTTATGCCATATCCCACCTCGACAAACAGAATCAAATGGTTGTTGAAAATCTACAGAAGTACATTGTAATTTTTTGACCTTGAGACAAATATTGATCTCGAAGTACATGTAAACAGAAAATATCTTATGTTTGGTAACTTTTTCTAAAACCTGCCTGTGAATCAGGTATCATAGCATATCAACATATCTTGATGTCTACTATTACAAACGTCTTTGATTAAGGAATTTTATACATATTCTGTTTTACAGTTTTACAGAGTAAAGTTAAAAATAGGAATACCAAAAAGATGTTATTAAGATTCAATTTTAATGAAGAAATAAATAAAACCTGCAATACTGAAAAAGAAGTGATAAATTTGAACAATTACTATAAAGGTCTTGGCTTAATAGTGTAATTATATTGTAAATATTGTACAACCCAATGATACTTCAAAATTAAAAATAACCACAATATAATTTGCCCGAAGACTCTTTAGACAATAATTTTTTATAGAGTAATCGGTAACTGGAACTGCTTTTTTCAAGAACTCTGTTCACTAGATTAATGTATATAGTAATACATGTACTGTCAGTTGAGCAATTTTGCAGACAAACATGACCGTAAGCTTTCGCTAACAGTAATTATTATGAAGACACCTTTCGCCAATTAAAATATAAAAATTGTGGTCGCTTAGAGAAAACTTGTGCGATATAGAGAATGAAATAACCAATCTGTTGAATTTGTCTGATTTCGGATATGGATCTTTTTCATTAAATTTTTGTATGAGCACTAGACTTTAAATTTGAGCGTATAGATAATTGTAATTTCATGCGGTTGAATAGACTGAATTAGAATTAAATTAAGTTCTCCTGGTTTGCTTCATCATTTGTATGGGAAGATGGAGCTTAGCAGTTTTTACGCCCATGCTTCATTGTTTGACGGGTTTGTCCCATATCGTGTCTTTCAGCACGACAACGTCCTATAGAGACATGCATTTTTTCGGATTTTGTGTAGAGACATGCTTTTTCTGATTCTGTGTAGAGTATGTATGAGCAGACAGCATATATACTTTTTCATCGCCGGCAACGCCTTGAAAACTTAAAAAAAATTTCTTTATTACAGAAGGCCTATGAACAATCAAAACTTCTTTATGAGCAAAAAAAATCTTCATGGTATGGATCACTTCTATGTATACTGCAAAATTTTCCTGTAATTATTCAACTGAAAGATAAAAGGACCTCTAAAGCTAAACTCAATAAACTTATAAGGGAAACATTTTTGGAACTATGGATTAATCAAAGGGCCCAATTTTCTGATGGAAAATTGCGAACTTATACTTCCATTAAGCAACACTTTGGATATGAACGTTATCTTTCCATTATCAAAAACTTTGAGCATAGGAGGAGTTTAACAAAACTAAGAACCTCAGCACATCGCCTCAATATTGAGGCAGGTAGATATCAGGGTATACCTCCACACCAAAGGTTGTGTGCTCAGTGTGACTCAAGAGAAATTGAGGATGAAATCCATTTTTTACTTGTCTGCAACAAATTTGCAGATAACCGACAAGCATTACTAAACACTGTTGCTTTAACATGTAACTCTCTAAATTAAACTGTGCAGGAAAAATTTCACTGGATAATGAACTGTGAAGACAAAAACATACTTAAAGAATTATGTAACTTTATTCATAAATTTTGTAGATAACTATAAAATTGACATATTTATATGTGTATATATGTATATGTATATGTGTATGTATAGGTATATATATATATGTATATGGATATTGCTTACTTTTCTGGGCAAGACACAGGGAGAATCTAAAAGATTAAGCACCGTCCCCTGGTGTCTTCTCCATTAAGGTAACCTTCTCTCTTGGCCAAACAAATCCTGGTCTTTCTGGGTTAGACACGGGGAGAGTCTACCATGACTCTAATAAGCACCGCCGTGTCTCTCCCAGATAGATAATGACACTACTACTACTACTACTACGAAATAAAATAAACATCAAATCTTGGAAAAAAACACTTTTTCTGTTCAATAGAATTCTTAAGCACCGTCTGGTGTCTTAAATACGAACATTATGAATAATATTATGTTTCAACCTTGTCACACTGTGCAGACAACACCAATTTGATAAAAATGTTTAACACTATTACAACTTGTGCAACTGTTCCATATTCTGTTAAAATTGTAATGTACTGTTCCTTAATCATACATGTAAATTTTTTGTCATTGCCCCTTGTGGGACCTTAATTTGAACAAAAATATTGGTATTGGTATTGGTATACTCACTCAAAAAAGAAACGCAACATCGGATTAATTTTTTCAAATCATGTTTTTTTGCGGACAAATAACCTATAAATATTCAAATATATATACACAACATCATAATTACACCTTAATAAAAGGTTTCTAGGTGAAAGTATTTAAGTTCATCCACCCGTGAACGACTGTGGTCGAAATCTGGAACAAATTATGAGTTGCGCATTGCTAAAAACAGGGTCGCCTTTCACGTGCAAATCATGGGTATTTTTTTTAACTTAGACAATCGGTATAAAACCTCGCTATTTCTTTTCTTGACTACATTAGTAAAATAAAATTCTGATGAGGTGACTCTATGCCAGGGCTAGATGCTGCTACCCGGAATATCGCTATCGGTCGAATCGAGGCAGGGGAATCACAGAATGCTGTTGCCAGAACGTACAATGTTCATCGTAGCATAATTTAACGCCTTTGGAGATGCTACCAAAGGCTTGGTACTACGACAGATGGACTACGTCCAGGGCGTCCGCGTGTTACAACTCGGACGCAGGATCGTTACATTAGATTATTCCATCTACGAAACAGGACTATTGCTGCAACAGAAACAGCTGTAAACGTCCCTGGGTTGTTCCGTATATCACCACAGACAAGTACGCAATCGGTTACGCTCTCGTGGATTGCGGGCAAAAATACCTAACACTGAGACGCCAACACCGCCGAGCAAGGGTTAGATGGTGTAAGGAATTTACAGAACTGGAGAAGAATGTGATTCAGCGATGAGTCACGTTTTAGGCTTGAAAAGCGAGATGGCCGCATACGAGTGTACAGGCGCCGAAATGAACGTTTTGCGCAAAACTGTGTTGTAGAAAGAGACAATTTTGGCGGAGGCAGTGTTATGATGTGTGCCGCTATTTCTTACGCCAGGAACACACAGCTGATACATATCCAAGGCAATCTTAACGCTGTTAGGTAAAGAGACGAAATTATACGGCCGCATTTATTGCCCGTAATTGACATTCAAAGAGAAATTTTTCAACACGACAATGTTTTTAGAGCAACAGAATGTCAATGTGATCCGTTGGCCATCACGATCTCTGAACCCAATTGAACATTTGTGGGATGAACTGGATCGGTGCGTGCGCCAACGACAACCACCGCCGTAAAATCTGCAACAATAAGAGCAGGATACCGCGTGTTCGTACTCAACTTTTAATTGAATCCATGCCAAGAAGAGTAACGGCTGTGGTACAAGCAAATGATGGGCACAACAGATACTGAAATTTTTTGCGTGATTTATTGACAATATGCAATATGCGACAAAATGTTATATTTTAATATATAGAATACTACTTAAATTGTAAAAGAACTCATGAACAAGAAGTGTGCTAATTTTTACATTTCTGTATCAGTTATTTATATGATAAATTGTTAAAATAATTTATGAAGTAAAATTCCCATTTTTTGTATGTTGCGTTTGTTTTTTGAGTGAGTATATATTTAACTTGATTTATGTATGGTTAATAAATATGTCGCAGCGGCGTTGTTTTTCGGCCATCCGCTTTTTCATGTTGTTCTTTATTGTGAAATTACGCGCATTTGTTATCTGTTGTTATTTTAACGGAGTAATTGTGTTGGTAAGAATTGTGGGTTTATATCCATACAATGATGACCAGGAACCAGGAGATAGGTCTACAATATCAACAATGCTAAAACAGACATATTATGTATAAATATGTAAGGATTGTTTAATCAAGATAATATCTTTTTATTTTACAATAAGGTGCAGATAAAATGAGACCATTAAATAATGATGGCAGTTTAGAGTATGTTTTCCAGTATTTTTTTACACAATTTGCTCCAGAAGACATACTGATGATTTTTTATGCTGTTGGTTGGTTCTCCGAATGTGATGTTAAAGATATTAGAGCAACTGGCGGAATAAAGTCAAAGAACACATTCAAGGAAAAGCTGATTCCTCATCTAATCGACATAAACCGTATGACGGAACATTTTACTGCCATAAAAAGACTCGAGCAAGAATACACGACAGGTATTTGAGATTTAATTTAAATTAGTATATTATGATAAGTTCGGGTCTTTGAATTTTCAAGGTAGTATCGTCTTTTTCTTAAAAAAATTTATCAATGGGTTGTAATTGTCTTCATTGATTCAGCGCACATTTATACGATATTCCAAGTACACATTGGCGGATATCGTGAGGTCAGATTTTTTTTACATTTAGAACGGAAGAAATAGGAGGGTGTTACACTCGTCAATAGACGATATGGGATTTCTCATACATGTAGTTGTATGGTAGTGTGGTGCAACATTTTTTGTTAAGTAAAAATTAATAATCACCATACAATTAACAATTTACTATTCTAATATGACGTCCTTCTTTAGCTATGTAAACAAAGCCGTGTCAAAATTCCAATAAGTTTAGTTCGCACATGCGTAAGCTGAGTGTTTTGTGTAAATGTTAAAACCGACCTACAAATGCCGTTTGTTATATGTTATCCATAATTATCGTTATTGTTAATAATTTAGTTATTTTTAGTCTGAATTCTGAGATTTCTATGATTTAAACTACTCCCGATACATTATTTTTTTAACAATTCTACATTCGAATTAATATGACGTCACAATTAGAATTTCGACGTCATATTACGCTGAACTAAAAATTTCAAACTGGAACAATGCAATTTCGTTAAGATTTCTCAATATTTTTGTTTAAAAGGTACGTATATTCAATAAAATGACGAGAATATATGTTTATGTCAATTTTATTTGCTTTAACATACTGTTTTGCGATATATCTTATTAGTTTAAAAAAAAACAATATTACCATTGAAAGCGTCCTCTTAGAGCCGCTTCGAAATTTTAAAACATTTGTTAGACATATTAGAATCGAAATAGATTATTGCGAGCGGGCTTTATGCGAATTAGAACATGGTCAGACCTTATATTTGTCTTCATTTTATACCTCGCTATCGCTCTGTATAAAATATTAAAAAATATATTGTCTGACCTTTTTCTAATTCTTATAAAGCCCGCTCGCAATAATCTATTTCTTAATTCTAATTAGTTATGTAAACAAAGCCGTGTTAAAATTATAATAAATTTAGTTCGCACATGCGTAAGCTTTGAGTTTTGTGTAAATGTAGAATGTTAAAAAAATTCAGTTTGTTATGTGTAATCCATAAATTTTATCCGATTGTTTATAATATGCAGTTATTTTTAGTTTGAATTCTGAGATTTGTATGATTCAACATACTCCCGATACATTATTTTTCTAACAACTCTTCAATAATACAACGAATTAATATGACGTCCTTCCGTTGTGACGTCATAAATAGAAATCCAACGTCATAATACGCTCAACTTAAAATATCATAATGGAACAATGCGATTTCGTTAAGATTTCTCAATATTTTTTGTTTAAAGGGTACGTATATTTAATAAAATTACGAGCATATATGTTTATGTCAATTTTATTTGCTTTAACATACTGTTTTGGGATATATCTTATTAGCTAAAAAAACCAATATAACTATTGAAAAATGCCCTCTTAGAGTCGCTTTAAAATTTTAAAATATTTCTTAGACATTAGAATCGAAAAAGATTATTGAAAGTTGGCTCTATGCGAATCAGAACATGGTCAAACCTTATTTTTGTCTTAATAATCTTTTTCCTAATTAACCATATATTATATACTTGTATGAGAACTTCACTGTCTTTTAACAATCGTGGAAGAATTACCAGATCTTCAACACGGATACCAAGCGATCCCAATCACAGCTGAATGCTGTGATGAAAAAATCCTTAGAGGAACTTCCGGTTGTGATGCAGAGGAACCAAAATAGCTATTTTGGAAAGGTATGTATTTTTATTGTGGCCCCGTGTGCTTCGTGAAAAGAAAAAAATGAAAAATCTAAGAATGTCATCATACCCTGTCACCTATTAAAAGCTCTTTCTCATCTGTTGCGTAATGACGGCTCTAGAACTTTTGGCAGTGATAAGGGGTGGATCGGCAATTATTCAGACGGATTACTAAATATGAATAAAAGACTTAATTTAGGGTTACTGTGGTTGTTTGCTGATAAAAATATTAGTTTTAGATGGAAAAACCATAGCATTAACTCCTGTACCACCAGCGTTTTATTAAATAAATTGTGGACGACAAAAATGACTGTGCTGTGATTTAGAAAAGCAGGGTGTAATTTGGAGGAACTAGTAATGACTTGGAGGAATTAAACCGTTATATTATTTTCTTTGGTTTATAACATCAGGCTTCTGTTTTGTTTAGGTTTTCTTTAATTTCAACTGAACAACGTCCATGTAGGTTTTTGTCATCAGTTTAATATATGAGCTCATGAAATGCCGTGTGGTAATTGTCCGTTATATCATCCGACAAATATTATGATTGACGTTTATAGTAATATAACATACGGGTTGAAATGCAATCTTGTTATATTTTTTCCAAAAAAAAAATAGCTATTGCCACAAAGTGAAATTTATTGTTCTATAAATTAATTTGAAAGTAGCCGAGTTGATATTTTCTCCGAGCAACTATTTTCCACTTGACTGAGTTAACTGTTTATCCACTTTATCCACATTCTCTATTTATTCTCTTAAAAAAAAAATCCCCATACATTTACCAAAAAAAAAAACCAAAAAAAAAAAAACAAAAAAAAAAAAACAAAACAAATGGTCTGTACCTAAAATCAAAAGTTTCTTGTGTTTTTGGAGATTGAATTCAAAAAAACATCGACGGAAATAATGGCGGTCACTTTCATATAATATGCCGGATAAAACTCTCTCATTTCCCGTAATTATGATTTGTAAAAAAATTAATTACATTGAATGTAGTCTTCATTACAACATAAAATATTTACTAAAGGAGCAACCGTTTGATTTTTAAGCGAGGGGGTGGGGGGGGGGGGGGGGGGCTATGGATATTTTTTTCATCCTGTCTTTTTATTCCGGAATCAATCGGAGCCTGGATTTTTTTATTTTTAAATTTACCATAAATTTTTCAGCCAAAAACTGCATCCTATCTTTTTTAATTTCAAACCACTGTCCCGCCTTTTTATTTTCTGATTTTTGGCATTGCCTTTTTATTTTAAAATGGCCCCACCCCCATATCCCCTCCGCCATAAAAATCAATGGTCGCTGCCTAAATAGTGCATTCGTGTTTACTATCAACCACTTCTTATGACAAACCGACAAGGCAACAGGAAACAAATAAGTACCATACATGTAGATCTTGAGATATAGAACTTAACTGAAATAACTAACATACGTGTAGACTGGAAATGAAGGACGGACAAGAGTACATCTATACGACTATTTTAATCAACGTTAGGTTATTAAGGCATTCAAAACTGGTGAACAGACGTTGCTTATTTTAGACGTCGCTAATTATGACAAAAAAGTTTATAAATTAATATTCCTACAAATCATATCTAGTTCTTCCACATCACAACCTGCTTCTCTAAATCACAGCACAGTTATTTTTGACGTCCTCAATTTATTTAATAAAACGCTGGTGGTACAAGAGTTAATGCCATGGTTTTTCCATCTAAAACTAATATTTTTATCAGCAAGCAACCACATTAACCCTAACCTAAGTCTTTTATTCAGAGATAGTAATCCGTCTGAATTATTGTCGACCCACATCCTTATCACTGCCAAAAATTCTAGAGCCGTCATCACGCAACAGATTAGAAAGAGCTTTTATTAGGTCACAGAGAGATCATCAAAGGGTATGATGACATTCTTAGATTTTCCATTTTTTCTTTTCTCGAAGCACCCGGGACCACAATAAAAATACATACCATTCCGAAATAACAATTTTGGTTACTCTGCATCACAACCGGAAGTTCCTCAAAGGATTTTTTCGTCACAGCATTCGGCTGTTATTGGAATTGATTGGTAGCCGTGTTCAATACGTCGTTTTCAAATATAATCGCTCTCGTTATAGAAGGCGGAAATTGTAATGCTGTTCACGTTACGTCATAAAAAATTTAGGGCACTTTTCGTAGAAAAAGACAACATTTGATACGAAAAAGGACGGCGTAAGAAAGACGATGCAAAACGAAACCTATGCGGTGTTGTTCTAACACTAAACATAAATTTACGGAAAGGGGTCAAGTTTTATTCCTTTTTATGCCGTTCACACGGCATAAAAAGACGGTGCGTTGAGGAAAGTGTCCTAAGTATAAAGTTACATGATACCATAAATTACGTGAAAAGGATACATCTAACTACCGTTCTTGAAAACTGCGTACAGTCATTAAAGACTTGTAATAACCTTTTAGACCGACGACGTACTATGATGTCATTTCTATTTATGTTTGATGTTTACATTTAGACCTCTTAATTAATTTAATGTTAAAACATTATTCATATGCTCTTAAAAACATGGCATTAGCATGTGATATAATATGGCGTCATATTATTAACTATGAAAATGCGTTCTGACCTGGTGCTATATTTGAAAGTGAAGCTTGCGTACGTGAAAAATATTACATCAGGAGGCCATGTAACCCTTTCAAATTGGGCACGGTTTTGCACGCTAAACTAATTACTAGTTTTTTCGCTTGGCTAGGAAATAACTAATTATTTGTTCCAAGTGGAAAGCGCGACACATTCGTTATCACTGCAGTTCCATAAAAGTATGTACAAGTTCTTGTTATATTTAGTTAGGTTTAATAATAGTATTAAGTCCTGTAATAGACTTTAAACAGGTAATGTTCATATGTATAAAATCTCGAAAGGTTTATATTTCCCCGGTCCTGTGGATCTCGTGAAAATAGCCCTTATTGCGTTTATAATTATGGATATTACCCTCATTAAGACCATAATTATATATTGTCGTTTTGGCATGTTTTGATTAAATTACTATTTAATCGAAATAAATATAAATATCCTAGCCTTGATGAGGATTTTAAATTCCATAATTTAATCATCGACATTGGAAAAATCGGATGACCTAAGAGTACTAATGTACGATTCTGTTTCTCCAATTTTAAAAAGCAGTAAATTTGCGAAATGAACTACCCAATTTTATGGACATGACTGAATATGCGGTAAATGACACGGTATGTTATGTTTATGACGTCATTATTTATCTTTATGACATAAATTTAAACCAATCAATTGAGGAAAACCCCATTTTCACTTGTGAGGAGAACTATTTTTTCTACGGTTTGAATATTATTTCATATTTTATGAATCTAGTTAATAACACAGCATTATCTTCATGAATCAAACGTGAAAAAGACTTCGTCGGTCTAAGTCATATTCATCGTTAAAACTCTATCATAAAAACGTCACGATGTCAAAGTAAAATGCCACATTTTAGATTTTATTGACAATTTGCGTTATTTTTCTTTCATTTGTGCCGATCGATAAAGCTCGTCACTAGATACAAAAAATAAATAGGTAGTTCATTAACTAAAAAATTACAGAATGTAATGTTAGAAAATGATTACAACAAGATAAAAAAAAACACAATCTAAAGCCCCAATACTCCAACAAACAATGCATAGATATAACACTTTTCCCTGCTCAACCTTATGGCACCTGCATAAGTCTTATTGACTATGGAGCCCTACAACGCCGTTTGCGACGGTTTTGACATATGCAATTATCTCTACCTTCCATTAAAAATTACCAGTTTAAATTATCTAAACAAAACTCTTTTCAAATTGAACAAACACGACCAAAAAGTGACAATTTTCAAATTCCTGTTCATGGCACACAAGAACCAACAAACCCCTTACATACAGCAAACAAATAAAAAAATTTGTAAATCGTATTCACTCTGGGAACTGCACAGTAATGAAAATAAAAAACTTATCGAAAAATAAACCCTTTTAAATTGTTGTTTTAACAGATTGATTTTAATGGCTTTTTCAAACTTTTGCATCAATTTTACAATGAAATATTGATGGTTATAAATTACCGATAAACAAATTTTAAGGCAATTGATTTTTAGTAGTGGCTTTCTCAGTGTGATATTTCAGGTTAGCTCTTGAGGACTCATCTGAGATACGCCGTGTGAAAGCCGTTACCAGAAACCGATTGTCGTTGACTCTGTTGTAGTTTCCTTGTGGACGTGTATAAATCTTTACCTTTCATATACAGATATACAACTTCGGGACTTGACGCAGGCTCTAAACTATTGATAATGGCAGATCTTAATTCTAATGATGTATTTATTAAACATTATGATTGTTTTTATGAGACAGAGACAATTTTTAAAAATAATATTAAATATTCATTCAAAATAACAAAATTATATTTTAAAATATATTCAAGATGTTGAATTGACAAAGGTCAGGGCTAGCATTTTCAACTTGACTTTTTTAGAAAAAAAATGCTTAAAGTGATGTTACCCATTTAAACAAAATACTAATATTATTAATAATAATAACTATAAATAAAAAAATAATAAAAAGATAAATTGATGTCAACACTTATTGACTTTTGGTTTTCACACATTTTCATCGAGACTTTTGTAAAACATTCAGTCTTCAAAATAGCTTTTCATATTATTCATCGTTGTTTAGGTTTTGAAAAGTTGCACTTTTGCGAGAAGTACAAGGGTGTTGAACAAAAAAACAAGTCTAACTTTCTAACGAACACTTAACTCCTCCAAAACCACACATGTTATTTTTGTAACACAACTACAAAGGTAATCATAAAAAAAACAACACAAAAAGATAATAATAATACATCTTTAACCCATTTTGTTCGAACGTTTTTCTACCCATCATAATATTTTTTTACAGTTTGAATTATTCGTTGAATTTTAAAGTGCTACGATCTGTTGCGATCCACTATTTGTCATTTGTGACAAAACCTTGATAAAAGTAACAAAACAATGTCCATTCATATTTATATCTCATAGCCGTCAGCGTAGAAAAAAATAATATAAACAAGTTTCAATTAAGATAAATCACACTGCAGTGGAGAGACCTTCTTGTATTTTTATGATTATTATTTTTCTTCTGCTGCGGAGGGTTGCGAAAAAGTGTCGCGAAACTTGGTAGAATTAATCGGCCATACCCTTAGATGACATTACTTACTCTTTTAAACCAATATGTTTTAGTAACAGAATTATCTGCCCGAGCACGAAACCCTTGTTAGCAGATAAACTCAGAAACCGTTACCGATATTCAAAATCTGAAGTTTACAAACTGGTTAGCATATGGCAATAATCTTACACGCAACTGTTTTTCCATTGACTACCTGTTGTAGGCGTTTTAAACCCGAGAAGTGTCGCAACTCTTTTCTCTCGAAAACCGTACGTCCCAGAGACTTGGGATCACCACCACACTGACATCAATACCATTTGCATTTGAAAATGTCAAGGTCAGAGGTTACCTTTGGACTTTTTAGAAATATATCTCAAAAAGATAATTGATAGAAGCAGACAATAATTGGAAAAAATACTCCTTGCATCAAGTCCGTCATTTGGTATATGGGTCCGAAATGTTCGAATCGTTTTTGAGTTACAGTATTTGACGCGTTGTTAACCGGTTTTGGATTATATCTTGAAAAGAGATAATATGGTAAACAAGTGATTCTATCATCGAGATCTTCGTTTAGTAATTAAGGTCTAAAAGTCTTGTTTATACCGTTTTCAAGATATCGACCTTGAAGCGTTTCAGTTATTAGGTTTTTAGCTTATAACTTTAAAACATGAAGAGATAATATAGTATACATGCTACTGTAAGTGACCTTTCATCGACCATTTGGTATAATAGGTCCGAAACTGTTGAATGATCATGGCCCGGTTTCAAAAACAGCTCAAATTTGAGGATTTCTTCAACTTGAATATTGACCTATCAGATTGCTGGAAAATCCAAATTTGAGGAAAAACTCGATGATTTGAGGAAAGTCTCAGTTTGAAAAGTTTTATGAAACTGATTTATATTTTCGAGTTATGAGCCTTGATGCGTTCGGTTATTCGGTGTTTGGCTTATAACTTGAAAAAATTTATAGTAAACATGTCTACTCAAAGCGATCTTCTCATCAAGACCTTCATTTAATATGTGGATCTAAAACTGTATTATGAACCATTTTCTAATTATGGGCCTTGACGCGTTTCAAATTGTCGGCTTTTGGCTTATAACTTGAAATCAGTAACAGTTAATATAGTAAACATATAGGTTATGAAAGACACTGGCCAGACCTTTAATTTAACATTCCGCTATATTGATGACGTTTCGTCACTCAACAATGCTAAATTTAGTGACTATTTACATTCAATTTACCCTAGCCAGCTTGAAATTAAACACACCCCCAATACACTAAGGTCAGCTTATACCTACTTCTAGAAATAGACTCAGGAAAACTACAAACTAGACAAACATGAAGACTTCAACTTTCTAACTGTCAACTTCCCGTTCATCGACAACAACATTCTAGCAGCTCCAGCGTATGATGTTTACATTTCACAACTTATACGTTATTATAGATCCTGCGATCGGTATTCCGATTTTCTAGACCGATCACTATGTTGACTGCCAGACTACTAAAACAAAGGTTTGTTGTATCTAGGTTGATGTTAACTCTCCAGAGGTTCTATGGTCGTCACCATGACTTCATCGATCGTTATGGGAAATCAGTGTCTCTAATACGGTCTGACATTTTCGCTGAGTCTTAGGTAGTGTTTCCTATTCCTGGATTTGACTTTTCCCTATACGTGACAATGAGTAACTCGACAGGTGTCTAATTAGAGGCAGACACTGCTTACACGTCCGGAGCAGCCGAGTGCACACATGGTTTTTATTGGGTTCGGGTTACTCTTTTTCTGTGTTTTATGTTTTTGGTTTTTGTGTTGTGTTGTTTATATCCGGATTTGTAACTGTCCCCTGGCTTTTGGTACTTGATGTTCGGTCGGTTTTCTTTGCTACTTTCCTAATATTTAATTCTTTTGTTTTATTTCGATCTCGAAACGTATTTAATACTTCTGATGTACCTAAATGCTGTCCATGTAGGTACGTTTGTTTGCTATAATATGAAATACGTTGTCGAAAGTGGATATTTATGAAACACACCAAAATTGAACATTTCGATCATTACACTGAAAAACAGACGCAGCTATTGACATTTCATCCCTCGTTCGTGGTGAAATATTCATTATGGGCTCTAAGCATAACAAAAAATATGTTTACATTTGCGAGACTAAATCTATTCTAAAAATCATTCACACGGTTCAGACATACAGGATATGGGTGTCAAAAGTAATTAATGTCCACAGCGACAGATGATTATAAAAACTGATATTCACACGAGGTCACACTCGTACATTACATCTCTTCCTTTCTTTAAAGTTATTGACTTTAACTAACGGATATGGTTTTTTTAAAACTCTATTAGATATTTACTGTTCATTAGAAAATTAATTTCAAGGATTAAATGTCATGACATTTCAAAAATTACTATTCACATTCACTCGATCCATTCAAACTTAGTCCTCACAGAGTTCTTATTCCTCACGCCTAAATAGATATTGCTTGACATGTGTTGTGTTCCGGTAGAACGTTTGTCCATCTCTCGTTAACCTAACTTGTGTCCCTTTTTGGTCACGCACAACAAATCCCTCTTCCCATTTCGGACTAGTCTTGTGCTGATCTCTGCGCATAATTAAAACTTTCTGACCAGTATAATATTTGACGAACGTTCCTGCTTGTTTATCGGCGTTTCTCTTTATTCTTTTGTTGCCTGTTCCGGTCACGCAGTTTCTTGTCCTTTAGTCTCGGCTCATAATTTGTTTCGCATTTTTTTTCCATACAAACACTGGGCGGTTGCGATACCAGTAGTAGAGTGTGGAGTTGTTCGATAAGCCAACACAAATTTGTATAGTTTATTTCTCTAGTTTGTGCGCTTGATCTTTGATATTTTCATGAATTTAGATAATGTCTTATTGAAATTTTCGGTAAGTCCATTAGCCTGTGGCCATTTTGTTGTTCATCGTTTGTGGCGTCTTCCGTTATCATGTAAGAATAGTTTGAATTTTCCCCGATACAAATTGTGGTCCCTTGTCAGTAGAAACGTAAACGGGGAGTTACGTTTTGTATGATAACTGAGGATGTTGTTGATTTTATGATGGTATCTGGAATAATATTTGATCACCACGAATAAATATTCATCTCCTGGGTACGGTCCTAATAGGTCCATGCCTAATCGTTACCATTTTTGTTGCGGTAGTTGAGACGGTTGTAATAGTGCTGGTAGTGACGGACTTTGGACCATTTGACAAGCATGACAAGTCGCAATAAGACTTTCTACGTCTTGGTCAATTCCTGCCCGCCATACGTTTTCTCTTAACAGTTGTTTTGTTTTTACTATTCCTAAGTGCGATTCGTGTGCGATTGATAGGACGCGTGCCTGTAATGATTTCTGAATAATTAATTTTGTTTCTCTCAGTAGAAGGTCATCTTTCACGGATAATTCATTTCTCACTTCGCGATATATTTTTAAGTCTTCATTATTAGGACATTTATCACTTTCTATAGCTGTGATAATCTCTCTAATTGATTTCGGACAAGGTCATTGCTCTTGGTACATTATGTTCTGTTAAATAGTGGATGAAATGTTCCACTTTTTCACTTGCATCTTTATCAGTTTATATTAAACTCAGTGGGGAACACGATAATACATCAGCGGCATTCAGTTTTCCTGGTCTGTAAACCTCTTTAAATTTGTAAGATAAAATTTGAGTAGCAAACGTTGAATTCTGGCTTGGGGGTTATGCTTTGCCGTAAATATAGTTTCCAACGGTTTGTGATCGGTAATGACACTAAAATCAGTCCCATATAAATAGACATGAACTCCGTATTATACTCAAGTAAGTTGCCAATGATTCACGTTCAGTTTGTGAATATCTACGTTCTGTTACGTTCAGAGTGCTACTTGCATACGCAACGGGTCGAAATTCTCCATCTGGTTGCTTCTGTATGAATATCGCCCCTAGTCCGAATGGACTAGCTTCTACTATACGAGTGTTTCTGATTCTGTGTTATAATTTGCCAGTACTTGTGCGCTAGTCAATATACGTTTTAAAGAATCAAACGAAATTTGTTGTGATTGTTCCAAACAAAATTCCTGATTCTTTCTAATAAGATTCATAGAGGCTCTGATACTGTTGCAAAGCTAGGTATAAATTTGGAACAGTACGTGAAGTGTCCAAAGAAAGATTTAACTTCCTTTTCGTTTTTGTGGTTCTCCAGTCTTTAGAATCTTTGAATCTTTTGGTTAAAGACCATCTGCGGTCAATGTATGACCAATAAATGATAATGTTGTCTTGTTGAATTTACACTTTTCTTTGTTAAGCGTAAGGTTTTCTCCTCGTAAACGTGTAAGTAATGAACGAAGAGCTTTGTCGTGAGTTTTCTGTTTTTACCAAATACGATTATATCATCTGAGATGTTTCGACAGCCTGGATATCATGAACAACCTGCTGAATTATTCTTTGGTAAATCTCCGGGGCGCATGACATACCATTCATGAACCTGTTGTATATATAAATATCATAATTAGTTACAAAAGTTGTAATTTCTCGCGATTCTGGGTCCAGTTGAATCTGATGAAGACCTTGATTTAAATTGACTTTGCTAAATATTTCGGCGCCATTCATTTCTTCTAAACTTTCCTCTGTATTTGGCAATGGGAAGCGTTCACGCTCTACTGCGGTATTTGCCCTACGCATGTCTACACAAATTCGAATGTCGTTATTTTGTTTTGGTATAACAACAAGAGAATATACCTATGGGGTTGGACTTTCGACTCGTTCAATTAAGTCTTCTGCCATGAGTTCATTTAATTTTTCCTGTACATGTGTTCAAAAATTGCATGACATTTTCCTTGCCAGTTAAAAGTCTTTAAATTGAAAATCCCTAAATTTGTGGCGCATGGCTGTCAAATGAGTGGCTAGCATTTACCGTCAATAACATGGAACGTAATTATGTTGGTGGATTCACTGATTGTCAATTTAAGAACGGCGGAGTCTAACAATTTGAGTGGCTTTGTAGACACAAATGTCCAATTTATCGCTATATATCTAGATTTCCTGCACTCCTGTCCAGAGTATCCTCTATTTCAGCAACGAGAACATGTTTTTACTCCCGGTCCTGACCTCAGAGCGCATTTCGGTTTGAGACGCGGATTAAATTGTTTCCGTTTGCATTGAACTCTATTTACAGTTTCTTCTTGTTCTGCCTTCTGTTTTATTTTCGATCCGTGCATCTCTGAAAGTTCCGATGCTCTAGCGATTTCTTGAACTTTTTGAAGCGTCTAGTCTTTTCACCGCAATAACCTTTTGCGTATTCCTTTGACTTACACTTTTCAATTACTTGGTATGTTAACTTCTCGTTAGCGGTCTTCTCAGCAAACTCGCAAGACACGTTTCTTAAGGCGAATGATACAATTGTCCACTGGCTCGTGTTCTTCTTGCTTCATTTTTGAAATGGATTTCTCTCGTACGCACTGTTTTTGATTGGCGTGAAATACGATGTTAACGCATTTTTGCGCCTTTGTACGATACTCATACATCATTTATTTTTTTGAAAATGTCTTGCACCTCTTCATCCGCTAAATGTATTAGCATTGCACGTTTCTAGTCACCCTTAATTACTCCTGTTGGCATTAAATAATATTCAAATCTTTAAATGTACAGTTCCCAGTATCTCGCGATGTTAGTGTTCTCTCCTAACACCTTGAAACGAGGAGGTGACGGCAAATTTAATTTTGCTCCCATTTTGAATTATATTATAATCCGGAGAATAGACTGACTTTCGGAATTTAATCCAAGCACACTAGTTTAAATAAAAGATACTAAATATCAAAGGATCCCATCCTCGTCGCCATTGAAATATTCATTCTGGGCTCTAAGCATAACAAAAACATCTTTACATTTGCGAGAATAAATCTTTCCTACAAATCCTTCACACGGTTCACACATACAGGATATGGGTGTCAAAAGTAATTAATATCCAGAGCGATAGATGATTAGAAAAACGGATATTCACATGAAGTCGCACTCATACATTACACGTCGTACCCATTTAAAAAAATAACATTTAGACCGAAAATCTTATTTACTTCCTTACAAGTGCCCATGACCTCTAAGATGTTTTATCGTTCACCAATTCAGCGGTTTATATCCTTTATATTTTTGGAAACGATGCTAAACATGTCACTTGGCGTGTAAATATGCGAAGAATACACTTGGTGAGTTTTTTTCTTGAATATATAGTTTCACTAAATTGTGTGATAGTCGTTAAAAATAAAGAAATATCGTGACATTTCCTGTATGTATTTGCGTGCATGTGATAGGGTGGTGGGTGAACGGACGGACGGATCGATGGATGGATCACAATTGTAACTAGGCTTTTTTCTTACAGAACGTTATTTATACAGAAACAGAATAATTGGACGTTGGAAATACCTGAGTGAAAGTCTGTGCATAGACTTAATAATAGATAATCTTGTCGAGGAGGACTTTATTAAAGAAGCATCCGATTTAGACGGGTATAAAAAAAGAAAAGAGAAAGTTTATTTTGTACTAACATCAATAGTTCGCAAAATCGATAAAGCCAGATACAACAGATTGATTCAAATTTTAGAAAAAGATAATTCATTTATTGTCGAAGTCCTAAATGCTGAATATAAAGTTACAGACTGGTTAAGTCAAGGTAGGACAAAACTATACATGAAATGTTAAGGCTCTATAACATAAAATACAATTTATTGCAACTGTCTTGTTGATGGTGCTCTATCTTGCAAAAGTACTGATAAGTAAATAACCCTATGAACCTTTCGTCCCATCTTTATTTGCAAGTGTTGTAACCTTAAGCGACGAAGCTATTATGATATGGTATTAACAACGGACTTTATAACGAAAATACTATACCATTTCTTGAGTAAATATAAACAAGATATCAAGGTCTCTTTGACAACGATGACAACGAAAAAGCAGACTTGTCAGTTTAAGAAATGATCATACTGCATTTGCCAGAATGTATGGTAAGAGTAACATGAATGCACAGTTGTTGCTTGACCTTCTAATTTTCATATTACTGTATAGTAATTCTAATTAATTATTTAACCTGAGCCTCTAGAAGTTGTCTCTCGTCATTCGTGGTACATGATAATACAGCGTGACAATTTACGCCTGACACGTATACATGTATTTTTATAATTTGAAATTAAAACGAATAACTAATTTATTAGTGTAGTTCTCGTGTAGACAAAAGCCAATTACCTCTTATAGTCTGATCAATAACTTAATACTCTCAGATTTTTGCTTACACTTAGCGGGACTCGAAGTCAGGCTTCACTAACCAAAGACGTGAATATGGAGATGGACATAAACATGTGTACTAGCGTGTGACGAGGGAATTTTCGTAACTGATACGTTTAAATTGACAATTATCTAATGACAAAGTTACTTGTCATACAATAATTAAATTATATATAAGCCACAACCATAATATATCTGACTGTCAGTTTATTAAACGCATCAGATGCTACTTCATAATTTGTATTTGACAGAGGATTTTGCCGAGTTCTCTAGAGAGTTTCACACATTGCAGGCCAGTGGCTGCCACAGTGTCTCAACGGTGTAATTTCGAATCCCGCTGAGAACAATTCAAAATTTGACAGTGTTAAAATATAGTTTTAACAGTGTACGGACTAATTTGTAGAAATATGTAAATATTTGATAATATTATTAATTGATATTTTTGATAAATTTTTTTAAAAATAATTTGGAATTCCCCTTTAAACAACAAATCAGAATTGACTTTTGTCTATATCCGATTTGAAAGTTAGGAAAGTGTACATTTTGAAAAATTTCAAATATTTCTCTTTCAATATGTTGCTTGTTTATTGCATTAATATATCTTTTGAATTGAAAGTTTTCATAATTTCAGCTGATATTGAAATGAAATGTAATATTTTCGTACATGAGATAACAAAGCATCAAAAGAGTAAACATATCAAAAGAACATTGAATTTAATTCCTTTACAATACTAGTATATAGATGTGCATAAAATATCTATTAATTACATGTATATAACAATTGTAGCCTTAAATACGGTCGATATGAAAAATATTGACATTACATAACATATCGACCTCCACCTTCATTGTCGGTCGATATGTTCTCATGTCGATATTTTTTCATATCGACCTAATTTACAGGCTATAATTGTATAATAATTCAATTGTTGTTTTTTTGAAACTCTTCTTGATTGATTGGTATCTCAACGTTTTGTTGCAGTATCCAACATAGAAGATTGTACTTACAAACTTGAGGTGAACAAAGGTCACATAATACATGAAATGTATCCAGAAGAAATAGTCGACGATTTTTTAGAAGGTTTCATTTGTAATCTTGATGACCACGAGGAAATATGTCACTACTATGGTAGGAGAAAAAAAATGGCCGAACGTCTGATGAAAATGGTTGTTAATACAATAACCAATGGATCGTACCCATGTTTGCTACAAGCCTTAGAACGTACTATAGAAAATAAGGCGTATGCATTTATAACTAAAAAAATGGAGTCATCAAAGTCTCCAACAAGTCCAAGCAAAGGTATAGTATTCACTAGAACTATGTTTAAGCCACAAATATTTCAAAATTAAGCTCAAAACTAATTATTCTATTATCAATATTGTGACAAAAAAAAGAAAAATGCGTTTTTCAACTATAAAGTAGCATAGAACAAGTAATTTCTTAATTGCTGCATTACTGCTGCGTAATTATTGGAAAGTAAACAAGTATAATATTAAAACAAAAAGTTTATTTTTTAAAGAAAATTAAAAATAACTTTGTATTAAGCAAATTTTTTGGTCTAAACTATGTTACAGTTCATTATCGGTCAGTATAGTATCGACTATATTTCTTAAAATTATTTTTCAGAAATAAAAACCGTTTCAATAGAACAACAAGTACAAACTCTTCATACAAGTAGCATTGGTAATGTACCTTATTATTAATAACTTTTACTCAGCTCGACGATGTTACAGTTCAGTGCAGGCATAATTTTGTCAGAAGGTCGAGTTAAGCTGCTAGCGATAAAAATTAGATTGATTGAACATTTAACGTTCGACGAGCAATAATTCAGCTATAGTTAATGCTACAAGTTAACAAACAATAAATGAACGGTGAAAAGAATGGACTAACGGGAACAAAATTTGACTACCACTGAAACATATAGAGGATTGAGTAGTGTCAAAGTATTTAGCTTTTTATAGACTATTCAATTCAAAAACTACAAAAGCGGTCTTTATCGTGCAACCTCACACCCTCACCAACCAAAGAACCTTCCCTATCCGCCACACTTTTTCTTCCCAATATTTAAAAAAAACTATAGCAAATATATTTACAGTAAATACATACGACTTGTCTTGGTTTGAATCCTGTATTTGTTGGAAGATATGTGCACGTATGATGTGTTCTCTATGCTTAATTAATGTGTTTAATAATCCTTTACAAGTGTGCAATTTTGTGCATTAATTATCACAAGTATACCGCGTCTTTCAATCAGCTACATAAGGTTTGCGGTATAATCAAGAGAGAATTTTCAAGTCGTGATATTGTAGGCAGTATTGACCTTCCACAGTCACACATAAAGCAAATAGACACCAAACAAACTGATTTTTAAGAGGACGCCGCCCAGCCAGACAGAGGGTAACTACGCCTCACTTCATTGTCTATATCTATGAAAAATGTCAACTGCGTTAGGATTTTACTAAACACTTTTGTAAATAAACGTAATAAAACTTCATAAAATGCTTTTATATCAAAAATGACGAAATCACCAATTAAGAAAGGTTTCTAGTTTCACAAGACAGGTGTAATATTATGCACCATTTTCACAGTACCCCTTCGGAGAGAGATTAAATTTCGTCATAGAAATTTCTAATAAAACAAATCATATTGAGGAATTTCCCCCGGCCTAAAACATCTTATCATTTCAGTTATAATAAAAGAAAAAAGAATAGAAAGCATACATCAACCGAAATGTTCCTGGCAACATAAATAATATATGATTATACAATGTTTAGCAACATAGATCCAAACAATTTCGTTACAATACTCTTAATCTGTTTAGCACTTGGCTCTTCTTCATTAAATTCATTCAAGCGAACTACGTTTCCTCCTCAATTCTTCTATTTTCTGGTGTTTAAGCCCAACTTTATTATCTAATTCCCTTAATTCAGTTCTTTCTTGCTGTTGTCTTCCTCCAATCTTTTATCTTCTTCCTCAGCTTTACTTAGCTTTTGGTCCCTTCTATTAACAAAATCAGCAAAACAAATATAATTACACTTGATGAGATCCTTTAAGTATTTTATGTTCTGCCATAAGTTCTCAAGTCGAGAATTAACAAAATATTGGCATTCTGCCACAATTTAATAGTCTTCCTTGGGTTCTCTTTCTTCCTTATCTTTGTCTATATATGGTAAATTGGCAGTTACATGTTTATGTAGTGCTGTTATGTTTCTTGCTCTGTAGTGACAATAGTTGGTGGTATTTTACTCTGTATTCTGGGATATGACTTGTTGTTATATGGCAAATCATTTCCTATTTACTTTCTTTCTCTATACAGCTTGCCCAGTTACAGCATTCAACAATCGACATGCTGCTAAAATAGTTTTTGTTAAGACTATTTAAATATAAATATAATTACCACAGGATCGATGACTAGAAAATACTTGTTCATTCACTGCAATATGGTTGGAACCCAAGCAGAAACTTCATCACAATGATATAACTTCAGTCTGCTATGTTAAACATGCTAAAATGTTCTTTTTATTTTTTTGCATAAAACTTGACTCCAGACATCAACAGCCACAACAGAACCAGACCCTCTTTCTTCCAATTTCTTACAGAAATTAATTAATTTATAAACAAGGTTACCAACATAAAATTGGCTTTGTGACAATCGAGTCCGTCTTTGACTGTTGCCAGAACTATTTAAATTCTTCTTTGCTGAATGATACATCTCTTCAAGTTTATCAATAACTTGAGACACATATAATGTTCAAGTCAACTTCGTTTGCTCTAGACAAAGGAAATATTAACTTATTAGTTTTATAAACATCCCAACTAAACATTAACATATTTCGAATATCCTGTTGAAGGATGTGGTGTGCTATAAGCTGGCAATAAAATTCAGCTGTTAGAATCCCACTGGCATTTTTCCAGTGTACCAAAACTTTTCAATTATATCATTTGAACAATGCCATTAACAAATTCTCTTTTTTTAATTTTAAAAAGTTTTCAAATTTATGAAAACAGGGCACTCTCAAATTTTTCCCTTGGGTTCTACTTCTTTCTTTACTTTTTGAATGAATTTCCGAAGGTGTACCAAAACGAGCAATAAAGTCATGAACTAATTTCATAGCAAAAGTTTCAGCTTGGTGGTTTGGAAGTGGGTATGCTTCCATCCATCTTGTAAAAAAGATCTCAAATTACCAAAATATATTTGTTATTGTTTTGAGTGTTACGTAATGGACAAATGATATCAATGCCAATCCGTTCTATGTTATGACTAATTAAGTACTTTGGCAAATCAGCTCTCGTTTATTTATTCCACGATTTAAATTCATCGCAAGCTGCACAAAATTTAACATGAATTTAGACATCTTCAGTCATTTCTTTATTTCCTCAAGCACGAGCAGCATATAAACTAGCATGACAGTTTTTTTACAACTTCCTTTTTAAGTATTTTAGGAATATGTAACTTGTAAGATTACACATGTTTCTGAAACAAATAACGTTTCTTCTTTGATAAAGATCAAAGGTAAACCAATACAGCCAAACATTAGGTTTAACGAAGCAGCTTCATATATACAGATTAGAAATTTTTTCATATCTTATGCGAGTAGCCTGTAACCGTATAGATTCTTTGTCTTGCTGTTGTAATTGAGTTTTCGATAAATCCTTAATGAAGATTACCAACATTATCAATTTTATCACGAAATTTAAGGGCCTCGGCCAACGAGTAGTTAAGGTAGCAAGTCAATCCCATTGATCACGTGCCTGTCAACACAGGGGGTAGGATGTGCTTGCCTCAAATTTTAACTGACCAGAATTGTCAGTTTATTTAGCGAAGGTCAGGATTTTCTCTGGATACTCGGGCTTCCTACAACAATAATAACTGGATGCCATGATAGAGCTAAAAAAATAGCTGAATGTGGCGTTAAGCACCATTCAAACAAACAAGCAAAGCATCAGACTGGTTTAAAGTTCTGGGGATTCCGCAATTAACCAACTTATAAGTATGACAAACGAATTCGTACAACATTTAGACGATGGAAAAGAAAGCTTAGAAAGCGCCTGTTCACAATGGCGCGTTATAAACACAAGGGTCTCTAAGGATCGAATCTAAGTCCTCTACTCATTTTTAATTTTAATAAATGATATTGGTACAGAAATTCGTTCGTCAATAAAGTTTTTGCTTATCGTTGACAACCCGCAAAATTCTGCAGAAATGCTTAATAGTGACTTTAAACTCTAATACTCGACAAACAAAAACCATAACGATAACGAAAAATAAAATAAAATAAATGAAATAAATAAAAGGCCTTATGGATTCCCACAATATGCACTCAGAATTTCTCTATATTAAAACTTTTTTCTGTTGTCAACGGTTAGATTATGGAATCAAATGCGTATTGAAATACAAGATATTTGTTCAATATCTCCTTTAAATCCGATTTCAAGACAAACCGTATCCAGATTCTTAGCAATTACTATTCTGAAGCCCGACCCGGACAAGTCCTTACATAAGACTGCTAACATTAAGAAGGTCCCTCAACCATAATTGTTTCCTTAAAAACCTTGTAGATTCGTCCAAATATAGTTGTAATCAAGGTGAGCAGGAACAAATTCTCATTATCTATTATATTGTCCTCGAATTAAGAGAAACTGATATATTGACTCGAATAATATTCCTCGAAACTTCACAGTTGACCGTCTATTATTTGGATCACCTGATCTCACGAACGATCAAAATGTAAAAAATGTTTTAAGTGTACAAACATTTTATAGTCAGCTCATAGACGTCAGCAGTACACAACATCTATGAATTCTCTTTTTTCTATATTCACACTCCTTCCCCCCCCTTAATCAACTTAAACTGGATAAGGATTAATATAAGTTTCATTCCCACTAATTATTATACTATATAATGTATCTTAATGTATAAATATTGTTCTTTTATATAAAGTTAATAAAATATCAGTTTAACTAAAATAATATCAGTTTGTCGGCTGTCTATACTTGTTTCATTTCCGTTTTTTCTTGTAAAAGACTTTTTTACTTTATGATCGATGTGATACTGCCACATACAATCTTTTGAAAAGTAAATAAACAAATATAAGATTACCACTCGCAGATCAAAATTGTTCATACGCAGGATGTACAGATTTCACTAGTTTTCTGTATTTTGTGGATTGAACTTTAGACCCTTGGAGAAACCTTGACTTAGTGGGCTTCCACTCAGAGCAGCTGCCACTGAACACTACACTCTGAATTCACACACACACACACGCAACTTAAACTTTGAAAAACAGGTAAAACTATAGCCTTCTTACACTCTTTTGGGAAGTAAGCTTTAGTTAAAAAAAGCCTACACAGTCGCAAATTTAATTGGAGGAGACTTTGCTCAAAACGGACATTATTGGGATGTAAAGTTACTTAATTAATTGCTACACGTAGCTCGAACTTTCGTAGGTTTGGCATGCCATACAACCATGGTTTAATCCACCATTTCATTTCGTTTGAAATGCCTGTTCCAAGTAAATAATGGACATATGATTACTATATTTATGGTTCTTTGTTCTCGTGTTTGCCGGATTCTTGGACTTTTGATTTGTAGATTGTAATGAAATAAAACAATTAAGCTGCTATCGTTTCGTTAACCCTAAAAAATAATTCAGCTTGCCTGGCGACCCGGTGAATTTCTCCATTTTGTCTGTTTAATAAATTTTGTTCAAAATCAAGAAATGTATATTTAAAAAATTCTGAAAGTAATGTGATACTTAACATATTCATCATTGTATTTTCTTCCGTATTTTATTGAACAGATTACCTTTCAAAAGGAGGACGTGCAACTTTGAAAATTCATACTGAAAACAAGGAACAAGTGGAGGAAAAGGTAAAAAACCGTTTTACAGTCATGGTAACATCAGTTCTGTCAAAATTTTATGCTTTGATAGCAGAGGTCAACAGAGGATCTGTCATCGTTCAACTTTTGTCTTTGTTTGGAGACTTTAAGAACAATGTGAAAGAAAGTATTAAAAAAGGCGGCATGAGCTACTTATTACACAAGCTCTTCAACGACGAGGAGATAAAAGATACCCTGACAGCGGGTGAATACATTGTAGAAGTTATAGTTGAAGAGGACAATGTCAATTGTTCCAAAGACCAAGGTAGTTCATTAATGTTTTGAACCATATCGCATTTGGTACTCCATTTGTTTGAAACAAAAAATCTGTAGTGAATTTAATGCCTCCCTACCGGACCAATAATCATGCAAACTGTCCAAAACCAAACTATTGAATGACAATTTACAAATATATTTTTGCTGAAAATTCACGCATTACAAAGGACACTTTGTCGTTGGATAAATTAATTAAACGGTTAATACCTCTTCTCAGAATAGACTCAAATTGAAAACCTACAAACAAAACTATACAGCAATCGTGATGTTTTCAACTTTCTAATTATCAACTTTCCGTTCATTGATAGCAATGTTCCATCAGCTCCCGAGCATGGCGTTTACATTTCACAACTGATTTTAGTTATAGTAGATCTTGTGATAGATATTCCGATATTCTAGATACTACGCTTCTTTTGACCAATAAGTTATTCAAAAATGCATTTCTTGCATCGAGTGGATTAAGAGAGAAAAGGAACAAGACCCAAAACTCGTTTCGCTGTCTACATGGGTAAGAATAATATTGCATAAATGATCGACCTAAATCCGTATTCAAAGACGAGGATACTATGAGGCGTATCACTTCTCTCCATGACATATATGTTGATTTTCCTGCAGACAAATCTTCTAATAACATTGTGTTTGTATACAAGTTACATTAATAAAATGCCTCATTTAAGTGCAAGGCATCACGGATAAGTCTGGTAATTCCACATACAAACGTACCACATAAGACAAAGATGAAATCCTAGCTAACCACAAGTTAAGTCTTTCATGGCTTCTATGAATATTTATTAGGACAAAAAGTCTGAAGATATACCATACTTGTATTGGATTCCAAACTTAAATAAAATTTGTTAGACATCCGGATCATCTACGTGCTGTACCAAAGTTGTCATGTCTGCAGTGAATGAAGGACAGCAAAAATACGGTGAACATGTTATTGCGGGACGTAATATAATATGTAGATTTTTAAAAATTCGAAAGAACTTTTAAACTCAAGATCAAAATCTAAAAGTTTCATACTTTAATTTTTCAACTTTTTATACCATCTTAAATCCCGTCTTAAAGGAATCATACATTAAGCCTTCACTTTCACATGTGCCAAAAATATGTAGGTAAATTAGTATGAATTGTTGTAATCAAGAAGAAAAAGGCAAAATATGCTACAGCGAGGAATAGGTTAAATGGATTTTCTGATCGATATTCGTAACCTTTGGTGGATGTGTTTTTCAGTACGCTTCATCAACATCATTTTTTGATATGAACCTCATATATGACACCAATCTCACAAGTACATTGAATTTTTTTTTTGGAAAAAAAAAGAGAATGGACCACGTTGATGTTACATATATCAAATCATATAATTACCACTAAAACATAAACGTACACAGTATTTGAAGTATATTATATCTATTGGTTATAGAACATGTATAAGATAAACAAGTTTTCAATTTTTTATATTCGCAGTTTCCTTGAACATTTCGATTCAATTGCGTTATTTATTGTGACATTGTCTGCAGACCTTCTAATCTCAACTTACTTATCTATTATATAAGATCAATATCAAGGAAACCGAGTGAATCAACTAGAACCGAAAGTCATTTTAAATACAAATCCGGATATAGACAAACATAAACAACGCAAATCAAAAATCAAAAACATATAAACAGAAAGTGAGTAACCCGATTCCAATGAAAACTATGGTTGCACTCAGGTGCTCCGGACGAGTAAGCAGTGCCTGCCTTTTATTAGACACATGAATAGTTACTCATTGTCTTCTCTAGGAAAGAGACAAACCCAGGAATAGGAAAGACTACATATGACTCAGCAAAAATCAATTTGAGAGATTGATTTCCGACAACGATCAATTAAGTAATGGTGACGAACATAGAACTTCTGAAGGGATAAAATCAACATGGGTACAACAATACTTGTTTAAGTAGTTTGGTAGTCAACAGCAGTGAGCTGTCTAGAAAATCTTAATACGGTCTCAGAATCTAAAATAACGTATAAAGTGTGAAATGTACACACCGTAAGCCGGAGCTGCTGGAATGTTGCTATCGATGAACCGAAAGTGGACAATTGGAAAGTTGAAGTCATCTCGTTTGTCGTAGAGTCTAGCTTATAGTTTTCCCTAGTTTATTTCTTGTATATGTATAAATTATGTAAAATGAATATGCTAAAGTATATATTTGTTTATTTATAGAAGAATCAAGACGTTCATATGTTTAATAATATAGAAAGCAAGATTTGAAGTCCCCAAAGCATCGACCCCCCACCCCAAGGTCACATCATTGTTTCTAATTGACCTAAGGTTCAAATAAAAAAGTGCAACATGATTAATCATTACCCTAGGCTAACGAAGATGCCGACTTAGTGATATATTATGTACTGTGAAGAAAACTAACACTTAATCATGGGTGTTTAAACCAAGTACTCTATCTTCCTTCCCAACGAAAACAGGACACCTTTATGCAACTGTAAAATGGCTAAAATTCTATTACAAATGTGTCTCTTTGACACTGAGTTGACATTTGTTTCGCTTTACAATTGAAAAGGTATGTTAACAGAAAATTTAATAAAATATATAAAACGATTTGTATAAAAAAATAAAAGATTATGAAAACAATTCAATAATGTACAATAATGAGATAAATTAATGAAATTATTCCAGCATGTAGAGTGTTTTTATACATTAATAAGTTAATTAAAAGTATAAATCGCAAACCATAAATTATTTGAGTACCTAAATCGTGATAACATATTTACTCAAAATGTCATCTCTTGAGCAGCCCAGCTTCCCGTCAACTTTACAGTATGACTTAGCTATATATTGAAAACCCTCGCCCTTGGTCAGAAAATGTGAAGTTGATAACAATCTTTCAGACATGTAGTGGAATCTGTCGATTTTCGGACAGAAAATGTTAAGTTGATAACAATCTGTTAGCTATATACTGAAACCATCAATCAATCTTCCATTTTCTCTATTTTGACCATTTTGAGACAATAACTTTTTACAGGGTTAATACAAGAATACTAAACTGTTTAAAAAATAATCAAAATTTCATCTTGCCAGATCTGCGAAAAAATTTAACCATTTTTTAAAAATAAATTCATGCAGGTGCTTACAGACGAAACAATTTTAAACATGTAAACACTATTGAGCCAATCAGAATACATCATAGGTATTCACTGTTGTACTTGATGTAGGCTACTGAACCTGGTAGCACTTTACAGGTACACACCACCGTTATACCTTAACTTGTCATAAATGTGGAAGTCTATCGACTTTCTTTTTCAGAATGAGATATCAGTGAGATAGTATTCATCTCTGTGGGCCCGCTTTAAATAGGTTGTGACATATTTATGTCAACATTAGACTTAAAATACTGTAAACATAGTCATTGTCAAATGCCTACTCAAAAAAGAAAAAAATGGCAAAATAATGTGATCTTGAGGTTAAATTTAAAGGTCAAAGGTTACTTACCATGTTATGTAAAAGGTTGCCTAAAAATGGTCTACCCCTAGGCGAAATATCAAATTCCACCCTTAAAACAGGAAAAAGTTATAGCCTGAACACAATTGTTTTGGACTGGTCACATAGATCATCCTCCACTTTTTGAGGTTAAACCAAAATCATTCTTCACAATGATGTGTTTTATTACTATACTCCTTTTTAAAAATATATTCTTTTCAAAACGTTTACCGGAAGTCATTTTAGCTAATCTTATTAAAGTATTTCCTAATGTGCAATTGTTTAAGAATTATATTAAAATACATTTTGAAATTAACGATTACTTACGTAATTAATTACTTAATTAAACAACAATTTATATCCAGTTATTATCCTGAGTACATTGACTCTATTAAAACTTTATTTAATTTTTAAACTCACCAAACGATGTACAACCAACTAACACATTCATACGGAAAACCATACGATGAACGAAAGAAATTACCATCGACCCATTTTTATTGGGTTCGTGAAAAGAATCTAGGCGTGATTATAAAACTTTAAAGACATACAAACTAGTCAACAAGAGAGTGGATACCAAAACAAACCAGCTTGGGATATGTGTTTGGAGAGTTTGGTAACTTGTTCTCGTCCCGAATATAGCTGAAGTACTGAAATACTGCTCACTGAACGAAAAGCTAACATCCAATCAATCAATCAACAAAAGCAAGCAAACAAGAGAATGTAAAAACAACAGACAACAGACAAATAACACAAAAACCAAAAACCAAAAAAAAGGAAAAAAAGATAAAAGTTAAATTATGGTTAAATACTCATATCCCGAGGTAGTCATAAGTCAGTAAGAAGGCTGAGTTACGACGAAACGGGAACAAATCAATGGTCATTTGGTCCACAGATATCTGTAACGGTCAATTGAGTTATGTTGCCGATCGTAAAATTTTATAGGTGATGACTTTAATCTTGCCACTCGAAGTTACTCATTTTTGTTTTAGGTTTTTGTAGTTATTTTTTAGTTTCTTCTTTGTGTTTTGTGTCTGATTTTTGTTGACCGTTAGATTTTCTTACAATTTTCGTAGAAACAGAATATAATACCAAATGTAGCAATGAAATGCATACATTCATCAGAATGTATATTTGGGCAACACATCAGTATAGTTTTTACATTTCATGCCTTTGGAGTAATTTAAAGGTTAATTTGTTTGTTAATTGTATTATTTTTAGATGAGGACGCTAAACGTAATGTCTCTCCATCAAACATTGTTACTGCAAACAGATCTTTGTTGATAGAAGAGTTAGATCCACTCTCATTACTTCCTGCGTTTGCGAAAAAAGATGTTACCTGTTTCGTTGATCTGGGTCTCCAGTCGATTCGGTTACAAAAAGCAAGAGCCGAAAAGTTTTTTGAGGTCCTTGAAGCAGACACCGGAAGGTTAATAGAAGTCTTTTTGGATATTTTAAGAGAACAGAAGAAATTATATGTTCTTAACTGCTTGGAGATGTCTACGAGGTTCGAAAACATTGGTATGTTTATAAGTCCCGGTGGATGTCCACAGCTCAGTAATCACGCAACGAGAATCATTGGTTAATTAAGTTATGTAGTCATTGTTTTAAGATTTTCCTAGGTAAAGATGACGCTTTAACAATTTTGATCAACCTTTTTGATCGTCTATTTTTGTTAGAGCGCCATTGATGAGCTTAAATTAAAAGGGAAACCGCATGTAGCGTAGTAGATTGTATAATCTTGGTATCTTTGATGAAAATTAATTGTACTATTGACGTACAGCTGGATGCCATATACAGTACCAAGCTATTTATTGGATAATTTTCAATGAAAAACAAATATAACATTATTCTAGTTTTATTGGTGAAGCTAAATGAAACATTTGTAGAGCGTTAAAGAACTATTAGAAAAAAAAATATGATTCTAAATCAATTTGAGTTTTTACAAATTTAACGAGGTATGTAGCAGGTTTTGATTTAGCTTTAAGTATCTTAAATCTTAAGTATAGTGCAGTAAGATGTACATGTATGATTCATAAAATGATTGATCTTATTGTAATTACATACAATTGACTTTTATTTTAACCACAAGTTGCTATACATAATTACTTCATGCAAAAAGGGTCAAACGGAACTTCACTTAACTGGAAGATTTTTAAAACTTACAACTGTGGACATTGCTTATTTCAGATGTTTCGTTGATTAAGAAAAACATCTTGGAGAATGTCGCAGATGTTGCTGACGAGGTGCATCTGAAAGACCTGAAAAGTATTTTTGCTGACAGAAACATTTTGAGCGACATATTTTTTGAAACTATAGAAGAAAATTTTCCAGACAACAAACATGGGAGAGTAGTCTCTGTTTTGAAAGCAATTTTACAGGATGGTGATAATGCTATTTTCACTCTGGTAGAATGCCTATATAGGAGTGGGAATGAAGAACTTGTTGAAACACTTCTAAAAGGTACACAAAAGAAGGAGGACGATGTAGATACTGAAAAAACTGACGAAGATAAACTTCTTTTGTCGACGTTGAAATTGTTTACAGAAGGTATGATAAGAGATCTAAAAAACGAAAAACTTTCAGATTGTTTTGTTCATTAAAATGCAACATTCATGTACTTTTTCATTCTGTTATGAACTACTGATAGTCCGAACGAATTTGAAATAGGAAACGTTAGAATTTTATTGATTGTTTTCGCAAATTATGCCATTAAATTTACAGATGGGTGCTATCCTAAACGTGCATGTTGTTTGACTATTTTCTTTGCTTGGAAAATTTCTATTTAGTTGACATTTTCATATTTTGAAATGGGGGCTTCGTTGACCGAGTGGTTAAGATAGTTTGTCTACTATTGATCACGTGGTGGCGGTCTGTCAACACAGAGGTTGTGGGTTAGAGTCTCACTGCGGGCAAGGTGTACTCGACTTTTAATTGACAAGGATTGCCAGTTTTTCTACCGAAGGTCCGGGGATCTCTCCAAGTACTCCGGCTTCCTCCCCCCAATTAAAACTAGACGCATGATATAGCTGAAAAATTGCTGAAACAAAAAAGTCATTTAAACAAACAAACAATCAAATTTTGAAATGTTTTACATTTGGACGTTTTGTGCCCTGGTGGCCTTCTCTGCTCATTTGAAATGTTTAGAGTTTATCTTTATTTAAGGGTTTTTTTGCAGTTTACAGTTTGTTTTTAGATTTGCATTTGACATTTCTGTAATGTGGACATCTTGTCGTTACGTTCTTTACACATTATTCGCCATTAAACAGCTTTTGCTATTGTAAAGTGGACAATATTTGTTCTTTATATTTTTATTTTGTTTTAGACATTTAAAAAAAATGTCTGTGTACTTGACATTTTCTTTGTTGACCTGTTAGGCATGCACAGCAATCCAAACTTACCTAAAATTATCAGACATTTCCTCGCCTGAATATAGCTGAAATATTGCTGCTCGGGCGTTAAACACCATTAATCAATCAATCAATCAATCAGACATTTCCAAAATAATCTTGAACATCCAGCCAGATAGAAATAGTGAAAACAAAATATATCTTGCACATATTGAATAAATAACAGCAATTTGTAATACTCCAAAACTTCCACACAGAAAATGAATACAGCTATTGATACCCCTTAAGCTCGTGCTTCTTGACATCAGCTTAAAGTAACGTACTAATTAGGTCAACAAACGTCTCTAGCTTGTACTTTTAATCAAGTCAAAGTCTTTTCGACCTTTTATAATATTGAAAAATTATTAGTGTGCTATATTGTGATTTTTAGTATTTTACACATTATAACTTTATATTTATGGTGGTCAATAACGAACTTATAATTTATATGAGTACATACATATATAATTTTGTTTTGCTTTTTTCGTCGATACATTCATGATGTTCAATAACGAATTCATAATTAATATGATTATAGCCATATAATATATTTTTTCTCCTCGATGAGCGTAAATCACAAAACTGTACCACATTATTACTACATATATTATATATCATGTCATAGAAATATTAATTTAAGAGAACTTTGTTAGTGAAAGCTGTAACTAACAAAGTAATTGTTAACAGCTTATATGTGCAATAAAATTATTACAATGTTAAAAAAAAAGTTTTTGTCAAAATGACATTTTTCTGTCATGAATATTATTTCCTTAAAGACAAATTTTTTTACACGATCGTTCAAATAAAAGGTTTTGTCCATTGACATTGACCTGAAGACGGATTTTTTTATTCATTTCCTTTTTTAATGATTGACCTTAATAAAAGCTTTATACATAATGTGTTATATTTTTTACAAGATATACCGTCAACGGATTCAGATATAGAAGTAAAGGAATATCCAACTGATTCATCTCGTAAAGAATTAATTTTTTCCGGAAAATACAAAATTGTTGTTGAAAATCCAGGTATGTCTATTATTACATTTTGGTACGTATTGATCTACCAAAACATTTCTCTAAAGAATGCAATGCATATTTTTATTCCAGCGAAGAAAAATATATGTGCCCGTTAAGATTGTCAAATGAAACCACCAATTGTATATATTTCTGCGTTGCATCATCTACAGGTTTTTCGTGATTTTTATTAAATATTTCTTTTCGTGTGATTGTTATTACTGTAAAGTTTGTGATATATGGATATCATTAAATATTGATTTTTGTTCATTTGCCCGGAGAACAATACACTTTAAACAGCGATCGAAAGACATTATCAACTAACGGGTTACTCACTTTATGTTTTTTGTTATTGTGGTTTGTTTTCTGTTGTATACGTTTGTCTAAATTCGGAATTTGTCCTTTGACTTTCAGCTCATGTTGTTCGGTCGGTTTCTATCCTTTTTTTCTTACAAATATTTCATGACCTCTAATCATAGCCATCAGAAAACCCAATCGTTTGGAACAAGATATTGACACGGAAGTGGGGTAGGTTCAAAGTTACATACTACATACACATTATTTCATCAAATGAAATACTTGCACATCCATGCGATTTGAATGAAAAATTATGGACATTATAAATCGGATAAAATGTATGAATGATTATCAGATGCAAACACATTTCTCCATTAACAGGAACAGTTATCGTTATGATCGAAAAATTAACAAACTCAGGGTGACTTTGTTGTGCCAAAACCCAAACAGAATAAATAAAAGAATTACAACTTTAGAGAAACTAACACAACATTTAAATTTATATAGCGATTATTAATATTTACAAATCTTCATACTCGTGTTTTAATTGTATCTATTTAACGTACTTTGTAGAAATGGAACGCAAGGAATTCTTAAATTATTACACGGGAAGTCTGGCCACAAGCATTTTTTAAAATAAAGTTTCACGCTCTATGTATGTTTAAAACACTTTTAAAGATTGTTATTGTTTATTTGCATGGTTTAGAACGCCACTTTTGGCAATTTTTCACTTCATCAGTGCGTCCAGTTTTTATTGAAGAGAAGGCGGTGAAAAATTTCGACCGTCGTTAGGAATACTGGCAATACTTGTCAATTAAGATGGGTGTCGAGTACAGACTGCCCGCAGTGAGATTCGAACCCGCAACTTAAGTGTTGACAGGCACGTGATTAATAGTAGTCTAACTACCTAACAACTCGATCTGATTCAATGATTGATCTTTAGTTGTGCAATCAAACTTTTCAAAATGGACATCATTTTCAAAATAGCTTCCGTTTGAAATAAAAAAACATTTCTCAAATGTCTGAAATGGCTAAAATGATTTCAACAAAAATTGGTATATTTTGACCATCGTGAGCAATTTTGCGCAAAAATTTGACGTCAAAACTGCCAATTAGTAAAGGTCCCTTATTACAAGTTTTATGATATATTTGTTGCCATTTTGTACTTCATTACATTTACCCCGATTGTATTATTTGAATAACAAAAATCATTTTTGGAGATTTCTGATATGATTATAAACACAAACAATTTAATATTACAGAACATTCAACAGTGTAAACAGGTTTACCATAACAATTCAGATTCTTCAAAGTCTTGTTCATGAATCTCAATTGCTTAAAGTATCACTTGTTCAATTAAGATTTTGAATTACAATAATATTTCCATTAAATGTTTGGGAAGTTGAGTGCTTACAAGTATTTCAGTGTCTGTTCTGAATTGGTACATGAGCATTTTCAATGAGATCACATAAAATATCTTGAATGTTTATATCCTGTAAGTGTTCTTTTAAAGTACGTGGGACATTTTTCTAAACTTGCATTTTTATTACTGTGTGGGTAAACGGCAACCTGATTCTGATAGAAAGTTCATTGAGGAATATTTATATGCCAGTATGGCAAAGCTAACTGATTAGATGGTTACTTTCGACAGTTGAAATTATTTGACCATTCTTATCCTTATCCTCAATATAAACCCTTTAGTATGATGCTTGTAAATGAACTCCCATAGTCCCAATATCTGACATCATCAGAGTACTTCAACATATTTTTTATAAAGATCAATATTTGTTTCAATAAATGCTCGTCACAAGCTGGATATAGATGTATAATATAGTTTACCGTTGCTAAGGGCAGTAAACAGAAGCTGAAATAAAAAAGTATAAAAAACAAGAATAATGCTTCACGCATACCATAAATATGGATATATTATAGGTAATGTAACCTCAGTATAATGATAACTGATATGGCTGATGTGTTTCATGTGTATAAGACATACTTTTATTGCGATCCATAAAGCAGTGTCCAATATACTGTATGTAAATCCCATTGGAATGTTTAAATAATAAAGGCAGTGCAAACGAATTTGAATGAAATATGTCCAGCGGTTTTACGTGTTTTTACCAGGCTAATGTGATGGACAGACAGACACTATTTCCTATTACACCTCATTTAAAAACAATTACTCATTGGTACAGAATTATATCACAATAACTTGACTTTTATAAATGAAATGTCTTGCCAGATAACGCCGTTAATGTGCTTGCAGAGGGTGCAATTTCAAAACCAAAACCGGAAACGAGGAGATAATACTATTGTCACCCTCAAAATCATGTGATCGGCAACCGGGAACGTAGTGACAGTATTATCACCCTTGAAAACCCTAATTATTTTAAAACTCATGTGGTCGACAACCCAAAACAGTGAATTATTTGGATGACAACGAATTAAAAAAAAACACGGGGTTATGAGAAATAACAGCATTAAAGAAGCATGTTTGGTCGATAAAGTTGGTCTATGTTGATTTGCTCGGTTTAATAAAACAGTGGACATCCAGAAATTTCAACTTACTTGGGCTGTCTTCCCTCGGGCTAGACCGAATATGGATGTCCACCACTTAAGAAGCCCATAATTTTATAATGTACATGGTATCATCGTCACATGGAAGTAAAGCTTAGGATATTTAATAAGTCTTGATTAAATATTTTTCTGAATCATTATAGTACACAAAGCCTATTTTCTTTTATATCCGTTGACTGCATTTTGATTGACACAATGATATTTTCACATTTTATTTGTTCATTTATGTAGGACAGGAATGTCTTTTGAAGACAATTTTACTCCTTGACGTTGGTGTTAGTATGAAAGGCGAAGGAATGAAAGGATTGAA
Organism: Limnoperna fortunei; assembly: GCA_944474755.1. Lineage (NCBI taxonomy): Eukaryota > Metazoa > Mollusca > Bivalvia > Mytilida > Modiolidae > Limnoperna > Limnoperna fortunei. Next base: position 44,524,902 of record OX104113.1, read on the forward strand.
ATCAACAGTGGCTGATTATTTGACAGGTACAGATTATATATTAGTTAATTTTATTTATTTGTACATACATTAACTTACAGTAGTCTTTTATATTGAACATACTGTCAGATAAATATTTCTACAAAGATAGCGTGGAAACTGGTGGTATACACTATTTATCAATTTTGCAGACGCATTAGTTTTGATTATTTAGGGTAGATATGTGACAGAATGAACAGACTTACTTTCGTAACGTCTAACAAAATTGGGTACAGGATATCTTGATCAGTGTCAGAAAAAACGCTCAGTGTAAAAAAAAAATGCTAAGTAGACTGTACGCGTTAATTTTTCCGTTTTTGATTAAATTCATATTCGATTTGTTATTTTATAATAAATTAATATATTGTAGGTCAGGAAGTTATTAACGAAAATTATGACCTAACAGAACACGTCGCAGTTGTTACATTTGGAAGGACGCCAGAGTTAAAGCTTCATTTCAGAAATGATTGCAATTTAGTGAAACATTTCACTAGTAAGTATTGTTTGTGTTATCAATTGTAACGTCCTGATTGCATAATTCACTCAGCGATAAATCTAATGCGAAAAAAATTATGCAGTTACCTACCTAGCATAGGCTTTGGCCTCTAGTTTCTGCTATTGAAACTGGTAGCCGTGATATGGCTTATCTTGTGGTGGCCTTTCAGACTACTGTTATTGAATAATATTTTATATCGAAAATGCACATATAGCACTGATTAACTGATAACAATATTGTTTTTTATTAATACTAATTTTTGTATGGATATCGATTTGTTTTTTTGTGCTAAAATATTTCACCGAGTTTTTAATATAAAAGTGGTGACAGTAAAATTAAGTTATGAGGACAAATTATAATTACAAAATGTCTGGACATCACGGTTTCCCTCGATAATATCAAATGTAATTACATATCAATTTGGCTGTCCCGATAAGCCTCTTAATAAGCTCATGATGCCAAAATCAAAATTAAAAGCTTATGTAACAAAAGAAATTGGATTGTAATTTAATATTTTTCAGCAAATTTTGTTATATAACCAACGGGAAAAACGTTATAAAACGTTTTCTCGCCAACACAACAGTAACATTTTTCAAATAAGCTGTGGATACTTTAATATAATTTTAACAATCAGAAAATATTTAAATCACAATAATTTTATTTTTAGAATACCTGTCAAACTCTGATGAACAGTCCAGTCTTATTCCTGCTCTAGAGTTGTGTAAATCTTTGCTGATGCCTGGGCGTAAGTCTCATATGATCAAGAAAAATCATGAAACCTCTGAATTTGCTTTGCAAGAGTACCAGAGCAGTCAGAGCAGTGATTTTTTATTTTAAAAAATGGTTTTTTTCTTTTTTACCAACCAGTTGACGGATTTAGCAGGATTTGTTATAACAGTATTGGAAATTTTGTGTTAAAATAGCATTATCATGTGGCCTTCAATTATTTCTAATTTTTGGTGCCATTGATATTTTGGTTTTCACGAAATGCGAGTATGGTGTAGTTAATTTTATAGCATTGGTATCTTTGAAATTTTTTTTAGCAGTGTTAACTATTTAGTCCAACAACCAACAGATACTCTATATTGGAACGTGTTAATGACAACATAAATGGTAGTTAATTAAGATACAAATGGTTCTCTATATTTTTATATATTTAATGTCATTAATAGATCTTTAAATTATACTATACCGCAAGCGAATACACGAAAAGCACATTCTAAGACTAGGCAACATACTTGCTCCTTATTTGGCATCAGGTTCTTGTCAGTTACAATAATTCTTACAAGCTTGGTAAATTCAATGAGAAGTAGAAATTTCTTACCTCTCCTGCTCAAAAATCAAAAATACAACAAAGTTCCAGGCAATAAATTTTGCTACGCCTGACGCGCGTTTCGTCTATTCAAGAGTCATCAGAGGCGCTCTACCCAAAAAATTCTACAAAAAGTCCTAACACTATATGAATATGACGTGCATAGAACAATAAAACCAAAATATGCCGAATTGGAAACCAAATTAATACTAAGATCAACCTATATCTGTGGTAGGTAGAACCTTAGGGTTTTGACAATTTTGAAATTTACACGGACAATTTCATAGCTTTGATGTGTTCTTCAACACACAGATGTTGATGCCGGAGCGGGCTAACACAGTGCACTTGATTTGTATTGAGGCCAGGACCTGTTTGTCGTTATATATATTTAAGAAAATATTTTCAAATCAGGAATTCATCAAACTTCTAATTTTAAAAAAACTTGATTGCAAGTGCACCAATTCCTTTTTCTGTTTACGCAGAATATTTTGAACTTTTTTGTATTCGGTTAACCGGTTTTAGTTATTTATTTTATCTTCAGTAACATCATCAGACATGCGGTCATTATAATCAAAAGAGCTTCCCTAGAGCTCTTCAAACCAGTCTAGAACGATTCCTGACCAGAACGGCAATAATCTAAGAGCTGTATCCTAAGAGCAGTTCAAAGCAGCTATATCTTTGATTCTATTAAAATTATGTGATTTTCATTTGAACGTTTCTACTCTAGCATGTACAGTAATAATTCATCTACATAATCTGTATACTTTAAACTTTAAACTCGCTGCAGGTTGACCTTAACAAGGTTCTGATGTATTTCTACGGAACAATTGAGAGCAGCTCGCTTTAACTCTGTTTGGGGCAGCTGACTCTATAAAACAGCTCTACCCCAGGAGGAGTTCTACTGTCCACCCATTCCTGACAATAGTTCTGAACAATGAAACAATTTTATGACACTTTTGGTCATAAGCGAGGGCTGTTCGCAGCTATATTTATTTTGTTTTGTAAAGAATTGTCAACCTGCCCATACAGTGAGATAATTTCAAATTTAAACAAATGATTACAAGTTTTGAAAATGATTTCTGTTTAATTTTTTTTATATTTTAAATATCTAGTTACAGAATATATTGAGGACTTGTATGATAAACATCAAACATTTTTAAAAGGGACAAAAGTAAACAAATGCTTGCCTTTCATAAACACAGATGCGTATTCAGCAACTTAGGATCGGGTGTGGGCCATTACAATTGTACCACAATATCAACGTCTTTAAAACGCAATGCTATGTATACATTCTTTTAGTCGCTTGCATTCATGTTAAACTGACCGTTGTAAAACGTTTTATACGATCCTTATAAAATTTACCTTTCGCAAGACAACTGAACAGTTCCTGCATTTAATAGTTTATTACCGCTAAATAATGCTAAAATATTGCTCGGTTGGACGTAAACATCCAATCAATCCATATTACCGATCGAACGAATGCGACCTTCTTCAAAAAACATGTATTACAGTTTACAGGAAACCTGACATTCAAAGTTTACATAGTTGTTATTTTCATAAAGGGCATAAATATTACATTGTATTAGCTTTGTTTGTTTTAGATAAATAAAATTTTTCATTTAGTGATACTTTATACGTATTGGGAACTTTTATTGATATGTTCATGATTTTTGTGTTTTTATACGGGCATATAAAGCGTAACAAATAATTGAATTTGATACTCCTTTCATACCCGTACGTACCGAAGCACAAAATTGTCAGTATCAGTTTGACACGGAAGCTACTCCACAATTGAGATAACAAGCCCTTTTAAAATTACATGGTGGACAATCTGATACAGATATAGGCAGCAACTTTTTAACTGTTCTATCCGCATATTTACCGTCTGCGGATATGTTTCAGTACCACAAGCAACACAAATGACCGGCCAGTTATAGTAGATCACAAAACTACCCCTCGCCAGAACAGATGCATTGTCGCCATCTCATGAATCGCTTTACCGCTGCCACTGAAACTGCAGGGAAAAGTATCTTATCGCATCAGCTGCCAATTAGTACTGATATAGTTCGACGTCAATTAGTTTTCCAGTACATGAGATATCGTCGTCCAGCCAGAGGACCTGATCTTACACCCCGACACAGACAGGCACGTCTAAATCGGGTATGCAACGACAAAATTAGCGTAGTCAGCAATGCGTAAGAGATTTTTTTCTGACAGAAGCCGTTACTGCATTATTTACAACAGATCGCAAAACGAGAGTGTGGAGAAACGTTTCAAGACAGTTGTATCCTGCAAAGGAACGCTTGAGGTGATCCAAACCTTATAGTCTTATAGTACGCGGTGGAATTGAAGTTTATTTTGCCGTTCAGTATACATTTAATATATGTGGTACTTGTAATGTTGGTTGTAGTTAGGGTTATATATATGCTGGTTACAGAAATATTCGTGGTGGTTTCAGTATTTCATGTGGTGCATGTGATAAAGTATGTGTTGCTCACAGTAATGTACAAAGCGGTTGCACTAATGCATGTGATAGTGCAGTACATTGTGTGTATTTATGTATGTGTTGAATAGATGGGTACACGGCTTATTTCATGCACCTATTTTAGGTGCTGTCTTTAAGTAATTTAATACAGTATCATCTATTAAATTTGGTATATAACATATAGACAGTTTCATCTAATAATACATATGTGGACAACCATTGGATTTACGGATATGGGGAGAAATATTAAGAAAATAAGTATTTCTGTTTTGACATTGTCTGAAAATACATAATCTGTATTTCATGTATTGATAAAAAATATCTTGTGGTTGTCGCCCACAGCCACTAAAGAGTGTCCTTGTCTTCTGCAATAAGCCCTTCTCTTGTTTTCCTCTTAATCTGGGTATTTAGGAATAGGTGCAAAACATCAAATTTTCACCTCACGTGAACCAAGGCTTACGTGAAGTATTGGCATCAATTGGCGTTTTGTGGTTGTACATCTCTTAAAAAATCGAAAACTCGGAAACCGCTAGATAATTTAAGCCAATGATGGCATGTATTATACTTGGAAAAATCCACCCTCATTATTCACATATTCTTCAAGGAACAAAAAATCACATCCGTCCACCTCCCTCCACAAATTAAAAAAGGATGTCGCAAAAACACACAAATTTATCCCTTTTACCCTTTTGTCAAAATCTTATGAAATATTATCAAAATTTTCATAAAATATATTTGTACATTCGCGATAATATATTGAAAAGGAAAGGTGGAAAAGTAAACGTCTCTCCAAAATCGTTTATCGTCGGTTATTCCGTAATTGATTTTACAATATTTTTAGTGTTAACATGACAAAAAAGGTTCTTTGACCACCACATCATAACGTCTGTAGCACTAAGAATATTAAAGTAGACACCCACATGACATAGATTGCACCCAAAAATACAGATAAAAAATTATTACCACATAAATTAGTATAACCGAAAAATATATTACTCTGAGGACTTAATATACCACACATATTACTAAAACCATAAATAATACTGTACCCACCATTTATATTACTATAACTAACTCAAATGTTAAGTACCATATATAATAGTATAGCTACCAAATGCTTTAATTTAACAACCAATAATATCAATAAAACTACCATATATTGAAAATGAATGAAATTAGTGTGAAAAAAGCTAATTTCTTAAAAATTTAGGCATACTTTAATTGTTGTGAAATATCAAATGAATTTTCAAAATGAAGCACTTGTAAACTTATAATACGCACAAGTTTACTGTGTTTTTTTTTTAAATTGTATTTGCCTTTTTTGAGAAATATTTTGCCCTGAGTTATATCTTGTTTGGCAGGTAAACTCTGGAGTTATAGAATTGTGCAAGTATTTTAAGCAGAGAAAGGTAGAGATAAATTGTATACCAGTTGGACTCTATGATAAGGTACAGTAAAACTTGTATCAAGAAACGCGATGTTTTTTCCTGTTCACTCATCTTAGTATCTAAAGCATTATAACTAACAGTTACGGTTAAATCCAATACTAAGATTGGGATAAAATACTTGTTTTTTGTACATATCCATTTTTATTACAATTTTCAGTAATATATCTATTAGCATAGTCAGCCAACACCTTTTAGAAAATATACCCACATTATATGTTGCATCACACAGTATGATGACGTTTACAGTTTAAATTTGACCCCGTTACTGGTATTTTGTAAAACGATTTTTCCCTATATATATCTAGTAGTATTTTTTAAGTTCTATTTATAGCAACAAATGTCATGTTTGGATAGGTCATAATATAGAATCAAATAAATTTCAAAATTACATCTTGTAGGAGTTATTCCTGTTCGGCGTATAAGTAGTTACTAATTCTAAAACCTTAAAACCGATTTTAGCAAAGAGCACAAAGAGAAACAAGGAAGTGTGTTTGAAAAATTGGCTTTACATTAATTTTTTCATCATTTCAGATTCAAATGGTGGAAATGGTTGGAAGATATCCTACAAATCCACTACATTTCTTAGCCAAAGAAACAGGTGGATCAGTTGTTTTTATTGAATTTGTGGACAAACTTGGAGGCGAGCGCCTAAATAGATTGAACAGAGTAGGACTTCATTCATTACATACCAATATATAAATTGAACATTGTTTAACAATGTTATCCGTCGTGTTTTAGCCTTTAAATTAAATACTTACGTATTATACTAATTTACTACACATATCACAAACGTTTATAAATCCAATACTGTGCTTAGTCTTTTAGACAAAATGGCATGACATTTTCTATCAATATAAAAATCAATGACATAATTAATTGAATGTTTTCTTGATGTCAAGTGACCAAAATTAAGCAATTTATTTACTTGTCAAAAACAATTTAGTTAACAAGCAATGCAAGAACAAGTTAACTAACAATAAATTAACGAGGAAAGGGTATAGACCAGCGTGAACAAAATTGTGACTGACACAAGACACGTGTAGAGCATTGGTTAGGGGAAAAATTTTGGCCTTTTGTAGCGGCTACGTTAAGCCTGCTCTTTTAAAATCTATAAAAGATGCCTTTGTTATTCAAGGAGAGTAGCCCAATCCGAACACATCATCCACTACTATTCATGGCAAGGCTTTCCGTATTATGACATAACAACATTAACAGGGTTGGGTTTTTTGTTCACAAAAACATCGTGAACACATCATGGGTTGCAGATGTACCTCCAGCAGGTCAATCACAATCCGTCTTAAAGCAAACTAATTCATTACCACCGTATAGATCTATGACCCAATAACAGACTTTTATTATGAGGAAATATAGACCTTCTAAGAAATCCCAAATCGTATCTTTAATTGTGGCGAAAGTAGACTGGAGTGGGTTTGGATGCGTGTGAGCACCGGAAAAGCATATGTGAACGTTACTGGAGTTCAGAAACAAATGAGAGAGGATAATGTATTCTGTTATTTTCGAATGCAAATTAAGTGAAGCTAATAGATGCATCTGGCCAACACAAAGCATCCAGGACATTTTTATGGCATTGCACGAATTTAAAATGCCACAACCAATGTGACCACATTATAGAAGAAAGAACATTTGCACTATTAACTATTAGAGCCAACGACACAGACACGTTGATTAGCACTTTTTTACACAGCACAGACTAAGTCAAATAGATCAGCGATAAAACTCTTAATCACTGGTGGCATTTAAGATCTTTGTGACAAGCGCATGGAGTTAAAGAAAAAAGTTTGTGAAAGAAGCCAAACATTATACAGCTGTCGACCGTGAGGTGAGGAACAATGTAAAGACAGAGGACTGCCTTAAGAAAAATAACATTAAGAAAGCGTATCAACTGATGACATGTACATAATGAGGACGAACATCCCCCATACACGATAAATATAGAAACTGTCTCACAGGAGATCAAGATATTTTGCAGAGCTGGACAGAGTACTGTTCAGATTTGTATAACAGCACAGCAATAGGAGTGTTCAAAACATATTGAACAGCCCACCAATCACCAACACTCACAGCTATCATTGTCCCCGAAAAAGATTAGAATGTCAGTAGGCTTAGACATTATTCCAGCAGGAGAAAAAGTTATGATAAGCTCACTATAAATCTCTTGGAAGAAAGGGGAGTGGTACAAACTAGGACACATTCACTGATAATAAACCTCGCAAAGGAAAGTATTATAGCAACGTCAGATCATTCGTACTATTAACTTTTTATGTCACATAAGCAACGTCATGACTGAAGCCACATGCAGAAAAAATCATTGAGGAGCAGATATTAAACTTTGTATGTAAAATACCTGTAACATCAGAAAGACATCGATCATTTCTTTGTGGACTAAGAGAAGATGTGACAGGGTATTGCACGCTTACCTCTGATCGCTCATGATGCAGTACAGCATCAATGCCAATTTGATCAGGGTCTGGGTTACGCCGACATGTATGATAAACTCTATATACATAGGTAGTCCCACATCAAATAGAGCTTGTAAAATAGCCCTTATGTTTCTAATAATATATATAATTTATTGTATGTATACTTTTCCATTTCTGATAAACTGTATAACAAAAACAGCCTACTATAGAAGCCGAATGCAGGCATTCACGTTTTATCCGTAATAAGTCGAAAATTTGATGCAAAAATAGAGGAAAAGGCACACCCGGAATAATTTATACTTTCCTCTTTTTTGCGTAAAAAATAACGATTTCAATTCTTTTTGTCCTAATCAATATACCATACTTTTGGGAACTCAAAACGTCATAATGACCGCATCCGGCTTCATAATCTACACATTAAATAAATATTGTTTATTAGACGATTTCAACATATTTCAGTTCATAGATGAGGAATTTGAGGGGATGTTTGAACCATCGCCACTGATGAAGGTTGCAATGAAAGCTGTGAGAACAACATTACAAATGTATACAAAGTAATGGGAATGGCCAGGGACGAAGGAATTGAGGAGGAAGAATGCCCGAGCGCATTAGCGGGTCTTCTTATGGAATTGAGAAAGAGAAAGAAAGAAGAAACAGACGATGATGGTTTTTTTGACTGAATGGTGTTTTTATGAACACACGAAGTGTTTATAATTGAATATTTTAAGTCAAATTTTATAGTGATGTCAGCTAATGATATAGATGAGATGTAGAGAGAGGTCACCATATTTTTTTTAACATTCATCTCTGCACAGTCAAAATGAATATCTTATTTAGGTGCTTTTGACGACGCATTTAAACTTTTCACAATGATTTTATTAAATTTTAGAAAATGTTTACAGCAGGTGATTCTTATTTAGTGTATTGAGTTTTTCATTATTTTTCTATTGTATATGTGTGTGTTCTTAACTATGTTTTATTTTGCTTTTGATACTCGCATATTAATATTATAATGAAATTCATTTACCTTAAAAATAAGCAGAATACAGCTCCCTACACTGTGACATTTGAGTAATATCAGTGAGCGTACACAGTATACACTGTTGTACTTGCATTACTGTACCTGTTATAATTTATTAAAAGTATACATTCGAGGAACAACAACGTTTAAACAAGTTTCACTTTGTCAGATGGAAAGACGCTATTTGATTAGTTTTCAAACATTCGATAAAAAATCCTTCATTAAGAACTTTTCAATACATCAAAGTAAATAGCCATATTTAAATACTTTTCACTTTGTCAGATGGAATATCCATATTTTAACAGTTTTTATTGCTAGTACGTGTATTTATGTTTTTCTCAGTGTTATTATTTTGTAGTTGTTAGGTTCTGTATACTAGTAATTGAGAAAATTTCTTTTTTGTATTTTGATTCAAAAATTCAATTTGTTAAAGACTAAGTTGTATACTTTTATTTTAGTACTTTTCCCATTGTAGTGTTTTATATAATCCATAAGATCAATTTAATTTCGGGTTTTACTATTTTTACCAAAATGTCACTAGTTCTATATTAATTACAAATTTAAACTGTATGGTTATATTGTTGCGCTTACAAATGATAAATTTTATGTATATACATTTAACAGTGAAACAGTAACTACTGTCTTCCTGCTCATATGGCTTTCTTTAAAATTTTGTTGATCACGTTATTCTTTTAATATTGATTTATGCCTACATACAATATTTTTTAATCATAAATATACTTATATTCTGAAGTTGTCAGGTGATAGTTTTCACAATTTATTTACCATGTTTTCTTTTGGAAAAATGTCTTGATGAAGAAATTCGATGCTTTACCACGCTTTTTAGAGGAATTAACTACCAATTGTATAAATGTATGATTTTATTTTATTTTTTTGGTAGCACCAGATTAATGAATTAAATAGATCACAGGGTTTCCATTTCGTAAATGGCCGATATCTGGTACAAATGATTTCACGCGCACACATGAGTACTCGTTGCGTTCTTGTTTCATGTGTTCTACTTGGATGTCGGAGACAACGGAGTCTTAAACAATGGAGAGTCTATAGGATATCGCGATGGGAAAGTTTAACGGAAGAAATAGGTACTTTCGTGCTCTTTTGGGAAAGTCCAATGGTCTTCCACTCGCGAAAAGACATACAATTTCTATCACTCGTGGACGAACACAGTCTATTCCTAAAACGTATGCAAGAACCTGTTTACATAAACTCTCATCAACTCTTATGTTTTGTTGAATAGGCGTTTTAATTTTAGCATTCCGAAACTGAAAAGAATTACCATAAGATTATATGAGGTCTCCAATAGTTTATAACGTATTCCAAAACTACCGTATATGTAATACTTTAAATAATTATACTATTTATGCCGTACATTTTTTACTTTTTTGCGTTCTTTTATAATTAGCCAAATTTTCAGTATGCTTGCATTAAAATATTTCTAGATATTTATGTTGAGTATTTTTTAAAAATATTATTTGTTATATTTTTCGACCAGTGTGTGTGGTTGTTATATTCATCATCATAGCGTTCTGTTGGAAATCTTTCATGTACAAGCGCTACTGTATAGTTTTTTCACAAAAGGCCAGGTAAGTAAATCGATGTTTTGTTTTTATGTCTTTTTGTTACATCAGGTTCACTGTATGTACATTTACAAAGTATCTTTATTTCAACATTAGCATATTCCTTTGATTCCATGTATAATTCGTTGCCTTCTTTGATATTGACACGGCGCTCGATTGTTACTTAGTAATAAATCGCCACCCGTATTTACAATCTGTAAACAGCAAACAACACATAATAACCTTTTTTGTTGATTTCTGTTATAAATAGTTTTTTTACTGGAGTCTACTTTAGAATTATTAAAAATTTAGATATTATTAATCGAATAATTTTAGACACTAATTAAACAGTTAGTGCTGTAATATATTTCAGCTGTATGTTTATCCTGATTGGCTGCTTGCTAGTTCTACGTCCATATTTATAAAATAGGCTGAAGTAAAATTAACGAACTTATTGGTCTCTGCCCTCGTTTTTGGCACCAATGTTGACCATTAGTACATGGATATTCTCACCCTTTCAGAACTTCTAATATTACCTTGTTGATGATGCTGAATTGTGATTCATGAGCGTTTGGTACGTGTTGCGCTTTGTTTTTTGTACTGTTTTTTTCCAGTACGACGCCTTCGTGTCCGATTGAAATATAAATATATCATTATTTTTGCTAACAACACAATTATAAAAATGCTTTGGCAAATTAAAGACAGTAAAATGAAGATTCTAATATGGCGTACTTCCTACGCTTTGAGACCACTTGGTTTATAATAAGTATAGAGTCCGCTTTGACGTTACGATAAGAATTCAGACCTCATTATAAGCTCAAATGAGAATTTTTAAACAGGAACAACACAGATTTGTTAAGATTTTATTATTTTTATGCCTTAGAGGAACGTATATTCAATACAATGACGATAATACATTTTTATGTCAATTTTATTTGCTTAACATGCTGTTTTGGGATATAACTTATTTAGTTTCAAAGCCCAATATGGCCATTGAAAGCGTCTTCTTATAGTCGCTTCGGAACTTTAAAACACTTGTTATACATATTATAATCAAAATTGATCATTGCAATTGGGCTCTATGAGAATTAGAACACGTGAGAAAATATATTTGTCTTCATTTTATACCTTGATATACAATATTGGCAAATAATATCCGCATAGAGCCCGTTTGCAATAATTTATTTCTTAAACCAAAATCATTATGGTACTATCTAGTATTGTTTCTATCAGTACCAGTAAAAGTTATTCAAGAAATCAAGTTATTAATTACAATATATATAATATATACCAATCTTAACAAAGTCTAATATAAAGTATTCACAGTCCCTTTTCCAAAAAATAATGAACAGCCAAAAGTTTACTATAAAGTAAATTATGGTCTATGAGAGGTTAAAAATGATGATTACGTATCATGCTGGATTACTTATTTTAAACATATATTTAAGGCAAATTTGTACTGCAAATTAAAAAAAAAATCGATAAGAACTTAGAAGAACTCGAAAACTTGCTTGAATGAACTTGTTCAACATTACACAAAAATATGATATATCACCAGGTATCAATAATATCACTGATTAAACATAAGTAGCCAGCTCGTTTGGTAACCAATTGCGTAACGATTTGGAGATATTCCGACACGGACAACTGATCATAGTGTACATTACTTGACATTATCATAAGAGACTCAATACAGTACTTGTTTTCTGAGGATTTTGAAATATCTCCTGACGTTATTGACCAGGACGCAACAGTCATATTTGCAGATTGTCCTAAGTATTTATCAAGTATTATGTTCATAGATTGATTGATTGAATGTTTTCTTTACGTCTAGCGGGCAGTATTTTATCCATATACAGCACGGGGGGGGGGTGCGGAGGGGGTAACTTGGTAATTTTTAGGTTGGGGATGTTCCATTTTTGATTTGAATTCAATACCCATATTTATATAAAATTTCCAATTTTCATGACCGATATTTATATAAAATTTCAATTTCCATCACCCATATTTATATAAAATGAGCAATTTTCACAACCTATATTTATATAAAATGAACAATTTTCATTACCCGTATTTATATTCAGTAAACTTAAAAGAAGGTCATATTTATATACACAAAATGATAACATAGTGAAGAAGAAAACACAATGTCATTATTAAAATTACACTTTATAATGTTATAAACATGACCCATAATTATATGAGACCAGATTTTTTTTCAATTAAGATTAAAAAGCATACCCATTTTTATATAAGATTGTTTTAAAAACTATACCCATTTTTATATAAATTTTCAAAAAAATCTACCCATATTTTTGGCACATATACGTATACCTTTATATAGGAAGTTACCCCCCTCCCCCCCCCCCCCCCCCGTGATATATAGGGCCAGAACAAATAAACAACAATAAGTCATTTCGGGAAATATTGAGCAAATGGAAAAAAATTGAATGCTATTGGAAAAGTTTCGGGAATGGGTGGTGCGGAAAATTTAGCCTTTTGTAGAGGGTTCAATGAGCCTACTCTTATCGACTTCTACAAAAGGGATCTTTATCGTGCAAGTAGCGTAACACTCTGTCATTCTCCAAACACGCTACTCACTTTGGTACGCGGTCAGGCTTTACGTAATAAGACATGACAACCCCACAACGAGACGGCACCCCTTTCTGCCACCTGGGTGCGCGCTGGGCAGCTTCTTGAGTCGAGCTCTGTAAACTTTAACAGCATGGTCCCAGTCGTTTTAAAGACAAACATGGTTTTCGAAAAACAGATATTTAGCAATTTTCTGAGAAACGGAGTTCTTTAAATTGGAATGGACATCTTCCTGTGGTCGATAATGTCTATTAAATGAGCAGTATATCTTCCAACCAATATCTACACATCGAAAGGGAAAGAATTCCATCCAGACTGCAGTTTATAATTAGAGGCTTGCAGAACATTTTGGATAAATATAATTATCAACGCGGTAATATGGTAGAATGAATGTTTATCTTATAATCTGATGGTAAATGGCCATTGCAAGTTTTCCGAATGAATATTTCGGGACATGCAAAACAGAATAAGAGAAAAGTAATTGCATGCATTGTGGACAATATATTTGTTATCATTCAGATATAAATTTTCTTACGAGGACCAACAAACTGAGAAAATATTAATACATTTTTGGCGTGGTGGTACAATTTAGAATGGTTTGATGTGTCCCAATTAATGACGTGTAAATGATGAAAATGTTATTCTTTCAGATTTTGAACTCGGGACAAATTAACACTTACACAACATTGTAATCAGTATAAAAGAAATTATAGATATTATAAAATTTATAGAACCGAATAAAGCATCAGGGTCATTCAAAATAAGCCACAACATGTTTAAAATTTGTCCTGAAATAGCGACGATTCCACTTGAATTAAGTTTAAATAATCCATCTTCTTGGAAGATTGCAAGTGATATTGCAATATGAAACAAGAGGCTCTCAAGAGCCTGTATCGCTTACCTGATTTTCAGGCAATGAAGATGGCATTTCCCTGATGTTAAACTAAGTCCTGTAATTTTCAATTTTCTACTGGCATAAATAACAATGAATCTTGCTGTCTGATTTCAACTGGTTCACAAGTTTTAGATAGAAAGCTATTTTAACATTATCTTGTAGGTTTTTACGTTAAATTAATTCTTACAATTGCAGCTATCAAGGATTTTTGATCCAATAAGCAAACAGAAACTTTTAAGAGAACCAACAGATAAAGAAGTGTCAGAAAAGATGGCATTTGAAAATAGAGTTAAACTTAGTGTGAAATGATGATGGTGGCCATTTTGAAAGTTTCAGCAAGCAACAGCTTTTTTTCTATCTGCAATAGTTTTCATTCTAAAAGGCAAACACATAAAAAACGCGATTTTTAACTTTTATTGGCATAACCCTTAAGAGAGGTCTTCTGACAACTTCGAACTTGTAGAACTTCTGATTATAAAGAGCCTAAAATCCATAAGATTTTTTTCCTATTTTTTATAGTTTTTGAGTTATAAGCCATTTTAAGTGATTTTACCATATGTTTTATTTTTAGTAACAGCGGCAATGTTTTATATTGGATCCATTCAAAATAAGGATCATTTGTTGCCACCATGCCATATATTATTCTTTCAAAGTTATGGTCAAATTGGTTTAGTTGTTTCAGAGGAAAAGATTTTTGAAAATGTTTACGGAAACACGACGACGGACGATGTGATGGCATAAGCTCTATATCTCTTATTAGCTGAGAAGGTAAGATAAATGAAAGTGTCAGTTAACCACATGGAAAGTAATAATGTGACAATACCAGTCTAGCGTTTTTCCAACTGTTCCATAGTTCACCTTTGTTAGAAATATACAACTTGCATCGGTGGCCAAGTGCTAAAGTAGTTCGTTTTCCATTGATCACGTAGTCTGTCAACACTGAGGTTTCTGGTTCGAGTCTCACTGCGGGCAGGATGCGCTCAATTCCAATCTTAATTGACAAGAATTGCCAGTTTTCCTACCGAAGGTCGAGTTTTTTCCGGGGACTCCAGCTTCCTCTCGCAATAACAACTGTAGGCCATGATATAGCTAAAAAAATTGCTTATAAGGCGCTTAACACTATTCCAACAATCAAAATGATTATCTTTTATACAGTCCGTATTAAACTATCATTTATCATAATTATGGGAAAGCCGATCTGTACTTTGCATTTCTGACGCGAAAACAGTGATAAGGAGAATATTACGTGCTAATTTATTCTAAAAATAGCACCGCGAAACGGTACGACGGTTTATTCGTTCCAAACAACAAACAGAAAAAATATTTATTTCGTTTCTACGGTTTATTAATCCGTTTTTACGGTTTATTCAATCGTTTGTACAATTTTTCTCAGGGACCATAGGGACCACATCGAAGTAGTTGGCCATCTACTATTGATTATCGGGGACCAAAGGGACCACATTTTCTAGGAAGTTTGTCATTTACATTTGATTATCAGGGACCAAAGGGACCACATGGTCTAGGTAGTTGACGATCTACTTTGATTATCATGGACTATGGGGACCATGTGCTCTAGGTAGTTGGCCATCTGCTATTGATTATCCGGGACCAGTGGGACCACGTGATCTATATAGGTAGTTGGCAATATACTATTGATTATCAGGGACCATAGGGATGAATAATTCGTTCAAACAAATTAATAAACCGTACAAAAGATTTAATAAACCGTACAAACGATTTAATAAACCGTACAAACGGATTAATAAATCGTACAAACGATTAATAAACCGTACAAACGAAATAATTTTTTTTTTGTTTGGCACGAATAAGCCGTCGTAAAACGGACGTGTCATCATAAGGTTAATTTTATACCCCGATTTTTTTTATAAGAAACTACTTTTTAAATAAAAATAGGAACACACATGTTTTGGAAAAAACGTCAGATGCTCCAATTTAAGATTTCCTGTTGCAGTTGTGAGATAAATGTCCATGAGAATATAGGTTATGCAACATGTGGGAGAAGAATAAAAATATAAGAGATGGATATCATCACTTTCGTTGTTTTCTTGTCAGACATGTAAATGCAAAATGTGTTTGTTCCTGAATATTATTTTTGAGTATCCTACATAAGAAAAGTTGCAAGAATTCTAAAACTTTGTAGTGTTAAAGTGTTCAGTAACTTGTCATTATGCTTTAAAAAAAACTGAAATATTTTTGAAAATCTGTTTTATTAATGTTTTTCTGATTTTAAATCCCTCGTGCAAATTTGACATTCTAAGGTCGAATTTGCATTCCGAGACCCCATTAGTCCTACACCTCAATAGCCCGACACTCCGTTGGTCTGACGCCCCAATAGTCCGACACACCATTGGTCCGACACCCCAATAGTCCGACACCACATTGTCCAAAACCATAATAGTTCGACACCCTGACACAATCCACAGGGGGCCTCGGATGCCGAGTGGTTAAGGTAGTTCGTCTACTATTGATCACGTGGTCTGTCAACACTGAGATTGCGGCTTAAATTTTCACTGCAGGCAGGGTGTACTCGACTCCAATCTTAATTGACAAGGATTGCCAGTTTTCCTACCGCAGGTCGGGGGTTTTCTCCGGGTACTCCGGCTTCCTCACCCAATAAAAACTGGACGCCATGATATAGCTGAAAAATTGCTGAAAGTGGCGTTAAAACACCATCAAACAAAGAAACAAACACAATCCACATCGTTAGATTTGATCGTTTGTCTGTTAAACTAAGTTCTGTTCGATTTTTCTAATTGACATAAGATATTAATTTGTTGAAGGTGTCACCCAATACATATTAATTTTTGATTTCAATTCATTTAACGGCTTCGGATAAGAAGCATTTTAAAACATTTTCACAATTGGTTTTCATATTAAATGAAGTTATGCGATCCGAAAAAAGCATTACCATAAAAAACATTTATATAAATGTGGCTTTAGTAAGTTTTGCATTTTAAAAAAAAAAACAAGGTGTATTAATTTTTCCATTATATTTTCCTATATTATGTCCTTCGGTGGTAGTAATTATTTAATTTCTTATTGGAATAAAAAATATAAACGTTATACAGGACCTTATATAAATAAATATTGCTTGCAAGTTTTGTGTTGGTTCGCGAGTTTCAGAAAAGAAGCCTTTAAAAATTGCCATATGTGTCTAGTCCGGGAATCCTTTGTCGTCCACACAAAGCATTGATATACATTGATGAGAGCGTAGGACCCCGCTTCTATCAAATTCTAAAAAAGCGTTGGACGGCAGAGGATTATCGGACTAGCCCTGAGTTGACAGCCGTCTTGGAATTTATATTGAAAAAATACATGAACTTTGTAGGAGCCTATCAAGTAATCACATTGTCACGTGGTCTCAAGGGGGGAGGTTAAGATCGGTAGATGGATTTTTTCAGCGTTACAGTTTCAAAGGAAAGTAATTAACATTCTTCACATATAATCCTACATTAAATATAGACCTGCACATCCAATGAACATTGTGACCAAGTTTGGTTTTAGTTAGACCAGTGTTATTCGACTATGTATAAAAAATAAAAGTCAGCGACAATGATAACGTCAACATACACAAACCGATGGCAATAGATAATCTGACCTACACATCGTCATAAATAGTTTACATTCATTAACCTAATTCAAATGCTTTTATGACATCCATTAATCTGTTTTGATAAAATTTTGTTCGTTTTATCCTATGGAAACGCAATTTACATCGTAACAGAAACATTTGTGTCAAACAAATCCCTATACATCATTTTGTTCCTGTAAAATTTAAAAGCGAAATTTCACTTCTGGTTTCTTGAATATGGTCAACAATAATAAAAAGCACAATAGAGTGAACGCTAAGATTAGGTTGTTACATAATGGATATTTTATATTTTATTTTAATCAAATCTTTCTTCGCAAGCTATACCTACTAATTATTTAACTTTCGAATCGACAAAAACTTTGCCATATAATCCTGCTATGTTAAGGGTTATAGGTAGCAAAAGAGTTTTCAATTTAATGAACAATGCGTTGTTGTCTTTGAAACGCGTAAAAACAATAGTTTCATTGCCATATACTAGTATATAACTGAAATTTAAAATAAAATATATTTCCCTTAAAAGGAATGAACAGTTTATATACAATTTATAATTGTAATTACAAATCTTCTCTTGTTAGCGTATATTTCCATAATGTATGTTGGCACGATGTGAAGACTACTAATGCAATTCAAACTTATGCAACACGCGGTTTTTGGTTATAAAATCTATGTGAGCAATGGAAGCCAGTATAGTACAAATTTAGGAAGATTCGCTCTTACTTTGAATCGTCCCATTTAGGGTAGAATTGTTTATATTTTGTTTCTGTAATAAATGAAACAAAACAATTCTTGAAACCATATAATTTAGCCGGATTGAAACATAAATTTTACATTTTACTAAGTCAAAAATTTTTCTGTAATGAAAGAAAATATCCATGTGTTGGAATATCTAGTTAGAACACGCCTTTCCATACCCACAAGAATGTGGTGTGTTTCTTCTGCGTCGCAAGACTTCGAGATACCGTACGTAGTGGCAGGAAATCGCAGCGGGAAGGTTTTGATCAACGAGGGTTTTCGTTTGAAAAAAAAAATAAAGCTAGGAAAGATGCCATATACTGGCGATGCTGGCGATCAGATTATCGTGCCCCTATGCATACCAGTGTTTTCCATTTCGAGGAGGAAAATCCAAACATTGTTATTTTGAGTGTAAGAAATATGCGCTACTTTAAAAACTTCTTATATACTCTGATGCTGTTTAGTGCAAATATACTAGATTAAAATGGTTAATCATCTACTATGTCAACACTTAGGTTACGAGTTTGAGCAGGGTGTTCTCGAATCCAGCTTAATTGACAAACACTGCTATCTTTCCTGACAACGTTTGAGGTTTTTTTTTAACCCGCCCACCACAAAAAGCCAGAAAAAACCATTGGACACCTTATATTATTACGTGATGATTCGGTATTAGCCTTATTATTGGTCGAAAGCTTCACATAGTCACGTGGTAGGGGGGGAGGGTAAGATCGGAAGATTGGATTTTTTCAGCGTTACAGTTTCAAAGGAAAGTAATTAACATTCTTCACATATAATCCTTCATTTAATATAGACCTGCACATCCAATGAGCATTGTGACCACGTTTGGTTTTAGTTAGACCAGTGTTATTCGACTATGTATAAAAAATAAAAGTCAGCGACAATGATAACGTCTAACATACACAAACCGATGGCAATAGATAATCTGACCTACACATCGTCATAAATAGTTTACATTCATTAACCTCATTCATTGTTACAATTGCTTTTATGACATCCATTAATCTGTTTTGATAAAATTGTGTTCGTTTTATCCTATTGAAACGCAATTTACATTGTAACAGAAACATTTGTGTCGAACAAATCCCAATATATCATTTTGTTTCTGTAAAATTTAAAAGCGAAATTTCACTTCTGGTTTCTTGAATATGGTCAACAATAATAAAAAGCACAATAGAGTGAACGTTAATATTAAGTTGTTACATAATGGATATTTTATTTTTGTATTTTAATCAATTCTTACTTCGCAAGCTATTCCTACTAATTATTTAACTTTCGAATTAACAAAACTGTACCATATAATTCTGTTATGTTAAGGGTTATAGGTATCAAAAGAGTTTTCGATTTAATGAACAATGCGTTGTTGTCTTTGATACGCGTAAAAACAACAGTTTCATTGCCATATACTAGTATATAACTGAAATTTAAAATAAAATATATTTCCCTTAAAAGGAATGAACAGTTTATATACAATTTATAATTGTAATTACAAATCTTCTCTTGTTAGCGTATATTTCCATAATGTATGTTGGCACGATGTGAAGACTACTAATGCAATTCAAACTTATGCAACACGCGGTTTTCGGTTATAAAATCTATGTGAGCAATGGAAGCCAGTATAGTACAAATTTAGGAAGATTCGCTCTTACTTTGAAACGTCCCATTTAGGGTAGTATTGTTTATATTTTGTTTCTGTAATAAATAAAACAAAACAATTCTTGAAACCATATAATTTAGCAGTATTGAATTTTACATTTTACTAAGTCAAAAGTTTTTTCTCTAATGAAAGAAAATATCCATTTGTTGGAATATCCAGTTAGAACATGCCTTTCTACACCCACAAGAATGTGGTTTGTTTCTTCTACGTCGCAAGACTTCGAGATGCCGTACGTAGTGGCAGGAAATCGCAGCGGGAAGGTTTAGATCAACGAGGGTTTTCGTTATCAGAAAAATAAAGATAGGAAAGATGCCATATACTGGCAATGCTGGCGATCAGATTATCGTGCCCCTATGCATACCAGTGTTTTCAATTTTGAGGAGGAAAATCCAAACACTGTTATTTTGAGTGTAAGCAATATTTTTCGTTTCCATATAAATCTTTCAAGAAATATGCGCTACTTTTAAAACAATAAATTAGTATTTCTTTAGGCCGAATTTTACTGCCGTTATAATCCGAAGTTAGTTTTGTGATTTGTCGGATTAACGGCAGAATTCAGTCCTATTGCTCGTAATGTAGCAAATAAAAATTCTAACTTCGGTCTATTTATACAATATTCAAACATAATATTCATCTTCTTTACGTTATTAAAGCTTTAGACATTGCAAAACGATCTTTATTGAAGAAATTTGTTTTTTCGTCTTTGAAGATGCACGTGGAAAATGCTTATCCGTATGGATAATGTGACCTTATTTTATTATAAACGTGCTAATTTGCATACTACAACAACCATTTCGTAGTAAGAATCCAGTAATTTACATATGTATTACCCAAGATATGCAACACGCAATTCATTTTCGGGTTTCTCAATGTTTTTCATGTAGTAAACGTAATTAAAAAGAGACACGAATGTCAATTAATACACAACGCATAGCGGGTTATTAAAAACGGCAATAACTATCATCACGCATCAATAATGATCGATTTTAAACACGAAACCGTTAAAAAAAATATTGACACTGTCGAAACATATCAAGATCGATCAAGTCTTATTGTACATGTATATGAAACTTCTTTTGGACATCAAAGTGCCGGGATTGATTCACTCCCGCTCTGCTACATTACGAGTAATGGGACTAAATTCGTACCCTCGCCAAAAAAAAAGCGAGGGTACGATTATTCGTTCCAGTATTTCTCTGATGCTGTTTAGTGCAAATATACTAGATTAAAATGATTGATCATCTACTATGTCCAAACTGCGGGTTTGAGCAGGGTGTTCTCGAATCCAGTTTAATTGACAAGCAGTGCTATCTTTCTTGACAAAGTTTGGGGGTTTTTTTAACCCGCCCCACCCAAAAAAGTCCAGAAAAAAACCATTGGACACATAATATTATTACGTGATGATTCTGTAAGTGTAAACATATTTTATTAACTAATCATTAAATACATGAATATGCAATTTACAGTTTCAATCATAGATAATACAATTAATTAATAGGAATCGGAAACAACACTTGAAGTCTTATGTTAATCCGTCTCCTGGATACCAAATTATATTACCATAACATAACATAACATAACTCGAAGGTGAAACAAATAAATCAATTCAATTCATTATCAAATGCAAAAATAAATGTAAACACATGAGAACAAGATGAAAAGAGAGAGTCAGTCTAAAGTAGTTAAGAATGATTTCAAGTTTATTTAAGAGGGAAAAGTGATGTGTGAAAAGTGAGAGAAAAAATATGTAAAGAGGTATAATATATAAACATGTTTTCTCAAAATCACTTACTTTCAATAATGTAACGCTGAATTGATGTAAAAATATATAGATTCGTATCTGAAGGAAGATCAATAGAACCGTAAAGAAGCAAATCTGTCGTGATATTAACAGGCAGACGTAATGACTGTATATGACGAGTTCTCAATTCGGTATACACCAAGACTGGGCGAATGAATGTGAAATATATTTTTTCAAGAGTCGGTCTATCTAGTATAAATTTGTTGGATTTTTAATTCTTATATAGGCTTTGTTGACAATATTATCGATATGACTTTTCCAGCTACCATCTTCAGAAAGGGTAAGGCCTAAGTGTTTATGATCTTTAACACTTTCAATCTTTGAGTTGTCAAAAAGTAAATCGGGATGAATAGTTTTTTTTATTCGTCTTGTTAATGTCATCGTTTCCGTTTTTCAAGAATTAAATGTCACGAGCCATTTCTTTGACCATTCATGGATTATCCCCAGATCTTGATTTAAAGTTAATGCCGTATCATTTGGATCATCAACAATAAGATATAAGCTTGTATCATCAGCGAATAGTTTAATAACTGAATTTATTACATATACAATATCATTGATGAAAATGAGAAACAGAACAGGGCCAAGAATTGAACCCTGTATTAGCTTTATTATTGGTCGAAAGCTTGCTGGGACGTAAAGATATCTTTTTAATAACTTGGCTAAAACAATCCGGCAAATAACGATATTGGACTAGTTTATTATATAGGTTTGGCCAAATATATCATATGGACAGTTTGACTGTTATCTATAAGTCAATATATAATTATTTTTTTTTTAGTATTGGTCTGGCCGTTGGTCATATCTGACACGAGAAGTAACACGATGTTTATTGTGTAATTGTGTATTTCTTTCATTTGGTCTTGCCATTGATCTTTAGGTAGCCATACTACTAACCGGACTAGTAATAAGACCAATATGTAAAGATGTGCAGTTATATAACATTTAAATAATTAAAAAGTGTTTTATGTATAATATCCTGATAGAAGAAAATTTTGTAAAAAATATTCATTATTTGGATCTTTCAATTATCCAGACAGTACAGGGCAAGTCGGACCATAAGAGGACGCATACAACCAGTACGTACGTATACGGTCCACTTCTAGTACGGCCTAACCCGTCACACGCGGTCTGTCCTTTCTGTCCGTTTGAGCTTTTCGATTTATTCGCATAAATTTGACAAACGTTTTTAAGTACGCTTGAAGATACTAAAGTGATTTTATATGACTGCCCATTCAGAGCGTATCAAGATTGCAATTTGTTCCTGTTTTTACCAAAATACATTACTAGTACTTCAAATGTATCATTCAAGCACTTTTATCTGACCTGGCTGGAATTAATCAGTTATTGCTATTCAGTTTAGGGGCATTGGTGGTCGAATGTTTAAGGAAGTAGTCATAGTTATAGTCTGTCAAAACCCCAGTTAACAAGGATTTCAGGTTTCATTACGTTTTTTTTCAACAAAAAGGACGAGGGGTTTCACCGGGTCCTTACTCAATAAAAATTGAACGCCACCATAAAGCTGAAAAATGGCTAAAAGTGATCTTAAACCCCATTCGACTTACCTACCAACAGACAGTTGTCCGTCTCTAGTGAATTGTTATTAATTTAAATCTTCTGAAATAACTAGGCTGATTGAAGTTAACTGTTTAAAGGAATTATGTTCTTAATGATCTCTATAAAAGGTTTTATAAAACGTTGTCCAAAAACATGGCCGCATAACCTTAATTTTTTCTGATTGCCTGAAATTTAAAAAAGGACAGGACCCAAATAAGGAATCATAATATGGAATTCTCTAAATTTAAGTAGTATTGAAGTCAAACGCTAAATACAGTAATTGTGTAGTTATTTCCTCTACTATGCCAATATTGCACTTTCAAGATTGCCAGGAAAAGAAAATTGAGTATTACGAACATCTGATAAACCAGTGAGCGATACAGGCTCTCTTTCTTTTATTCTTAATGTATTATTAAAATATTATTCAAAACTCTTATGAATTAAATACTATGAATGTAATTCAGGCGGGGAATCATCAGCACCAAAGTGATCAAAGCCTACACTTTAAACCAGAATGCTCAATATGGTGTCAGGTGATCCTACAAAAACCTTCAGAGAGGTCTATTATGAATGAAGGTATTAACAAAATACCTAAAAAGACAATCCACAAATCAATGTCCGAAAAACCAACAAACTCCAGAACCAACAACCAACATAAAGCAACTACAGCAATGGTCCTGACTTGCTACAGGCATCTCAAAAGAAATGGTGGGTAAAACCAGGTTTTATGGTAAGTATTGGTAAACGCAGATTCTGTCCTTGATAATGTGCCGTCCTACGCATCGATGAAGACAACTCTTGAAAAAAACGAGCAAGGGAAAAATCCACCTATGATGTGAACATATAGTTGGTCAGTGGAAAAGAACTAAAGATAACCAAAGGTTTCTTAGTCACCAGGACAATAACTTGGGAATAGCGATTTTCACAACAAGAAACGCCTTGGAAAATTTAGGACGATGCAGAGAGACATATATTTGGATGGTACATTCAAAACTACACCATTTCCTTACAAAATTTTTTTTACTATTCACAGGCTGTACCAGGACAGAGTGATTCCGTTTGTGTTCGTCATGATGACAAGGAAACAAACTAGTCAGTATCGGCAGGTTTTTTTCCCATATAAAGAGGCGGTACAGCAGAATAACGGAAAGGCAGCTGGCACCAGAAAAAATAATAACCGATTTTGAGACATCAATGTTAAATTTGCAGAGACAGAATTTCCGCAAGCACAAATATGCGGCTGTTTTTTTTTCATCTGTGTCGAAGTATTTGACGAAGAATGCAACGATTAGGGTTAAGGCGACCATAGGACAGAAATGCAAACGTAAAAAAGAGGCATAAGAAAGATTACGGCAATAGCATAATTGCCAATACTTCTCGTAAGAGCAAATTTTAACCAGTTGTGTCGTGATAATTTAACCAGACGGCTTTGTCGTCGTTTACAAGCTCTTCAAGAGTTGTTGAACTATTTTAAAGCTAACTAATTGGATGGACAGTTAGCAGTTATTATATGGAAAATGAGCACGGAACACTTATTACAAGAAGTAGATAACCATAAACATTTAGGTATAATTCTAACAAGTACGTGGCACAAACATATCGAATACATTGTAAATAAAGCCTATGCTCGTATTAATATTATTAGAAAATACGATTTACTGTAGATAGATATACATTAGGAAAAATATACATGTCGTTCATTAGACCTATTTTGGAGTATGGTGATGTCATTTGGCACAATCAAAATTTATCCCTTAGCAAAAAATTAGAAGACGTTCAGTTAGAAGCTGCTAGAATTGTTACCGGAGGAAAAAAACTGACAGCTATTGAAAAGTTATATGAAGAGACTGGGTGGGAAAAACTTTCAGATAGAAGGGATGGGCACAGACTGATACTTTTGCACAAGTTAGTTAGAAGGGAAGTTCCAAATTATCTTCAAGTGATCCTACCAAATCTAGTAGCGGAACAACACGGTTACAGCACCAGACAGTCCCAGAACTTAGCGATCTTCCTATTGCAATAGATCTAAACTTATTGTTATATGGATCATTTCTACTAGACGATGAACAAAACAAAAACATTTTTATGACAGTTCAGAAGTTCATCATAAACAGCAAACGATTCAACTCGTAGAATAATTCCTTGCATCTCGCTCTTTTTTATTTATATCTTTTGACCCTATTATTTCTTTTCATTGCACTTTCCCCCATGCCCCCATTGTAGTTTTCACATGATTATTATTATAATTAATTTTACTATTATTATTATTGTACACTTTTTCCCCCTTTAATCTTTCCATATTTTATCATTACGTATGTATTTTCCTTTGATCTATATAATTTATTTCATTTGAATAAAAAACCAATGATAGAAAATTTTCACTTTTGAAAATTAATATGTAAAGAGTATGCAGAAATTTGTATGTAATACTATTGTGAGTTGTATTTCAGGAAATGGTTTTAACAAAAGCTAAGTGCTTGTTACCAGATCCTGTCTAGGTATTTTGTAATTCATTATACTGTATTTCATTATTGAACTTATGAATAAATATGTTTAAATTAAATAAAGGCATCATCTGTTTTTCTGATCAAGGGAGATGGTGGTTTTATTCATGTAATAAAACAATTAACGACTTTGATATACGGTCGCCATCACGATTTATCGGCCCTCAAAAATGTATATTCACATCGCCTAGCGGCTCGTTAAATATTACATTTTCTCTGCCTGATAAATCCTGATAGTGACCTTTCATCAAAGTCATTGATTGTATAATAACTGTTGATCGTACTATTTGTTTTGACAGTGTAAAATCGAAATTTATCCTGCAATCGACGTTTTTATTACAAATACAGGGAGTCAATACAACCGACCTGATATTTTTTATATATATTTATAGGTTTCACAATGAGTGAGAATTGTATATCGCTTTATATCATCTGGATTATTTTAATATCAACCAAGTAACGATAGATTATATCAGGCAATAAACGTACTTCTCACGATTTGTGAAAAATATTTCACTTGTGATGCAACGAAAAATGCAATTTGCTCGGCTAATTTTTTAATTTTGTGACACAAGAATTTTTTTCGTACGCAGATATGCTCCCTGAAAGTGACGTCACTTGTTCGCATCACATCGTTTCCCATTGTATAGGACTTTTTAAGTCGCGCGAGAAATAGATAAATAAGGACAATCATAATAAGAGAAATGTACATATTTGTGTATATTTTAACCAGGCCCATAACATGCTTGGCGTTACAATTAACTGAAAATAGTCTTGAAACATATCGACCATATCGACCAATCAGAAACTTCTATTCTGGTTGCAGACTTGGGTCACTTTTGGATTAAAGTATTAAAGAAAAAAATAATTTTATCATAACAAAAACATTTTTTAAAGCACTTTTTAATGACAGGATAACAACAGTTAGCAGTTGTTTCTGCTGATAACGAAGTGATCCTCCTAAAAGAAAGAGAAAGTACAGAGGATCAAGAGACTGAAACTTCTTACAGAAGAGGACAAATAACCTTAATGGAATATTTTAATGCAATGGTACATGTTGTTGCTGCATTTCATGAGTCGAGGCAGATTGCCATTAATAGTTTTGTCAATAAAAATCACTAACATAGTTTTGTATTTTTTGCGCCTCGCAACATTTTTTCATACTATTGGTGTTTTTGGCAAGATTCTAAATGTAGAGTGAAAACTAAAAAAGCCATTCCAATATATTTTTCGCTATTTATCAGAATTGAGTATTTACACGAAACCTGTGTTTCCTTGCAACAAGGTCCTATAATTCAAAAAGTTTTGTTATCGTCCTTTTAAATAAGTAAATAACAATATGAATGAAAGTAAGTCAGGTATGACGTCATAGATTATTGTTTGACATTGGACACTGGCTATAATCCATCAAAGCACAAGTATACATTTATTTAATGCCTGTTCATGGAGCAGTCAAAACTATTATCCCGAGGTGCTGGAGATGATTTAGGAACTGCGGCCGAAGGCAACAGTTCCTAAATCATCTCCTGGGCACCGAGAGCATAATAGTTTGACTGCCCCATGAACAGGCATCAAATAACTGTTTTATGAATTTTCAGAGAGAATGATCACTTCTATATCTTCTTCTGAGATGCTAGCAAATCTTTTAGGTTCGCGTTCGTCCATTATGAACTTGACAATGTTCAAATGACATGACTGAGATGATAGTATGTGCGCTTTATACTGCCCATCGTTCTCGAGCATGGAACAGTCGTTGCGGAAGGAGTGAAACAGTTAACTATTACACGCTGACGTCATTTTGGAAAAAAATGAATGAAAACATCCGAAATTACTTCATATGAAAAATATATACTGTAATAATTTTAAATGTTTGCATCTCGTACAAAGCAAATGTATAGTGTCTTCTTTGCAATATATCTGTCGAATATAGACAATTTTGATGGTTTTTAAATATGGAATATATTCCTTTTATCGGTAATTTTAAAAAGAGTATTTTTGGTCAATTAAGGTCATTTTTTTTAAGGAACTACTTTTTTGTCGAAGTTATCTGTGAAAAAACGGCGTGCTACGTTATTTAGCGACAACCTCATTTAACCGGAATATGGCTTAATGAACGGACGTTTTTCATTGATCTTCTGTAAGTCAAGTCATTTTAATCGTTTATGTAATAGTTTGTGAATGAGAATGGGGTGTCAAATTTTGTGTTTTTAATATTCTGCTCATTGACGAACCGTATTATTTCAAAATTATGTTGCCAACGCCCAACGTTTCTGAACGATTTTTCAATTGTAAGTTTCACTTTTTATTGTTTTCTGTATTTTGTATTTTATATCGTTATCATTTCTGGTAACTGTTTGGTGCTGTGGTATTTTTTATTTTCAGTACTTTGCAGTGGCCAGGGGAGATAAGATTTTATACATAATTTATTTAGAAATTACAATTGTATACTAATTACAATGCATATGATATGCGATGAGTTGTATTTTTTTGTGAAGGCCGAATTTTACTGCCGTAATAACCCTATTACATGATTACAGTTTTGTCATTTGTCGGATTAACCCCCCAAAATGGCGATGTTATTCGCAAGTTCTTATGGTGAATGAACAGGAATTCTGGATTTGTCACTGACTTGCTATTGATGTTTATGCAATTTGAAAAGTTTTGTTCGGATTATTTAAACCGTATTATTGTTAACGACAGGTAGCTGCGAAAACGTAACTCTGATGGTCGCGTTGTGTTCGTTTTCTTTGAGGGAGGGGTGGGGGGGGGGGGCG
Source organism: Limnoperna fortunei (assembly GCA_944474755.1). Lineage (NCBI taxonomy): Eukaryota > Metazoa > Mollusca > Bivalvia > Mytilida > Modiolidae > Limnoperna > Limnoperna fortunei. The sequence continues at coordinate 44,553,843 of OX104113.1, forward strand.
GTGGTTTAGATCGTGTTTTATTTTATCTTGCTTTATTTTTGAACATTCTGTTAGTTACTGTTAAGAAGTCAAATTAATCTATAGCGCTTACTTCTTAAAAGTTGTTTTTAATTTAAAAAACGCCAATACATCGGAAACAAGAATAAATATTTTATAGTTTTTGTTAAAAATATTATCAATATGGTCATTACAAAGCAAAACTCTAAAACCAATCACACTAATCCGCAAATACGTTAAAATATTATTAAAAACTTGTTCCTGTAATACATCTAACACTAAACATTAAGCTAAAAGTTGAGTTATTGCTGAGTCAAGCAATGAGCAATAATTCTATAAAAGTGTAAGCGAAAACACATTAATACATCAGTATTCACATTAACTTCCCACCTGCTATCAAACAAGGAACGATTTATTCCAGGAAGTTGTTTTCTAATTGTTATACAAAACTTTTCATCAGTTTATTCCTGTAATATAATCAAAACTTAACAATGCTTACGTATCCTAATCATATTTCAGTTAAATATAGCCGTCTTTAAGTGGATTAATCGAAACCGTTTTCCTTGTCGTGCTAAGTACCTCATGCGCAGGTGGTCGCCTCACTGTGCGTGGGGAGACTCCGTGGCCTAGTGGTTAAGGTAGTTTGCCTATTATTATTATTAATCATGTTGTCTGTCAGCACTAAGATTGCGGGTTCAAGTCTAACTGCGACAAGGTCTACTCGACTCCAATCTTAATTTACAAGGATTGCCAGTTTTAAAATATCTAAACTCTTTACCGGAAGTTATCTCTAACAAGCAAATTGAAAAATTATATCCCTCTTAACATGTAAAAAGATCACAGATGTGGTGTAATACACTTGATGTATCAACTTCAAAATTACATGCATTAAGAAACAAAAGGTTTATGTTTAGCTCAAGGAAGCTTAGCAATCAGTAATCTTCTTTTATAGACATAATTGTCCTGTGTCCATCTCAGAGTATTTATATCAAGTCCCGTGTTTTTAAGGTTGTAAATTTTGTCGCATTTATATACCAGAAATACTTTATGAAAATAGAGGCCTTGGTGCGGAGTGGTTGAGGTAGTTATATTCATCTACTATTGATCACGTGATCTCTATATATACAAGACGAAAATATCTTATTGATAAATAATTAGTTTTGGTCTCTGACTATATGATATATAGAGTAGGTAACTAAATCGGGCAATTGTGTGGTTTAAACCCTTCGCATTGTAATGCAATACAATTAACACTAAGCTATATTTCATGCCTTTGGATGTTGTTTTAATTAATTATCAAATGTTGGAGAAACGTGAACACAGGTTTTCGATCAACATATATTTTGAGTCTACAAAATGCGTAATTGTTTAAAATATATTACAAATTCTAATATGACGTGCTTTAAAGGCTTTGAGACCACAACTGTGGTAAAAAAATGATTTATCTATGAGCAACACGTGCTGATGGGCGTGTTTTAAATGGCTGTTCCAATTACAAAACTGTAACTCCCACCGGAAAGCTATTGCATATGACGTATAAATCTTATAAATAGCGACACGCGCTATAATTATCCGTTGCAATATATTGTGTGTTACATTGACGGAACAGCCAGTTTATGGCGGAAATGATGTTTTCTATAGGTACGAAAATATAATAAATGTACTCTAATTGTCTTATTAGAATAGAAATAATTCACGGAGGCTGTGATTTATCATTGTTTTACCACGGGATGACCATTTATGTCGTTATTTTATACCTCGCTATCGCTCGGGATAAAATAATACGACATAAATGGTCACCCCGTGGTAAAACAATGATAAACCACAGCCTCCGTGAATTATTTCTTAAGCCATGCATGTATAAATCGTCATTTCTCATTAATTAAATCCGGCGATGTTTTGCAAAAGCTTTTGCATTAATAGCAATTATTTTCTAATTACACAAGTAGCTTGGTAATGTTTGAAATTAAATTATTTTTCTTCAGAAAAAATATGGTTATACAATAATATATTCTTTCAATTCAACAAAAAAAACCAACTTCCATGTTATCAAGCTACTACTTTGACTCAGGTTTCTTAGAAAATAGTGACACATGCAGAAGTAATTGGATTAAGGGGCATATGAAGGATAATCATGTTGATATTTATTTGTAATATTTACCTGTTTAATAAACTTTAATTTAATTTTTTTCATTAAGTTTTACATAAAATGAAAAATTATATACAATGATGCAAAATCTATAATTACGCATGACTAGTATAATCGGAATATCTAACTGCAAGTATAGATATTTAACTTGGCGGCGATTATTACTAGCAAACAATACATAAGTCAGTAAGCATGAAATTAACGATTCAAACAAACACGAATTATGTATCACCACAAGAAATCTTCAATATGTGAACAATATAATATGCCTATTGAGACCAATTTCGTTGTAAGAAAATTTTTTATTCCTCGTAATAACGAGAAGTGAAAGTCGTAATAACGAGAAACAAGTCGTAATAACGAGAAAATAGTCGTTTTAACGAGAAATGAAAGTCGTAATAACGAGAAATGAAAGTCGTAATAACGAGAAGCAAGTCGTTGTAACGAGAAATGAAAGTCGTAATAACGAGAAATGAAAGTCGTAATAACGAGAAGTGAAAGTCGTTATAACGAGAAGTGAAAGTCGTTTTAACGAGAAAATAGTCGTAATAACGAGAAAATAGTCGTAATAACGAGAAATGAAAGTCGTAATAACGAGAAACAAGTCGTAATAACGAGAACATGAAAGTCGTAATAACGAGAAATGAAAGTCGTAATAACGAGAAGTGAAAGTCGTAATAACGAGAAATTAAAGTCGTAATAACGAGAAATGAAAGTCGTAATAACGAGAAACAAGTCGTAATAACGAGAAATGAAAGTCGTAATAACGAGAAGTGAAAGTCGTACTAACGAGAAACAAGTCGTAATAACGAGAAATGAAAGTCGTAATAACGAGAAGTGAAAGTCGTAATAACGAGAAACAAGTCGTAATAACGAGAAAATAGTCGTTTTATTTATGTGTAATTAATCCAACAATTGTGCAACTTTATTAATAATTTTACAGTGCTTATATATTTCATTAAATTTTTCGTTGAACATATCTTTAATAATGACGCAACAGCAAATTTTAACTCCTTCTTATTTCTTTATAGAAAGTTTTTGTAACATGAATCCTTTGATCTTTTAAGAATAAACTAGAGACGATGAGTATGTATGCTCTAAATTAAAACACTTCGATAATATAACATGAATGGTTACGTGTGCCTGTTAAACGCCGGGGAAAAACAGTCATGCAATAACCAACTACAATTAGAACCAATAATTCAAAGAAAAACTCCGCCTTAATTATGTTAAATTTATTATACCCCATCGCAACGAAGTTGCCGGGGTATAATGTTTTTGACCCGTCCGTCAGTCCGTCCGTGTGTCATGCTGTTGTCGCCTGGATTGCACTCTCATTTCTTAGTGGATTTTAACGAAACTTTTGGAATTGTTACTTATAGTGGGTGCTTGAATGGAATTGATTTTCCGGGAATTTTGTCAAAGGGAACCATATTTTTGGGAGGGGGACTTAGTCAACTTTCATGTACATTTATATTCAATATTGTCGCCTGTATAGCCCTTTCATTTCATCATGGATTTTCATGAAACTTTGGGAAATTGTTATTTATAGTAGGTGCTTGAACGGGATTAATTTTCAGAGAATTTGGTCATGGGGGCCATACTTTTGGGAAGCGGACTTGGTCAACTCTCATGTACCTGTATATTCAATATTGTCGCCTGGATAGCCCTTTCATTTCTTCATGGATTTTCATGAAGCTTTGGGAAATTATTACGTATAGTAGGTTCTTGGATTGGATTGATTTTTAGGGAAATTTGTCAAGGGGGACCATATTTTCAGGAGGGGGACTAGGTCAACTTTCATGTACGTGTATATTCAATGTTCTCACCTGGGTAGCGCTTTCATTTCTTCATGGATTTTCATGAAACGTTCTGAAATTATTACTAAAAGTAGGTGCTTGGATGGGATTGATTTTAAGGGAAATTTTTGAAGGGGGGCCATATTTTGGGAGTGGACAAAGTAAACTTTCATGTACATGTATATTCAATGTTGTTGCCTGGATAGCGCTTTCATTCCTTCGTGGATTTTCATGAAACTTCACAATGCCAATTTAAATACCAAATACCACCTTGATGTATTAGGAACGCGTGTGGTATTGTGAGCTTGCTCACTAAGGTTCTTTAATTTTTTAAATTTTTTACTGCAAAACAATAGCACGAACTTCGAATATCAGCTTAATAAACACCGCCTCTTTGTATATCACCAATTATTTATGGGCGGGATCTAGGTGCTTATTCATGTAACAATTATGTTAAGTTATAAACTTCGTTCCCTTTAACGTTCCCCTTAATCCCCCATTCTTTAATTAGATGTTTATTTTGTGAGTAGACGTTTTGGGAATAAATCATATCAAAGGTTGTTTTTGTCTGGTGAAGGTTATGAAAGACGCCGTAATGACTAAATTAAATTTTCACACTCTGTGATCTACAAACATCCTGGTTTGTCAAGTAATTTAAGATTCAAATGCGATATCAAATGTTGTAAATTCGTCAATATTAATATTTTTTTTTAGTTTCATGTCCGTAAACAACGTTTCAATAAACATTCTCAGGTAAGAAAACTATCGACGACATTATAGATATATTTTGTTATGAACTCTGCAATGTATTAATTACCCGATGTAAATAGTGTCATGCTTAGTTTGCATTCTTTCCTGCTCTTTAAAGATAATGTCGCTGGCTATGTTCTTGTTAAAACAGCTGATATTATACGTAGGGTACAACCTGAATGGTGTTTGTTTTCGCCTTAAACATAATACAAGAACTATTTAGGTTTCAACAAAACAGTAGTATCTATTTTCTGGAAGGGATCATAAAACAAACGGGGTTTTAATCATTCAACGAAATGACTCCAATGCCTTCCTGTTCAACACTGTATCAAATTGGAAATATTTGTCTCGAATATATTTTCTCCGAATCTGCAATATATTAATAGGTAACCGCGGGTTCTCTGGCCTAATACATAGACAAGATCCAGGATTCGTAGTATTTTTATTATCACAAATTTCTATCTGATGGTATCCACTTTTTATGTCGATGACACTAAAATACTTATTGCCAGCTAAACAGTCAAGTATGTCCTCTATGCGTGATAAGCATCCTTCTATGTCTTTTGGTTCAGCTGACGGAAATCAACGCAAAGTCTTTAACTGCCATTTTTCTTTCTTACAAGCACCAGATTACTTGAAAACGGACTGTGAGATTTCCTGATGATACCTGCTCTCAAGAGTTGTTGAATATGGCTCTTTACTTCATCATACATTGACGGTGGAATGGTCCTATACCTCTGCTTAAATAAATGGTCGTTCATCTTCCAGTTCTATTTTGTGTTTCACCAAATGCGTATGACCAACATCAATGTCATTCTTCGAAAATATATCACTGTATGATGTTATTAATTCTTGTGCTCCATAAAGTTCTTCAGTAGACAAGTTATCAACAGCAATCTTTACCTGTTCCAATAATGGAATTAGGTATATGTCCAAAATGTTGTTCATAAAAGCTCTTGCTGATCGTAGAAACCGTAGATCCTGTATCCAAGAGAGCATTAGTGTCAGTACCTGCAATACTTACCTTAGCTTCTGTAGGAGATCCACAAAGACCTGCTGGTATATTTTTCGAAAAACTGTTACATACAATAGTTACCTGTCTGGGGCTGTTAACCTCTTCGTCTACTTCCTGCCCCTTGGTGTAGACTCCCTCATGTTTAAAGGTTGAGTATTCCTGGTTCCTCCTATATTCACTCTGCAACCTTTAGCTATATGCCCTTCCTGTCCACATCTTCTACAAGTAATGGGTGGATAAGTCGTCTCTTGATTATAATAGCTATTCTGCGAATCAGTCGTCCGCGGAAACTGTTGCTGCTGCTGTTCCTGACCTCTGTACTTACCTCTTCCTCTACCTCTATAATTATAGTTTCCTTTTTGTTTTTGCTGATATCCAGTCTGTTGTTGATGTTGCTGCATCCCTGTTTCCAATCTGTCAAGTCTTGATGTAATCGCCTTAAGCATTCCTTTAACTTCGTCATCTTCATCAATACTATCTGGTGTTGACAATACAGCTTTCTTTGAAGTTCATTTTACTGGTTTTGTTGACTGATCAAGGCTATTATCTATTCTTCTTATAGAAACTCGTAAAGAATCAAAAGTGGCGTATTTTTCCTTTTCGTAGTGACTAACATCTTTAATCTCCGGTTTAAGGCCTTTCCACAACATATCGTGCAACATCCTGTCAGCTTGATATCTATCAACTTCCTTAATCTGAATGGCTTTCTCCAAGATATCCTCCAACCTAAAACTCCATGCTGATACATCTTCATCCTCTCGTTGAGTAGCATTGTAAAATTCCCTCAAAACCGATTCCTTCTCTTCTACAACGCCAAACACACTATCCATCTTTTCTATAATTTCTCCCAATTCAGCATGATATCCTAGCCGCATTGAAACGTTCCTTGCATCACCACGTAATGATCTCCTGACTTACTGAGTAAGTATCTCCTTGCTGTACAGCTTGTCGTTGATTAGACAAATCAGTTCATACTTCCATAAGTCATAAGTAACCTCACCACTAATAGGTTTACATTTCCAAGAAAAGTTTTGCAACCTAGGTGGATTTGCATATGACGTTGGTGGATCCTTAATTGCTCCAACCTCTGGTTTGTGTTCTGCTTCCTCATCCTTAGACGATGACTTCATTAATGCCTTAAGCTCTAATGGTAAATCCTGGTAAATCCTTTGCTTTCTGCTCCAAAAGACTTAAGTGTCTTTATTAATTCCTCGTATTGACTCATGGCGGATTATCAAATGCTAACAATAAATGCTATAATATAAATATACCTACCAGCTGAAAATAAATACTCCCTATAATTAACAGCTGCAAATATATATACTAACTCTATACAAATTGGAGGAAAAAAAATTTCGAATTATCTCTCTTGTATAAATAATACGCAACGTGGCTAGTTTAGACTCGCTGTATAAATGCGCAACAATTAAAAATATTATAGTAAAATATCCAAAGACAAATTTATTCTACAGCTGAAAAATGATGTCGCACTTAGATATGTTCTTTGATCTTTGCTGAACTACATGTATGAATATACAGTGCTAAGCTGAAAAATTCTAGTGCTGCTCAACCTATCTGTATACGCACTTGATTTTGCTATACGTTTCATATATTACATGTACAAAGAGTTTTTCAGCAAAACAGCTTTAAATCGTAAATATTACCTGTATTAATTAATACATTAGATTAATTAATATCTGTTATCTGTATTCTTCTCTGTAATCACGTGTAAATACCGCGCGTCTTCAATCGCTCAATCATGTATGCCGAAACAAACAAACACAATGCGTAGAGTATTAAACGGCTATTTACAAACTTTTTTTACAACTTATAAAATGTACGCCATGTGGCTACTAGTACTACAAGCATATAGGAATGGGTCAACTACAGGTCTAAACCTCCAACTACACACCGATATTTCACAAAAAAAATACTGATTCAAACTCAACTACAAAAGGTAAACACTAGGAAGAATAAATACAAGTTTAGCTTCTTCAGCTAAAGAACCAAGTCCAAACTTAGAAAGTATAAGTAGTGAAAACAAATATACGGTTAAATACGAAAATATCCCAAACTCAAACACCTTTGTCTAATCACGTTAACAAAAAAAAATATATCCTTTTGGTTTTTCTTTTAAATTAATTAATAGTTAATTAGTTAGCCTAGTTATTCTAATCAATTAAACAATTTAAAGTTTTTTTTTAGTTCAAGTTACTATTAAAATATTGCTATAAACGTATATTGCTTTCTATTAAAGTTACATGTATTAAACACCAAATGTCAAGGTCACATACAAGAAACGAGTATAAACAATGCTACACACAAATTGTACAATATATACACATAAACATATGGATAAGCTACACACATTGAACTGCCGGGTACAAGTCCTATGTTTGAGGTGATGCACACATGTGTTACTCGTCTGTCAGATCGGTAAACTGTGCATTCTACGATTCATGCATGTTAAATAAAATGGGGATAGTTCACAATGACAATTACATAAACCCCAATCACCTGTATGTCTATATATTTTTAATTGGCTGTGTAACTAACCAATCGTTCTTAACTCTAATTCCAATGAAGCCAATTGCAATCAGTCAAACTAACCAAGGACTAAAATAAATGATTCAGATTCAATATTTTATTATAGTCTGACCTTTTTGAGTTCCTTGAAATCAATTTTAGCGAGACGAATCAATTGTGACGTCATATTTTTGTTGTAAACAGTCATTGACTGTATATCAAAACTAAATATACGATCAACGGATTTAAGTTGCTTGAACAGTAAAATAGGACAATTGCAGGAAAAACCACTAAGATTTAAAATGTCCCGTATAATAAATAAACACTATTTTACCGCCTTTGTTATTATATTTATCAAACCATAAATGTTCTGCAATTATAATCCTGTCGCAAATAGATCTATATACAAATCAACGCCATGTGTGGTAGAATCTATACATTTATATAATTTGATAACGCTAAATGGAAATCTGTTATTCTAATATGACGACCTCATAACGCCTTTATATTCATATTTTCTATCTCGCTTTCACACGGTAAAAAATAATGGAAAATAAGGCCCAACCCATGAGTAAAGGAGTACAAGATCATACCCCTCAAGAATCATTTCATAATTAGCTATCGGCTCCTGTCATGTGACGTATTACATGTTCCTTTAATTGATCTACTGATCAAATCTTAAAGCCTGTCAAATCACCAGACTTTTATTTTCAGTCATATGAGATAAAGTAGATAGCGTCTATCTTACCACCATACTGTTATTTTACGTCCTGTACGATGAGTGCGTTTTTTAACCTCCAGCTGTTATGCTGACTCCTAAATAATGATGTACACTGAGTCTGTCTAACCATAAGGCGATTATTTTGAAGTCCTATACAATTATCTCAACTGATTTGTCTAACTTTCAGACTGTTATTCTGAGTCCTGTCCAATGATGTCTACTGTGTCTGCCTAACAACTAACTGTTATTGTAAGTCCTACACGAAGCCGACTGCGTCTGTCGCATCTCCAGACTGTTATGTCGAGTTCTGTGTGGTGATGCGGATGCATATTTGAATAATTTGTATATTTTATTGAAATTAGCAATCACTCAACAACAAGAAAAAGTAAAAGGATGAAGAAATTATGTACTTCGATAAAAATATATCTCAACTTTTTAGAAACAATCTTATAGAATATAATCAGTGTCTACTACTCGGGAAATCGCAACAAATAATTGTGTACGCGCTCTCTACAACAATAAACAAACGCGTGTGAAAAAAGCCATCCACAATTCGGATATTTTTCGTTCGATAAATATTTTCAGCGTTTTGTTTTACTGTAACGTTTTATTATACAACTAAGGTCCCTTTATGGACGATGCCGCTTATATAAGCCATGACATAACTTACTTTGTAATGAATGACTCTAAATCAGATAATAAATACACTTTAATTGAAATCGGTCAAATGTTAGATTTTCTAATTGACTACATATTTGTCATGTTTAGAGGATTCGGTTTTCAACAGAGTGTTGGTATTGTAATGGTACTAAATGTGCTCGTCTTGCCGACCTGTTTTTGTACTCTTATGAGGCTTGGTGTTTCTTGAAGGCCTGTTGAAAAGAAAAAAAAGACACTATCCTAGACCTTCTATTGCACTTTTCGCTTTACTGATAATACCTTGTTTCTTAACTGTACTAAATTTGGATTTAATGATTGACCGAAACTATTCATATACGAGGATGTTATTAGGTGCCTCACTTCCCTCCATGACAAATGTTGTCGATGCAGACAAGGCTTCTAACAACATTGTTTGTATGTAAGTTTGTATGTAAGTCACAATACTATAAATGCCTCATTAAAGAGATAGGTATCAAGTATAACTCTGTTAATTACACACAAACGTATCACATTTGACAAAGATGAAATCCTGGCTAACCGTAAGGCCTTCACGACGTCTTTGAATACACATTAGGACAACGAGTCTAAAGACTACCCATACTTGTATTGGATATCAAAATTGCATAAAAATCGTTACAAGAAAAGGTATATAGCCGGCCCATCTACCTGCCCTACCAAAGAGTTGTAAAAACGATTTGACTAAGATATTGTCTGCATTAAAAAAAGACAGCAAAAAATCCGTGAAACTGTTTATTCACGAAGCAATATTTATCATATGTCGATTCTTAAAAATCTCTAAAGAACGTTAGGAAAATATAAAATCAAGATCGATATCTAAAATTTCATCTGTTAGAACCTTTGATTTTTCGACTCTTTATACCACCTTGCCTGACGAGAAACTAAAATCCCGTCTGAAAGAAATCTTATATGAAGCCTTTGCTTACGGTGTCTTTATTTCTCAATAGATCAGGTATGCAAAAGCTTGCAGCGAGTATAATGATTTTTGCAAATGTCACCAATTTCTTCGGGATAAAGTTATAAACAAAGGTTACAAGAAACAACGACTCCTCCACGCTTTCACTATAGATACCAGTTCCTTGTTTAAAATATTCTATCTCATTTGAAAATTTGATTGCAAATAGTTTCCCCAATTTTTGAATTTAGTGATTTTGCTGCGATGATTATTGGATACACCTATTTCTGACTAGTAGTATATGATACCAATCTATTTTCATAAACAAACTAACTCACATACTACAGTAATGGAAGCGGGAGGTTTGGCATTTCATAAAACACAGTCCCAGTTTAACCCACCACTTTTTTTGAAATGCCTGTACCAAGTCAGGACAATTGCTGTAGTTGCTATATTTTTTGTTTTTGGTTCTGGAGTTTTTTTTACCGTTTCCTTGGTGTTCTGTATTTTGTTAATACCTTCATTTGATTTATCCAAGCGAGGTTGAAATTAAAGATACAACAAATACATTGGTCGGCAAATAATTTAAACCTTCTTGTAGACCCGTGAAAACTATAAATATGATGATATCCACTTTCCAATTGTCAACTTTCATTAATAGCAACATTTCAGCTTCTACGACGTATGTTATGTATATTTTATAACGTATACGATATACTTGATCTTGCGATCGCTATTCCGATTTCTAGATCGGTCACTGCTGTTGACTACTAAGCTACTTAAACAAGGGTTTGTTGAACCTATGTTAATGTTATTCCTTCATAAAGTTCTATGGCCGTTATCATGACGTAATTGATCGTTATGGGAATCCCATCTCTCAAATACGATCATACATTTTTGCGATTCGTAGGTAGTCTTGTCTTTCTTACTCCTGGATTTGACTTTTACCGAAACATAGCAATAAATTAGACCGGTAGCTAATTAGAAGCAGGAACGACATAATTGTCCAGAGCACCTGAGTCTATCCATGGAGTTATAATTTTGTATTTTAGGTTTTGCTTCGTGCTGTATATGTTTGTCTGAGTCCGGATTTATAATCGTCCCTAAACTTTCTGCTCTTGGTAGGCTTCCTCACTATTTTTTTCTTTTTACCATATAACTGAAACCTTCGTGTAATACTTCTTACTGATTTCCGTTAACATTCACAGGTCTTTGAAGGTCTTTTGTTCATTTCAGATGAAAACGAAGAACTGATTGGCTATTACCTGTTTATGTCATATGGCTACATATAATAGTGTGCAACATAACAAAATTATAGGAAACAATAAGATGTAAATAATTTTGATACCGATTTTACTGTAAAAGTAATAATATTTGCGGTGTGATCACTTTTGGTACCAGAGAAAAATTCTTCGACATATCAGATATTGACAATAAAGAAGGGAGCAGATGCATATTACTAAAAAAATATAGTACTACTTAATGTTGTGTTGTCTCATCTTTAAAAAAGAAATGCCAAAGGTCAAAATCAATTGTTCAACTATTTCATGGTGAAAAGCTTTCATTGAGAAAGGAAGCCGGATTACCAGTTGAAAACATCGCCCTCTGGAAGAAAAACTGGAGATGAAGGTTAAAGAAGCACACTCCGAGGGCAGAAATCGCAACCTACAATCACATTAAATACAAATATGATGGCACAATCTCTCAGCTTTGAACAGTCTTTATGCGGATTAAGATTTAACATCATTGTAAAACTTATTGCAAATCTGAATTTCGTATACAACTTTAATAGAAATTGAGATCTATCTCCTTCAAAGACTATTATAGCAGACGAAAATTATGATAGCCGTGGTTACGTTAAAATAAGATACATCATATCTGCTCATGTGTACAAATTGTCGATAGTTTAGATGACTCCGGGTCCTTTTATATTGATTAAATCCGCGAACAAAACTGTTTAAGACCTAAAATGAAAGGTAAGTTTCATTTTGCTGTTGCTTAAATCATATTAATATCAGTTGAACTATTGCTCAAACCTCTATTTTGTTTCTTTTGTCCTCCGTAAGATAATCCGATTGTTTTATAAGAAATTTAAATACATCTGGTTTGTGGATTCTTTAGTTTTTTTCAGAAATTATTAGCTGTTATCTACCGATGTTTTGCCACATTTTACTAAGGTTTTAAACTTTATGAGAACCCGAAAATTCTTTTTAAATATTTATTTTCGTAGGGTAGTGCATTGAGTTTTTGTAAACGTATAAAATGTGCAGTTCATTGTACCCTAGGTCTGAATCTTATGGAAATTTCGTCATTTCTATCTATATATTGTTTTTATTGAATTCACAAATATGTGGTTATCTAACTAAATTCTTACATATGAAACAAGATTTCCCCGTATGTCAGATAAACCTAGCTCTTTTATGAAGCATTTCCCAGGTTCATTTGCACGAATACTAATTTCATATTTCGTGGTTAATACAATATATTGTACCTTATATAATTTTCTATATATTATTAATTTATTAAGTAGTTATCTTTTATGAATATTTGACACGATAAACTATTTTCTGAATTCAATGGAATATTCTGTTTGAAAATATTTTGTGTCAAGTGCTCTTTTTTATCTGTCTGTAGTGGACTGATATTATACAATTTTAAGTCATGCAATCCTTTCGACTGCGCTAATCGATTAGTTAAAATTTTATGAAAAAATAAAATCTACATAAAAACGCCATTAATTTAATTGATTCTTTTTACTTACTTACTCTAGAAAAATATAATACCTGTCATAAAAGAAACATAATTTATACACATTACCGGTTAGAGGAAAGTACCACATGTCATAAAGAAACATAGTTTATACTCATTTAGCTTTTTAATAATAATTTACGCCTACTGGGCATTAAAAATATATTGTGTATTGGTTCGTTGCTTTGGTCACACATTCTGAGCATGTAAAGCGAAGACACTGAAATGTGTACCTGCAATTTGGGCAAAAAGTACAACTGATTGACTTTAAACACGACAATATTAATATCTTTAAGAAATCGTACACAAATGTTTCATAATAGTTGAAAAAAGAGAAGTATCATGCAAGAATAGAGAGAGGTATCATGTAAGAATTAAAGCCTTCAGATTTAGTTATTAACGTACAACAGAAGAATCGATACGAAATTTAAAGGTATACAACACAACATTCAATACGCGTGCAAAAAAAAAAAACAACAAATTTAGTAAGTTATCAAAGAGAACTTTCTCATAAAATTAAGGACAAGTTAAGTAGTAATGTAATTCTTGTGTCCGATAGAAAAATAGAAATGTAATTTAAAAAATAAAAAAATAAAACGCCTTGATATGTAAAGATTAGAAATTATCATTTTATTACAAAATTTAAAAAAATAAAAAATAAAAAAGGAAATAAAAACAACTCGTGTCTTACAGAATAAAAAATAAATAAATGACTTGTATAAATTCTTGTATAAAATCATATTGATTTGGTAAATTTGTTCTGCAAGTAACACTAATTTATTTTTAATAAGTCATTATTTGATTTTGATACCAGGATGTTTCACTCTATTCAGACCTTTTTTGTTTTCTTTCGTTATGTTCTCCTTTTAAGTGCCTTCAAATGTGACATTGGCTTTATAATTTGTCATTATTGTGTGCTAAGTGTTTTCAAAGAGGGGCACAGGATCTTGTGTTAATGTGTTATGGCATTTTTACACTGCTGTTAATTAAAAAAAATATAAATCAGCTGTTTTTCTGTCATTAGCCGTTTTCTGTTTTCTTAAAAATTGATGTTGTTGGTAGACTGTTATAGTGAAAAAAAAACCTGCTTTCTGTTAAAAGATCTTAATAGTCAGAACTCTCAGTTATCTGTTTTACAGATTTTATTTACCTGTTATAATATATTAACTCATATAATTCACCACCTTTTTAAATACCTCAAATCCTCTGAAGGAGGAATATACATAAGATCACACAATAGTTGCTACGGAAAAGGTTTCTTCCAGATTGTCTTACATTTAATAATTACTGTAAAAAAGAAAACAAACTTTGTTGGGCAATCATGAATATGTTTGTAGGACAATGTGGAATTTGAAATGTTGGACAACCAGGAATTGTTTTTACAATAATTTTATTGTTTTACTAAGTATAGTAATTAACAATATGATGTGTGTATATTTCACATCTTGAAGAGTGAATTTTTTCATTATTTCTAAAACCAAAAACAAGTTTTCTATCTATATATTTCTGTATTAGTTCATAATAAATTTAATGACAATAAAATACAATGTTTAACACAATGTCACATGTAGTCAAGAAGTTTTCGGGCAGAAAGTTGGTCGGGACTGTGACAGGTTATTTGTTTATTTGTGGCGCCAGTTTCTTGAACTGTTGAACTTGCAAACGAGAAATGCGATCTGCCAATATATTTCTCTTTCCTGGAATGCGCTTTGATTGAAACAAAATGTTAAAGATCAGACAATACACAACCATATGACGGACCATTTTCATAACCTGATTGTCTCCAGATGTTGGTTTGTTAATCACGGACACCAAGGCCTCATTGTCTGTAAATAATAGAATGGAATACTTCATAGTGATTCCCATAACCCAGCTATTATAATAGGATAGCATTCTAAAGACATGATGTTAAAATGTTTCCAGCTAACTGGAAAAGGACCAACCAAATAATACACCTTGTTTTGTATATCCCAGCATAAACTAATGACTGGGCTGCATCAGTATGCAAATCCAATATAGTACTGGAAAGAACATTCTCATTCAGGAATATATATATACCACTGTAAGAATTCAATCATTTGTGTTTGCTTTTACTTCCTGTGTTGAATGAAGAAATCGTAGTTTTTCAAAGACATGCATAGCGAGATTGGTGATGCGTCAAAAGAAAGCTTGACCAAGTTGAACTGTTTAGCAGGAACACTTTAAAGCACTTAATAAAGATTGCATGTGTTTAAGTTTACATACATCCATTTTTATAAATTTATCAAGAATTTTGCCATATTTCTTCAATTTGTCCAATGACAAACGTGTTTCCTTTTTTTTGAACATCTATTGCAAAACCAACAAACTTGTGAAGGCAGCTCTGTTTTTTTCATCCTAATTGGAACACCCAATTTCTCAAAAGGTTAACAAATGATTTGCGTTTGGATAAAGCAGATTGTGATGTTACTATAAGAAGAAAGTCATCCAAAATATGTACTACTGCCTTAACACCCAGTTATTGAAAGCAATCCACTCAAGAGCTGAACTAAACTTTCTCAAAAAATTTTACAGCTGGTTCGACAACCCATAGGTAAACATCTATCATTATTCCTATCATTCCTTTGAAACTCTAACAACTGATAATCCAAAGGATGTACAAGAAAAATTCTAAATGCCGAGCGTATATCGGTCTTGCATAGAAATGCATTTTTACCAAAGTTTTTAACATAAAAAATTGATTCATTAATGGCGGCATATCACTGCTGAATCATCTGAAATAGCAGCATTGATTGAACTTTCTTTTTATGGTAAAATAGAGGTGATGTATGAGATGTATAAAACTCTAATATCTGCAACTAAGTCTAAATGTACAACTCTACACTGCAACATTACTAAAATTAACAAATTATTCCTACTATCGTTATCGTCTCGAAAAGTGATTAATAAGAAAACCATCAAACAACAAGGGACAATTACAAATTCGGATATAGAAAAACACACAGAAAGCAAAAATAATCTATAAAGCTATTTAACCTTTCATAATAAAATGAAGACGTGTTTTCTATTTGTATACATTGTACTTTACAAGAAAACTTAGTTCTTTGTTAAAGCAACCTAGATCGTTTTAATAAATACCATTATCTGTGAAAATAGTCTGCAATTTATTTTTGTATACGTGTGCAAATGTATTGCTCAGTTTGACGTTCGAGTGACAATTTTAAGTAGATTATAAACATTTTATTAAAAATATCAAATGGTTGTCTCCTTTTTTCATGTATAATAATTGAATAAGGTCACCTAGATTCTATTCATAAAAATCATTAACTAAGAAAATCCACAGCAATTCATTCTCAGTTTATAATTTGTACTTCTACTGTGAGAATTCAAAGTGCTGGCCCAACAGAGCTGCCCGGCGTGTCCTCCGGTGGTGGATAGTGAATGCCCACTCGTTGGGGTTGTCAGATTATAATACGGAAAGCATGACTGCGGACCACGGTGGGAAACGTGTTTGTAGAGTGCCACGTTCCTTGCTCTCCGAAGACCCCTTGTGTAGATTTCGATAAGAGTATGCTCGTTGTAGCCGCTTTTTTTGCTATTTTTCTTTTTTTCATATAACTGAAACCTTTGAAACCTTTATGTAATACTTTATACTGATTTTGCGTTAAATTTAAGAGGTCTTTGATTGGTATTGATTCATTTCAGAGGAAAACGCAGGACAGACTTGCTATTGCCTGTTTATGTCAAATAGCTTTTATGCATTTGCTTGATAACGTTATTACATAGAATAATGTGAAACATAAAACAATCGTTGGAAGACAATAAGATATAAATAATTTGGATACTGATTGTACTGTAAAAGTAATAATATTTGCTGTGTGATCACTTTTGGTACCAGAGAAAAACTCTTCAACATATCGGATATTGACCATAATGAAGGGAGCAGATTTATATTACTAAAAACAGTAGAGTGCAATTTAATGTTGTGGTTGTCTCATCTATGAACACGAAATGACAAAGGTCAAAATCAATTGGTCAACTATTTCATGGCTGAAAATTTTTTTTTGAGAAAGAAAGACTGAGTACCAAGTGAAAACCCTCGACCTTTGTGAGGAAAGCAAAAAATATAGGTTAGAGAGGCACGCTCAGTCGACAGAACTCGCAACTTAAAATCACAGAAAGTGCCAATATCATGGCACAATCTCTCAGCTTTGAACAGTCATGTAAAGCATTATGCGGATCGAGATTTACAGTTATTGAAAAACTTATTGCAAATACATTTCGTACACAACTTTAATAGAAATTGAGACCTATCTCCTTCAAAGACTATTATAGCAGACACAAAATATAACAATTGTGTTTATGGTAGTATAAGATGCAACGACTGCTCATGTGTGTAAATTGTCGATATTTTAAATACATCCGGGTATTTTATGTTGATTTAAACCGCGTCCAAAACTGCTCACGACCTAAAATGAAAGGTAAGTTTCATTTTGGTGTTGCTTTAATCATATTGATATCAGTTGATCAACCACTATTTTGTATCTTTCGTTCTTCACAGGATAATCCGATTGTTTTTTTTAAAGAATTTTTAATACGTCTGGTTTGTGGTTTCTTTGATTTTTTTTCAGAAATTTTCCGCTGTTATCTTGCATGTTTTGTCACAATTTATAAATGGTTTCAACTGTATGAGAACCCGAAAATTCGTTTAAAATATTTTTTCCCATAGGAAAACAGTAATCTTTACTATGGCTATTGCTAACTTGATCGAGGTTAGTGAATTGAGTGGTTTCCAGAATTGATTATGTAAAAGTATCAAATGCGCAGTTTATAAAAAAATTATATTGTTTTGGGTAAATTTATGCTTTAATTACAATCGATTTATTTTTAAAAACTCAATATTTGATCGAGCTCACCGCTACAAGTTAATTGATCATTTGTTAAAACATGGAATTAACATTAATGTATTCTGAACTATTTGTTTACGTGTGTTTTGATCTTGTTTAAATGCCTTCAAGTGTGACATGATTTTGTCATTATTGTGTACTTAGTCCTTTACAGATGCGCATGATCTTGTTTTAATATTTAGTGCGCATTTTTACACTTGTGTGGCGTTTTTAATAAATCAACTCTTAAATGTTTTTCTATCATTAGCTGTTTTCTGTTTTCCTTAAAAAATGTTGTTAAACTATAATATAATGAAAAAGCCCTGTTTGCTGTTAAAAGATCGTAATAGCCAGAACACTCAGTTAACTGTTTTACAGATTTGTTTCGTGTTATATAAAAATGTGGCATTGTTTTAACTTTTGCTGTACCAATTGGTTTAATTGTACCCGCCGCAACGCGACGGAGGGACCCAGTAATGGTGGTCTGCGTTCATGCATCCCTGCGTGCGTGCGTCCGTTCATTAGTCCGTCACACTTTTGTGTGTACAACTCCTCTTAACCGCTTTACGAATTATTTTGAAATTTGGTAGGATTTATTGTTATGATTGGTAGATGTGATTACTATACCCTCATTTTGATTCGTCAAATTTTGTAGGAGTTGTGTAACTGACTATTTCAGCAATATAGTTAAATGGTAGATCTTGTTAATGCATCTCTGAAACTGTTTAGTGGATTGCTTTGATATTTAATTGTTGTGATGTGTAGATGTGCATACTCTACCACTAGTCTGATTTTTTCACATTTTGTAGGAGTTATGGGACTTTGGCCATTTTAACAATATTGAAGAGTGTTGAAAGCAAATTTTATCAAGCACTCTACTAAAGTTTCACATTCTGAAGAAGTTTTTTAATGTAGTTGCGTAGCTCTTACCAGTTCTAATGTTACATGCTTATTATTTGTCCCGAAACTAAATGTATCACAAAACATTTTTTCATTTTATTTTCTAGTGCCTCTTAGGCAATTCGATACTGCAGAGGGGAAACACGGTTAATTTCTATATTTGGTAACACATTAAAATTATTGTAAAAACAATTCCTGATTGTCCAACATTTAAAATTCCACAATGTCCTACACACATATTTCTGATTGTCCAACACAATTTATTACCATTTTTACCTGTATATAAAAAGTTGGACAAATCAGGAAGACACCCTTTTTTCTGTCTGTAGTGGACTGAAATTAAACAATTTTAAGGAATAAAATCCTACTAACTGTGCTAATCGATCAGTTCAAATTGTATGACAAAACGAAATCTACGTAAAACGCTATTAATTATATTGAAATATTTTTATTTTTTTTGTGGAAAATATAATGTAAAGGAAAATGACACCTGTCATAAAAGAAACATAGTTATACACATTACCGGTTATATAGTGTGTTACGCCTACTGGACGTTAAAAACATATTGTGTATTGGTTCACACATTCTGGGCAAGTAAATCGAAACAATGGAGAAAAAAGTAAGACGGATTGACTTTTGACACGTCAACATTAATCTCCTTATGATTGTACACAAAGGATCCATAACTGTTGAAAGGGGGAGAGAGGTATCATGCAAGAATAGAGAGAGGTATCATGCAAGAATAGAGAGAGGTATCATGTATGAGTAGAGAGAGGTATCATGTAAGAATAGAGAGGTATCATGCAAGAATAGAGAGAGGTATCATGTAAGAATAGAGAGGTATCATGCAAGAATAGAGAGAGGTATCATGCAAGAATAGAGAGAGGTATCATGTAAGAATAGAGAGAGGTATCATGCAAGAATAGAGAGAGGTATCATGCAAGAATAGAAAGAGGTATCATGCAAGAATAGAGAGAGGTATCATGCAAGAATAGAGAGGAATCATGCAAGAATAGAGAGAAGTATCATGCAAGAATAGATAGAGGTATCATGCAAGAATAGAGAGAGGTATCATGCATGAATAGAGAGAAGTATCATGTAAGAATAGAGAGAGGTATCATGTAAGAATAGAGAGAGGTATCATGCAAGAATAGAGAGAGGTATCATGCAAGAATAGAGAGGTATCATGCAAGAATAGAGAGAAGTATCATGCAAGAATAGAGAGAGGTATCATGCAAGAATAGAGAGAGGTGTCATGTAAGAATAGAGAGGTATCATGCAAGAATAGAGAGGTATCATGCAAGAATAGAGATAGGTATCATGCAAGAATAGAGAGGTATCATGTAAGAATAGAGAGGTATCATACAAGAATAGAGAGAGGTATCATGCAAGAATAGAGAGAAGTATCATGCAAGAATAGAGAGAGGTATCATGCAAGAATAGAGAGATGTATCATGCAAGAATAGAGAGAGGTATCATGCAAGAATAGAGAGAGGTATCATGTAAGAATAGAGAGGTATCATGCAAGAATAGAGAGGTATCATGCAAGAATAGAGAGGTATCATGCAAGAATAGAGAGAGGTATCATGCAAGAATAGAGAGAGGTATCATGCAAGAATAGAGAGAGGTATCATGCAAGAATAGAGAGGTATCATGCAAGAATAGAGAGGGGTATCATGCAAGAATAGAGAGAGGTATCATGCAAGA
Source organism: Limnoperna fortunei (assembly GCA_944474755.1). Lineage (NCBI taxonomy): Eukaryota > Metazoa > Mollusca > Bivalvia > Mytilida > Modiolidae > Limnoperna > Limnoperna fortunei. The sequence goes on from OX104113.1 coordinate 44,574,593, forward strand.
ATAGAGAGAAGTATCATGCAAGAATAGAGAGAGGTATCATGTAAGAATAGAGAGAGGTAACATGTAAGAAATAATTACTTCAGATTTACCGTTATTAACGTAAGACAGAAGAAATCGATTCGCAATTAAAAGTATCAAAGCTATCAAAGTAAACTTTCTCAAAAATTAAGGAGGTATGTAATTCTTATGTCAGATAGAAAAATAAAAATATAATTTAAAAAATAAAAAATGATATGTCTTGATATGTCGTGTCATTCTTTCAATGGCTTTAGTTTTAAAAGTAGTGATTAAATAATAATCAGAGCATATAAAGAGGTTTATATCAAGGGATAATAAGGTGCTCTTTATCACATAATTTATTCTCTACGTCCAGATACAGATACGGTATAAATCTTTTTTGTTTGGTTTGTTGTAAAGCTTTTGTAATAAAAAAGACCTAGTTAATTTCATTATTAGAACTCAAAATAGAATTCTTAAGCTAATAAATTATTTTTCAACCTTATAAAATCATTCGTATCTTTCATTTTTCAAACTCTTATGTTAGCGTTCTGTATTGCATAGACGCCTGTTTATTTACATTTGAAATCCCGATGAGGCACATAGCTCAGGAACCTTTATAACAATTTAGGACATTTTTAATAAGGTTGAAAATGAATTCAGTACAAACAACATCCATCAATCCTCTTAGTTCATTTGTTTATCACTCGAACAGTGTAATTTTTTTATTTTGATTTCGCCCAAAATATCAGTTTATAACAGTAAAAACAACAAAACGTTGACTCTCTCCGCCCATATAAATAGAGGTCTGTGTGAAATTCTAGGTAATATTTTGGCATATCTTGAACATAAAATCATATAATGATGAAACAACAGCATATAATGACGGAACCAGAGAATATAATGATGATACAAGAAAGCTTTGGCGTTCCATAGTAAGGTTACATCATACATTTATTTCAGTTCTTATTAGAAAGGCAACATAAAGTAGATAGGCGGTCACTATAACAAATCTATTTCAGTTATGTAAGACCTATCTTAGAATATGCAGACATGATATGGGATAATCGCCCTAGTTTATGAAAGACAAACTAGGACAAATTAATTGCGAAGCAGCCCGAATAGTTATCGGTGCAACAAAGTTGACTAGCATAAATCTTCTCTTTCGTGAATGTGGGTGGGAAACCCTAGAAACACGCCGAAAAAATTATAAACTATTGCTGTTCTACAAAATGGTACATCAAGATACTTCAGCTTATCTCTTAAACCTAATACCAGATTGTTTTCAAGATGTTCACCAATATCAAACACCAAATTCTAATCATATTGTACCACTTCCAGCACGCACAGCTTTTTTTCTAACAGCTTTCTTCCATCCTCCATTAAATTGTGGAATGAACTCTCCGCGAATATTAAAAAAAATAGCTCTGTAAATTGCTTAAAAATGTTCCTAAAACCAAAACGTGCCATTCCCTCTTATTTTTGTTGGTAGTAGAAATTGGCCAGATCCTACACGCAAAGATTCGTACTGAAACAGCTCGCTAAAAGAACACCTTTTTAAAAAATTGGAGTTGGATCCCTTTTGTAAATGTAAACAAATCGAGTCTTCCGAACATTTCCTACTCATCTGCCAATTATATATACGCTTAAGAAATACTTGTTTTCTACTATATCTGGAACAATAAACACAAACAACTTACTACACGGTAATCCAGATTTATCAGCCATAGACAATGGTCGTAATTTTGTAACTGTTCAAGACTATTATGAAAAACGAAAAGATTTGCATTATATAGAATATAGACTTGGTCACCTTATATAGTTTTGCAAACATAAATGTCTTGTATTATTAGTATATATTCATGTAAATATAAATAATTAATCCATCTTGTCAGATAGAACAAAGTTAAAATTCATCAGGAGAGGAATTTTTTTAAGTAGCTATCCACTTGTTTTCCGATCCTCTAGTTGTATGTATGCTTTTTTTATGTATGTTATTGTTGTAATATTCTCTGAATAAAAATATTTTTACACTAAAGGCAACATATTGTCCAGCATGGGCTTTGTATAGGATTCTTGAGACTGATGTATGTAGATAGATCCTCTCCTCTATATATATGAACACCCATGATCTGCAAAACAAAATCTGCATCAGACAATTTAGTTCAAATCTATATTATGTTCAACTGCATACCCTGTAGCCTGGCAAAGATAACTTTATTCTAGTGATGTTGGCCGTCACATAGACAAGATTATTAATCAATAGATATCTCGTATAATATGCAACTGAGGTGAGGTAGAGACTTCATTTCATTATACTTATATTTCAAATTCATCTTTTCCTGCCATTAGACAACAATTGGCATGGTACCAACCCAAAATACCCATTATGCATTACGATTCTAATAGTACTGATAAGAATTGAAGCATGATGACCACCAATGAAGCTCTTTCTTTACAACATTTGTAAAATTTAAATAGCATAGCAATCATAAATTTTTAATTGGTCCATATTCCCTTTTATTGCAAACAACTAATGAAGTTCATTAGAAAATATTAAGAGACTTGATTATTATTATTAGTACAAAAGTTATAATCGTAAAAAATCTATAGAAATTCAAGATTTTGTCGTTTTTAACCCTTTTATCCAAAATACAGAGAAATTCCAAATGCAAACTTCTGAAAAAAACATGTCTATAGCTACAACATTACACATGTTACAATAGTTTGTAATAGTAGAGGATTAAACACTGGGTTTTAGGAAATTATCAATGTGTAAACTCCGGCGACTTACTCACAAACTAAATAAAGTCCGAAGGACTTTATGTCAAGTTTTTGAGGGAGTCGCCGGAGTTTACACATTAATAATTTCCTAAAACCCAGTGTTTAATCCTTATAATTTTCTGTGAAATAATCATTGCGATTTTTAAAACAGCAAAAACAGTTACCGAAACCCATCTAGACCTTAAAACGTACCTAGGCCGGAACGCGTAGGGATATGCAAAACATAGTACCAAAGGAATCGCGGTTCTGTAGATATTGATAGGAAAAAAAAACCAAAATGAAACACTAAATTGTATATATATTATATTTTATTTAAAATCTCAGTCGATTTAATTAGAAATCATTGCGGCAGAGAAAACATTGTCCCCTCTCCCTGAAGATTCGCTAGGAGGACGCCATCTTGTTTACATTGGATAATGAAAGTAGTCCGCTCAAAGGAAATATCGATATATAAATTACCTGAGATGACGCCATTTAAGTGTTTTTATCCAATCAAAGCACTTAATATAAATAAATTACAGCATGAATAGAATTATTTCATCATAACACAGAAAAGGCATCTTCACAAAAATATATAATGTATAATAGTTCGTCGTATGTATGGTCGTTTATATACTAATTAAATATACTGATACATTTGAAAAATATTAAAAGCTTATAAATACAATCAAACCAACAGATCAATATACATTTTAATGAAGTTTGAATATTTAAACGATGAAATTGTGTTAATAAATAATTTGTGTTCTTTGTTAAATAAAACTGACTCAATATTATCTCAGTAGTCGATGCGTAGGAAATATATGCAGTTATATTATTATGACATAGCTCTTTTAACGAACTGACCCTTATAATCATATTATATTCTCAAATTATTGAAGTTAAATCAGAATGTTTATATTATCCTCTTTGGAGCCTGAGGCATGAGGTATATTACTTGAGTTTCAATGGTCAAGAGCTAATGGTCAGCTTCGCGGTTTATTGGGCGTAAACAGACCCAAACCATGTTATATCGAATAACATGTTCAGAAATTTGAAATATTCTTTAAATGAACATTAAAAATGCTTTGAAGGGGTCTTTGAAAATCACAATTTAGTCATTTATTATTACTTTAAAGCTTAAAACTCAATGAATTGGAGTGAACTTAATGTGGTGTCACCACAAGTAAATCAAAAATCCTGTACATGTATTGCATGACCAAAATTCTTCGTTTTAATAAGACATTAATAAGATATATATTGGACATCTGCATCCTGATCATAATGCAACATTTTTAAACTTTGTTTCTGTATTTTTTTACGTTAGGACAAATGAAATATCTGATTTTGGCAAATGTTAGAACATCAACCATCTTTTCATTCAAATTCCGCATTATTTGAATAAAACCTAAATAACTAAAATAAACTGTAACATTACAATATTATCCTGTTTATTTTGATAACTTTTACGTCAAATCGGTAATTTGATGCCAAAAATCATTAAAAGAGGCTTAAATGTACACCTTGTCTTTTATTGACGTGTATTGATTTTACCTCTAATGCAGCTTATAGGTAAGCATAAGTTGGCGATTTTTTTCGTTCGTACATCGTGCGTTTATCGTTCGTCCACCGTTTGTACAGCGTTCATGCATCGTGCGTATATCGTTCGTATATGGTACCGTTTAATGTATATTACATCGTATGGTTTTTTCCATCGTTCGTCGTATGGTTTTCTGTTTGGGTTATTTGATTGTACTGTCGTACAATGTATAATAAACTGCAAAATTAAATCTTGATTTATAGTTTCCTGGTTAAAAACATCTTTCTGCTGTAAGGATAATAAATGTGCATGAATAGTTTTGATACTAGGACTTAAAAAAATAGCAAACAAAACCAACAGCAGCCAAAAGTCAAGGGATAGTTACAAATCCGGATATAGACAAACATGCACAGCGCAACACAAAAACCAAAAACGCAAAAACAGAAAGACCAAATAAAACCATGGGTTCACTCTGGACGAGTAAGCAGTGCCTGGACCTAATAAGACATCCGTCAAGTTACTCATTGTAATGTCTAGAAAAAAGTCAAATCCAGGGATAGGAAAAACTACCTTTTACTCAACGAAAATGTCTGATCGTATTTGAGAGATTGATTTCCCATGACAATCAATCAAGTTATGGTGACGACCATAGAACTTCTGCAGAGATAACATCACAACCTAGGTACAACAAATCTTTGTTTGAGTAGTTTAGTAGTCAGCAGCAGTGATCGGTCTAGAAAATCGGAATACCGATCGCAGGATCTAGAATAACGTAAAGGTTGTTAAATGTACACACCATACGCTGGAGTTGCTGGAATGTTGCTGTCGTTGAACGGGAAGTTGACAGTTGGAAAGTTGATGTCATTACGTTTGTCGTAGAGTCTAGTTTGTAGTTTTCCCGAGTCTATTTCTAAAAGTAGATCTAAGTAAGAGGTTGCCTTAGTTTATTGGTGGTGTCTTTAATTTCAATCTCTCTAGGGTAAATTGAATGCAAATAGTCACCAAATTTAGCATTGTTGAGGGACAAATTAATCATCAATATAGCGGAATGTGAAAGTAAGGTCTGGGCCAGTGTCTTTTCTTTCTTCTTCAGCAGGTCTTCTAGGAACTCAGCCTCATAAGAGTAAGGTCGGCGAGGAGAGGAGCCAAATTAGTACCAATCGGAATACAGTCTGTTGAAAAACATGTCCTCCAAACATGACGAATATAAAACATCTTTAGGTGTAGGACCACCAAATACCGGGAACCAATCCATAGTTTGTACATTAAAGTAGTACTAATATATGATTTGAACCTCACATGATACCATAATAAATTTAGTATTTTGGAAAGCTTAAATTTATTTACCTTTGTTTTCTTTTGGAAAAATGTCTTGTTGAAGAAACTCCATGCTTTACACCGTCTTTTAGAAAAATAGATTGATGACTAGAGATATAAATGAATGCATTGTTTTCTTGGTAGGAGCAGTTTGAAAGATATCGAATTAAATAGTTCAAAGGGGTTTTACTTTGTAAATGGCCGATTTCTGGTGCAGGTGATCTCATGCGCACACACTCGTCGAGTCATCTAATCAAAACACATGAAACAAGAACGTTGTTGTAGTAACAAAAAACATTCTTGTTTCGGGCGATCTGATTGGCTTTCGGAAACAACTAAGTCATAAACAATGGAAAGTCTATAGGTTAACCTCTGATAAATGATTTACATAGCTGACAATTATAATATTTTATCGAATACTGAATTTACCTGAATTTCACCATTATTGACAACCTTATTTTCTCAAATACTATGTCTTCTCTAAAAAATATCTGACTGGCGCACCAAGTTTAAAAGGTAACAAGAATGTTTGTAAAGTTTACAAAATGACCTCAGGAATAAAGCTAGTTTCAGTTTTCAGATGGATAGAAACAGGTGACAGTCTGTGAAGTTTTGTACAAAATCTAATACCTGATTGGATTCAATAAATTTGGATTAATTTCAGTTCTAAAATATTTTTGCATCATATAAAAGTCATTTTTATAACAGGTTCATTCAGAATTACAAATTTTATGCAAAGTGAAAGTATATGAATATTCTAGAAAACATGAGGATAAGGTTTTATTGGGTTTAAACGAACATAAAAATGTTGAGAGTCAATTAAGTACATGGACTATTTTTGGAATGAAATAGAAAGTGAAAGTAGTTTTTTTAGACCATATGAACTTCCGGTTGAGCGTTCGCTCTTATATGCAATGAAACATATTGTGAAATTTTGTCAGAATGCTGACCCGGTACATATTTATATTGGACAGAAGTGTTACTTTATTTGAAATAAAGGGAAATTTTCTAAGTAAAAATCATCAATTTAATATAGTGAAAGTGTCGAAAAAACAATGGTGGTCGTACACCTCTAAACGCTATCATTACGCCCAAAAATTGGCGTAAATTTTTGATTGGATGATATTTTTATTGTCTGAAAAATTACTTCCGTTGATACTAAGAAGTGTATAAAAAATTCGCCAAAATTTACATTTTGAATATTTTTATAAAATATTACTTATCAATTAATTAAACAATTATTATTTTTTGTGCACCTTAAAGAGAGAAGCACACTGTGACGTCATTTTATAAGTGTAGACAGGTTTTCATGGGTTTCCTGATCTAAAAATAGGGCCCTAAAAATATAATGATTGTATTGTCTCCACCTATTGGTAGTGACATTCAACAACGTGATCCCAGGCGCAATTATATATGCGTATGGTTGATCGAGACTACTTTTAGACACAACTTACCGGATTCCACTGACATTTACCGGAATCCACTTTGTTCTTTACTATATATTTTTTAATGCATAATTACTTTAATTTGCTATTATTATGTTTTTCAATGTTTCTGTTGAAAACGTAGACATGTATTGGTAAAAATTTGGAAATTAAATAGAAAAAAATCGCTGTATGCGATGAGAACGCAGAGTATCTATATTTTAATACATTTATTTTATTTGACAGTGAAATGAATGGTCGTATGAGGACATACATCAATGCAGAAGATATTATTATTTACCTGTGCATATTATATTATATATTTTAAAAATAAAAAATAACGACTCAATCGATTAAATTGTCGGGACGTGCCACAAGTTTGCATATCAGGGATAAATTGACACCCGCAATGCAAATAACAAGTGTAATCAATATGAACAATTAAAAATGTACTATTTAAGATGCAGTGAATTAACACAAAGATGAGCTCTTTAATGTGTAATACAGATTTTTGATAAAATTCTTAATGTATTAGTTGCTGTTCACTGAGTAAATTATGTATTAATTTACCAGACAACAATACGCAGTTTGTATTAACCGCCGATCGAAATAAGCATAAAAAGTGTTTGCAAAACAATAAATAGATATATATTTATTGTCTTTTTAAAAAAAAACGGCAACTTGTGAAGAAGGTTAATAAAAGAAACCTACAATTTTCTCAAATCCCGATTGCTATAATCAGTGTCAAAAAAGAAATATAACTTCAAATTTTTCCACATTTTCCAATCGGTTCTGAATGTTAACACATGTCTAACCAACAAAAAAATCTGAATTGACAGTTATGACGGACATAAAAAGACTGATTAATTGCACAGAATTTCGGAATCGCATTGTACGAGACAACTTGTCGCATAATTACAGGTCCTGGTTCTCTCGGACCCGTTCTATTAATATTTTGGGTCCGCTTTCGATCGATTTTTGTATATAATTGTAACGAAATATTTATATTGAAAATCCGATTCAGTAAAATTATTATGGGTTGCGGTTTTGGTCTAGCCGTTTCGTACCATGTAATTCGTTTCATGTCAAATTCGTACCCAAATTTACCATTTCGTACCAAGAGGCATGTCAGTTCGTATCATGCGTTATGACCAATTCGTACCATGCTATTTCTACATTGATCGTTCCGTACAATATATGATTTAAGTATTTTAAATACTAGAATTGATTAGTTTAGGAGTGTGTGGTATTAGTGTCAAAAAGAAAAAAATGTATATATCAGAATTTAAGAATTTAACAAGATACAGAAACAGCCTGCTATAGATCTGTGATGTTAATTGCAATGTGAATAATGAAAGGAAAATGCTGGGTTGCTTGTTTAAATTTCAATGTACAAATTGATCTCATTGTTCACTTGGTTTAATATTTGTTCATCAGGTGCAGGTAAGTTAGTATCTTCGTAATCAATTGGTGCTTCATTGAAAGATTTAAAAAAAAACTCAAACAGACTTTCGATTGGAATATTTGGCTAATTTTTATTCTTTCCCTGCCTTAAAATCTTTCAAAGCTGTTTGGAATCATTTTGTCTGATGTCTTTTAAGTTTTTTGATAGATTATCTGAGTATTTCGCTTTACACTTATCCAAAATGGTCTTATACCTTTTTTCAGCCTCCACTAATCTAAGTTTATTAATTTCTGTTTTATGATTTTCTACAGTTTTTCCTCGACAAATTTGCACTCAAAATGAAACCAAGGTTTAGAGTTTAATTTTACCTTACTTACGTTTTTGTTTTACTTTTATTATAATTTTCAAAGGTTGTCTTGGCACTATAAATAAATATTTCTCATAATTCATATATCCCATTGATAACATCATTTACTGTGGTATTAACATTATTTTGTCCAGCAAGTTTGTTTAAAGGGGCATCTTTTCTTGTAATGCTACTATTTATCTGAACTTCGCCTATTTTACTATTATCCCATTTTCTTGTATTTTCGGTATTTAATTTGTGAGGGGTCATTATTACATTCGTTTAAACATGTGTTATACATACAAGTTTCAATACAAATAGATAATCATATAACGGACAGTGTACATAAGAAAAAAGTTTAGAAAATTCTATATGACAAGTACGAAAATTATCTACAAACTTTGCATTGCTTATACAGTAATCAACAACATTAGCATTTTTACAAGACAAATTTCCTTCCTTGTCACATTCTAGTCTTTCATTTAATATAAAGAAATTGTTCCCTTTACAGAAATCTAACAGTAGTGAACCATATCGGTATTTAGCTTTATTTTTGTGCTTTCTTGGAAGACCGACCAAATTAAGAGCATTTGCGCTGTCGTCAAAAATTTCATATATATTTGAGTGATCAGATTAATCAAATTGAAAAAAAAATTGTTATCTGTGGATGTTCGACTATTAAAATATGGTGATCGAAAAGTGCAAACAATACATAGGTAAGTAAATATGAAATTAATTAATCAAACAAACACGAATTAAGTATTAACACCAGGAACCTTCAATATGTTGACAATATATTATCAAATCAAAATGCTTTAAGTACGACTAATTTAGTCGATGCTGGCTTATGTCGCGCGTTGTTCAATTTCTTCCGCAATAAATATTTGTTCACGTGTGCAGTCATCAAAATTGTCATTAAAGGTAAAAAGTCAACGTGCTTTAGGGCGTGAATAAAAATGACCAGGTAGCTTTTCCATGGAAATTGCAAACTGAAAAAGAATGTTTATTTACTAGTATTGTCTCTACTATCTTTTATCAAATAAGGCATATATACAGCCTACACATAGAAATTTGACCCCAAAATATTGCTTGAAAACGAAAAAACAATTGTCGCAAACGAAGTGAGCGAAGTGATCTAACGCAAACAAAAACCAATTCCTTTGTTGTTAAGTTTAATCGAGAAATTTTCAACTGCCAACACGCTTGTATGTTCAACGTACTCACGGACATTTATTCTTCGAGATTATGACATCAATTCCTTAAATAGATCAATATTTTTGCAACCGCGAAACTTTCTTGGACAATAACACTTTCTTTACTGAAATCCTTCGGCCACTGCAGCGGTCTTCGGAGGATACAAACATGTATATTGTAATATTGTTCTCAAAACGTCTACTTGCAAAATAAACATGTTATTAAGAAATGGGGATTATGAGGCTACTCTTCAAATGCAAAGTGGTGGCCACCTTTTTGATGTGCTAAAATTGAACGTTTAACTGGTTAAAAGTTTTAATATTGAACGTTAACTTTCAAGTGTGGTATTCTCAGAACATAAAACAGATTGCTTTGTAACGATTTCGGTAACCAACATCATTTTGATTAAAATCATCAATTTGTAAATTAGTGATAATTTTAGATATATTTATTATTTATGTATCACTAATCCAACAGGTGTGCAACCTGGAATAATGTTATCTTAATATTATGTATTATTGAACTTTATGAATAATTTTACAGTGCTTATATATTTCATTAAATTTTCCGTTGAACATACCTTTAATAATGACGCAACAACAAATTTTTACTCCTTCTTATGACTTTATAGAAAGTTTTTGTAACATGAATCCTTTGATCTTTTTAAACTAGAGACGATGAGTATGTATACACTTCGATAATATTGCATGAATGGTGACGTGTCACTGTTAAACGCCAAGGAAAAACAGCCATGCAATAACCAACTACAACTAGAACCAAAACTGGAAAGAAAAACTCCGTCCCCGTTAGACAAATATACTTTCCTACCCTTAAACGGTCCTCGTAAACCCCCCCCCCCCCCCCCAATTCCTTAATTTGATAATTATTTTGCGAGGAGACGTTTTAGAAATAAATTGTATCAAAGGTAATTATTGTCTGGCGAAGGTTATGAAGGACGCCGTATTGACTTAATTCTAATTTCCCCCTCTGTGATCTACCAACATCCTGGTTTATCAAGTAATTTGAGATTCAATTGAGAAATCAAATGTCGTAAATATTAATATTTTTTTAATTTTATGTCCGTAAACAACGTATGTTTCAATGAACATTCTCTGGTAAGGAAAATAACGGTGACATTATAGATATATTTTGCTGAGGACTGTGCAATATATTAATTACCCGATATAAATAGTATCTTTAAAGATAATGTCGCTATGCTATTGTTAACACAGCTTATAGTATACATAGGGTATAAGCTGACTGGTTTTTGTTTTCGCATTAAACAGAATACAAGAGCTATTTAGGTTGTAACAAAACAGTAGTATTTACTTTCTGGAAGGGTTCATAAAACAAATAAACGGGGTTTTAATCATTCAAGAAACGACTCCAAAGTCTGCATGTTCAACACTGTACCAAATTGGAAATATCTGTCTGCAGCATACATGTATTTCTAAGTAATAAATAAGACCTTCATTGACCTGCCGGGTACAACTCTTATGTTGGGGTAATGTACTAGTATGTCAGTTCGGTAAACTGTGCAGTCCACGATTTATGTATGGTAAATAAAAAGGGAATAGTTTACCAATGACAATTACATAATCCCCAATCACCTGTATGCCTAAGCCATGACTATTTGTTTGTTACTAAATATAATTGCTATATTGCTAATTGGCCGTGTAACTAACCAATCGTTCTGAACTCTAATTCCAACGAAGCCAATTGAAATCAGTCAAACTAACAAACCGCTAAAAGAAATAATTCAGATTCCATATTTTATTTTAGTCTGACCCTTTGTATAAACAATTGTACATAAAATATACATACATGTTAGTTGTTTAATTACAACAATGTAATACACTAAATGCTCTAACCATACACTGACACCCATAGTTTATAATTTGTATAAACGTTTCTGGGACTATACTGTAAGATTCCACAGTGCTCGACCAACAGAGCTCCTCAGTTTGTCCTCCGGTGGCGGATGGTGAATGTTTTCTCGTTGGGCGGGGGGAGGGGGGTTCAGGTCATGAAACAGAAAGCCTGACCGAAGACCACAGTGGCTCGTTGTAGCCGCTACAAGACTAAATTTTCCGCCAATACCTATTCCGGTACTTTTTCAGTGGAAGTCAAAATGCTTGCCCATTTCTTCCATATTTTTCGAATTGATTTGTTTGTTGACTTATTCATGTCATGAATATTGCTGAAATACAATGTACTGCTCGCTGGACGTAAAACATTCATTCTATCAATCAATGTATGAACGTTTACGTTTAAGTGACTATTTTATGTGGATTATGAATATTTTATCTAAAATGGCGACCTCACAGTCCGTGCAACCACTTTTATCTTATTCTGTTTGCTTTACACCGGTTCTGACCAGATAAATATATAGTATTAGTGTACTGTCTAGATATAAAAGCAATATAAGGATGAGGTTTAGAAACGAGTCTTTTCTCCATTTCGGGTCGAGTCCTTATATTGCCTTTATGTCAAGTCAATACATTGATATTTTGTTTATCTTGCAACGTATTGTCAGATATTAAAACAAGTGATCCAATATTATATTATTTGTATTTATTTTATTTTTAAACGACTTTAAAAATTAGAAGCTATATCTGGCCTCTACAAAGTTCACATTGCCTTTGACTCTTTAAATATTTTGTTTTCCTTGCAGACAAGGCTTCTAACAACATTGTTTGTATGTAAGTCACAATACTATAAATGCCTCATTAAAGAGCTAGGCATCATGGATAACTATGGTAATTCCACATATAATAAGTCCTTCATGACTTCTTTGAATACTAATTACGACAAAGAGTCAGAAGACTAACCATACTTTTATTTGATTCCAAAATTGCATAAAAATCATTACAAGGTAAGGTACATAGTCTGCTCATCTACATGCTCTACTAACGAGTTGTCAAAACGGTTTGACTAAGATATTGTCTGCATTAAAAAAAAACAGCAAAAATATTGTAAAACTGTGTATTCACGAGGAAATAATTATCATATTTGGATTCTCAAAATTCTGAAGAACGTTTAGAAAATTTAAAATCAAGATCTATATTTAAATTTTCATCTGTTAGAACTTTTGATTTTTCAACTCTTTATACCACCTTGCTTGACGTGAAACTAAAATCCCGTCTTAAAGAAATCTTGCATAAAGCCTTTGCTTCTACATATGCGTGCAAATATATAGGTTTAGGTTACAACAATACGTTTTTTTCTACTATAGAAACAAAACGCAAATTATTATACAGCGAGGAATAGGTAAATGTATGCTAGATTTTCTGATCGACATAATATTTGTAACTTTTGGAGGTTGTGTTTTTTAATCGGTATTTCCATGGGTACATCATGTGCCCCACTGGAAATTGAATAAACCATAGAAACAGCTTAATCTACATCTTGTTTAGACTCACACCTCGAATATGAAACCAACGTTCATCGTAGCACAAGAATTTGCGAAAAACGAGACGATTTTAATTTCAAAATGATAAATTGTCCTCAATTATGCAGCAATATTCCAGCTTCTCCTGCACACGGTGTCTATATTTCTCAATTGATCAGGTAGGCAAGAGCTTGCAGCGAGTATACTGACTTTTGCAAACGTCACCAATTCTTCGAGATAAACTTATAAACCAAGGTTATAAGAAACAACGGCTCGTCCGCGCTTTTACTAAAGATACAATTTCCTTCTTTAAAATATTTTATCTCGTTGAAAATATGATTGCAAATAGTTTCCCCAATTTAGCACACAGTGATTGTGCTGCGATGATTTATGGGTACACCTATTTGTGACTAGTGGTATATGACACCCACCTATTTTAATCAACAAACCAACTCACACATTAAAGTAATGGAGCGGGAGGTTAGGCATGACACAAAACCTGGTTTAACCCACCATTTCTTTTGAAATGCCTGTTATGGAGTTTGACAGTTTCCTGAACTGACTTATAGATTGTCTTTTTTGAACGTTTCCTTGTTGTTCGATAATTTGTTATTACCTTCATTTTATTTCATTATACCTTCATTCTACCCAAGCGAGGTTGAAATTAAAGACACAAAAATACATAGATCTGCATATAAATTAACCTTCTTTTAGACCCGGGAAAACTATAAATTTTGATAACTTCAACTTTTCAATTGTCAACTTTAATTAATAGCAATATTCCATCATGTATGTAATGTACATTATATAACTTATTAGATATACTTGATCCTGCGATCGATATTCCGATTTCTAGACCGATCACTGCTGTCGACTACTAAGCCGTTACCATGACTTAATTGAGAATTCCATCTCTCAAATACGATCATACATTTTCGATGAGTCGTAGGAAGTCTTGTCCTTTTTCCTGAATTTGACTTTTTCCGAAATATAGCAATGAAGTAGACGGTAACTAATTAGAAGCAGGCACTACGTAATTATCCAGAGCACCTGGAGTTCTAATTTTGTATTTTGGGTTTTGCTTCGTGCTGTATATGTTTGCCTGAATCCAGATTTATAATCGCCCCTAAACTTTCTGCTCTTGGTCGGTTTCCTTGCTATTTTTCTTTTTCCATATAACTGAGACCTTCGTGTAATACTTCATACTGATTTCCGTTAAAATTAACAGGTCTTTGAAGTCATTTGTTCATTTCAGATGAAAACGCAGAACAGATTCGCTATTGCCTGTTTATGTTATATGGCTACATAGAATAATGTGAAACATAACAAAATTATAGGAAAACAAAATATATAGAAATATATATATAGATATAAATAATTTTGATACTGATTATACTGATAAAGTAATACCGGTAATATTTGCGGTGTGATCACACGAGAATAACTCTTCAACCTAAAATCACAAGTACAAATATGAATTCACAATCTCTCTGTTTGGAACAGCCATTATGCGGATTAAAATTTCCCGTCATTGTAAAACGTATTGCAAATGAATTTCAAATGCAACTTTAATATTAACTGAGACCTATCCTTCAAAATCTGTTATTGCCGACGAAAATTATAACAGCTGTGGTTATGTAAAATACATCATATCTGCTCATGTGTACTAATTGTCGATAGTTTAGATGCCTCTGGGTTCTTTTATATTGATTAAAGCCGCGTACAAATCTGTTTAAGACATAAAATGAAAGGTAAGTTTCATTTTGGTGTTGCTTAAATCATATTAATATCAGTTGAATTATTGCTCAAACCACTATTTTGTCTAGTTCGTCCTCCACAAGATAATCTGATTGTTTTATAAGAAATTTAAATGCATCTGGTTTGTGAATTCTTTAGTTTTTTCAGAAATTATTCGCTGTTATCTACCGATGTCTTGCCACATTTTATTAAGGGTTTCAACTGTATGGGAACCAGAATTTTTTTTTAAATATTTATTTTCGTAGGAAAACTGTTATCTTGACTATACCTATTGCTAACTTGATTGAGGTTAGTGCATTTAGTGGTTTTCAAAATTAGTTTTTTTTAAAGTATAAAATGCGCAGTTCATTGTACCCTATGTCTTAATCTAATGGAAATTTCACACTTTTGTATCCATATAGTGTTTGTATTAAATTCACAAATATGTGATAATCTAACATAACATAACATATGCTAACATTCTTTTTCATTTTTTATACAATCACTGGATTCTCTATAGCAGATTTTAGATTGACTGAATGAAAAAAAGGACCTTTTTCCTTGGAACTCGATTGAAAAACCCTGTGTGAAACACTTTAAAATATATGACGTTTCATCCGGGTCAAAACCTTCAGGCAATTGTTTCAAAGGCTAAATTTTTACGGGTGTTAGTAGCTTAAGAGTTAGATTGTTTGGAGGTGAAAGTTTGCATTGTGATTGTGTTTATTAAATTTGGGTTTGTCAGCTGTTTTGTTTTGCTGTTCTCCCATTTGTGGTTTTTTATGTAGGCAAATCTGCTGAGTGTTGTTTATGACAGTGCCAACATAAATGCGAGTATCCACAAAAACCATTGCAGCCTCCACCCCCCCCCCCCCCTTTGTTTAAATTTGTGACATGTTTTACGGAAGGCAGAGTTATTTAAGGGATTGGAAGAGACTTAATAAGACAAAAGTTTTTTCTGTTGAGGGATCGAGGTATGTAATACTTGATCCAAGTAGCTCAAGGACAGTGTGTTATCATTATACATATTTTTGTCTAAAGTTAGTATCATAGAAATAACAATAATATCTCCACCATCTTTTTGAATATGTCAGATTAAATCCATATGAATTGCCAAATCTTTAGCCAATGTAGGATGAGTGAGATTAACTTTTCTAAGAACGAGATATTGCAGACACCTTCCGAGAAAAACATATTTGTGAAATACCATTACAGCAATTGAAGCATACCTACTCTTCAAATATGTTCAACTGAAACGATTCAAAAACTTTCTTTTCTTGCAGATGTTAAACCTATTTTATTATTTTTACAACTTGATATAAATCAATTTCTGATGGTTGATGATAAACTAAAGAATCAGATAAATCAATATATACTTTGTTTCTTATCTTTGCTTGTAATTTAATATTAATTTTTGTGTATAACGGTCTACCCAAAGGTTGTAATTTGATATTGGACCATTAACTTGTGCACATGAATCTTGTGGCTTAAGATTCAACAAGACAACCTATAGCCAAATTCAAGGTTACATTACAAGTCACAAAGACCACATATAGCCCAATACACGGCTTAAAGGTAACATAACAATTCAAAAACATTACCTATAGCCAAATACATTGCTGAAATGTACCATTACAAGTCATAAAGACAACATATAGCCAAATACATGGCTAAAATATAACACTACATGTCATAAAAACAACATATAGCCAAATACATGGCTACAATGTAACATTACAAGTAATAAAGATAACCTATAGCCAAATACATGTCGAAAATGTAACATTACAAGTCAAACACATAAATAATAGCCAAATACATGGCTAAAGTTTAACATTACGAGTCATTAAGACCACTTATAGCCAAATACATGGTTCAAATGTAACATTACAAGCAATACACATAACTTATAGCCAAATATATGGCTGTAACATTGCACGTCATCGTAGGGAAGACAACATATGCTAAATACATGGCTAAACTGTCACACTCAAAATGCCAAAATACATATAATTAGTTATGAACAGCTTTGATGGACAGTAATCAAGTAATTTCATCATTTTTATGATAACTACGCTGGGCTCATACTGAGAGGTTCTTCAGTGCTCGACCAACAGAGCGGCCCAGCGTGTCCCCGGGTGGCGGCTAGGGAGACCCTTTTGTTGGGGGGAGGGGGTTGTCAGGTCATAATACTGAAATCTTGGTTGCGGCCCATAGTGGATGACGTGTTTGGAGAGTGTCTCGCTCCTTGAACGATAAAGACCTCTTTAGAGTAGGTTAATTGTAGCCGCTACAAAAGGCTGAATTCTCAGCCCTACCCATACTCCATACTTTTCCAGTGGCAGTCGAATTTTGTTTCCTATGTCCTATCCCTGTTTCCTGCTGATTTATCGTTTGTTAACTTGCTTTCGTCCTGAATATAGCTGAAATACTGCTCGCTGACCGTAAAGCAAACATTCAATCAATCAATCAATGCTACGTCATCTTGATTATTTGGTCATACAGCAGATCGCAAAACACCGATTACAAAAAAACTAACATCATGTTTTAAACTGAACGGTTGAAGTAATATTCACACATCGTGCTGTTGATTAATCAATGTTTTTAAGGATTCCACATAAAAAATAAATAACAATCTGTTCTTTTTTTAGGTTGTTATGAATGGGTCCGGACGAATCATGTGTCATGTGTAGTTATTATTTGCGTTGTTTCTATTTATACGACCATGCTGTATACGACACAAATCGATTCTTGGCAAATTCGCATTTTGAAATCAGCTCAGATAGTAACTTCAGATACAGATATTTACAGAAACTTTTCAATATTGTTTTACACTTATCCTGACTGGTTTGGAAAAGATACAAGTAAAATAAATTTCTTTAAGGATTGTAAATATAAGAACTGCAACGTGACATTCAATCATTCTATGTTACTTCAAAGTGATGCTGTTATTTTTTACCATGTTGGAATGAATGAGCCACCAACAAAACTGTCTAATCAGATATGGATTTTCGTTTCTTTAGAATCACCCTATACAACAAAAACCGCTTATAACAGAGAAGGCTTTAAAAATAAATTTGATTGGACAATGACATACCGCCAGGATTCAGAGGGATTTATACCTTATGGCGTAATTAAGAGACGAAACAAAGTGTTGGAAAAACATTATAAAACTATTTTCCAGAACAAGACAAAGGAAGCAGTTTGGGTCGTTAGCCACTGTAATACCATTTCAAAGCGAGAGAAATACATTCAGGAAATGGCCAAGTATATTGGCGTTGATACATTTGGTCGATGTGGTCAATCATGCAATACTAACTCTGCCGAGGATTGTAAGCGAACACTGAGTAAAACATACAAATTTTATCTTTCATTTGAAAATGCATTGTGTAACGATTACATGACGGAGAAAATTTCAACTATTTATTTAGATGATATGGATTTTATACCAGTGGTCAGAGGAGCACCGAACGCAAGCAACTATCTACCTAAAAATACATATGTCTCAACGACAGATTTTAAAACACCAAAAGAATTAGCAGAATATTTAAAAAACCTAGGACGAAATGAAACTTTGTATACGGATATTTTGAAAGAGAAAGATAAATATTATTATCAATCAAACAGCCATTTTGAAGGCGGAATGTGTGATATATGTCGACTTTTAAATAACAATTATACGACCCAAACAGCGAAAGATCTCGAGCAATGGTTATGGAAAGGACAATGTACCGATCCTAAAGATATATAACATAAATATACATTCAAATAAATGTACATGTAGTTTTATAAATTAATTTTATAAATAGTTTTAATTAGGCACAATTTAAAATAAAACATAACCCCTTTGTAAGCTTATTTTAGAACAAAGCCTCTTTGTAAATCTGATTATGATGTAATTAGCATTCTAATTGCGCAGACTCCAACCTTTGACCTTTTAA
This sequence comes from Limnoperna fortunei, assembly GCA_944474755.1. Taxonomy (NCBI): domain Eukaryota; kingdom Metazoa; phylum Mollusca; class Bivalvia; order Mytilida; family Modiolidae; genus Limnoperna; species Limnoperna fortunei. The sequence continues at coordinate 44,593,648 of OX104113.1, forward strand.
TCAGTTTTCCAATAATCAATGCAGGAGTCGGACGCTAATAATTTTTAAGTCTTGATAAGTTTTTTTTAAAGGAATTTAGAGGAACAACGTTCGATTTTTTTGTTTTGATTTTAATTCGATGTTGAAACGTACACGAGGGACTTTTGTGATTTTTTATTAACGTTAACTTTGCTATCGTGCGGTAATGATGTTGTAATTAATCTCGGAAGTTTGTGGATTTTGATTTTGAACAAAGTGAATTTAATCAGTACACTTGAATTTAGGATTTGTTTTCGATATCAGGTTGCATGTACTGTTAGCATGTATTGAGAAGAGCTAAATCTTACCCTTGACCTGGTATTATTTATATAGATCAAAGTCCTAAAGCCAGTTAAAACATTTAAAGATGTCTTAACCACCAAGAAAAAGAAGCAAAACAAAGACAGTGTCAACAACCTAACAGCAAGATCTAGTTTCACAAAACAAGAGTAGTGACAATATCGATGAAAAATTCTGACGCACATAAAGGCGGCCATTCCGGAACTAACCCTTTCAGTCGTAGAAGCACTAAGACAAAGTGGACTCATCGTGCCATCAACGGCATCATCAACACCTTTAAGAAGTGAAAACCAGCCCTATCCTGTAATTCACGCTTCAAAAAATCAAGTACCAAACACCAACAATAATGAGGACCAACTGACACAATTTCTAAACCAAGAAGATGAAACAATTCAAAGACATGTTCTTAAATATGGAACCAATGCCTGTCGTTCAAACAATGGAAATGCTACAGCTTTACAACTGTTGTCGACAAAACTTTTAACTGAATCTCTACACGAATCGACTAGAGATTCGTATAAAAGAGTATCCAAGATGTATAAATAATTTGTACAAGAACATTTTACATCTCAACCCATTTTCCTTGCCACTCTAGAACACATGCCTATGTTTATCTCACATTGCTTCTATAGAAATCTTGCTGTTGCAACTGTATATTCATTTATTTCTGCGTTAAGCTATTTGCTTAAGCTAGGCGGTTATGATGACACAACATTTCATTGTCTTTGCGTGGCTTTAACAATTTGAAGAAGACAAAAGATTGCCTTTAACAAGAAATATTTTAAAGGGTCTAATTAATTCTTTTACTCACACTACAGGTTCGAAATACATTTTTACTTCTGATAAAAGCCATTTACCTTTAGGCATTTCATGCTTTTTTCAAGAATTGGGGAGATAACTGACCCTATACCACCTAAGTGAAATGCCTTTAGATTAGATTTTTATTCAACAAATCACAACAGTATTTAGCTGTGGAGATACTGTTTCAATTTAAACATAGTGTGGAGAAGCATATTTCAATGTTGCCATGGGATTATCTTAAAATAAGAGAATTATGATATTCTCAACAGCCACTATTTTCCTTTATGAATAATTTTTTCACTCATCAACTTCAAATTTCTTTACAATTTTGGGGTCTCAATGATTCGGGCTATAAATCTCACAGTTTTAGAAAAGGGGCTGCTACGACAGCTTGGGAACAAGGGTTTCCGAAAGAGGAAATTCAACATAAGGGAAGATGGAATTCTAAAGCATTCGTATTTATATGTTAAAAACAGCTTAGCTAATTGACAAAACTTAGACAGCCAATGTGCATAAAATTTAGTTGTCATAGGCCTACATGGAGATAAGAGCCTCTGTAAAACGTCCTGTAATTGATATGTGGTTTAACATGTGGACAAAGGCCTCTGTAAAATTTGCTGTAATTGATATTTGGTTTTACATGTGGACAGGGGCCTCTGTAAAACGTGCTGTAATTGATTTGTGGTTTTACATGTGGACAAAGGCCCTTGTTAACTTATCTTTTTCATATTTTGTTTTTAAATGGGGCTAAGTACTCTTTAAAACTTGCTGTATTTGATATTTGGATTTTACATGGAGACAAGGGCCTCTGTTAACTCTATTTTTTCATATTGTGTTTTAAATTAGCACAAGGGCCTCTGTAAATCATTCTGTATTGGATATTTGTATATTACATGGCGACAAGGACTTCTGTAAATCGTGCTGAAGTTGATATTTTGATTTGACATGGGGTCAAGGGCCTCTGTTAACTTAACGTTTTTTGAACATGTAGGTTCAAAGACCTCAAAATGTTGTGGATGGAGGAATATGTATTTCGTCTCACTTGCTACCAAGTGCTCAGTTCATACAAAGTCTTGTGGCAGGTTTTGACCCCAACCTTTGATGGTTGCATTATTAGTTAAACATTATGTTTGTTTGTTTGTTTGAATAGTGTTTTAACGCCACTTTCAGCAATTTTTCAGCTATTTCATGGCGTCCAGTTTTTATTGGGGGAGGAAGCCGGAGTACCCGGAGAGAACCCCCGACCTGCGGTAGGAAAACTGGCAATCCTTGTCAATTAAGATTGGAGTCGAGTACACCCTGCCTGCAGTGAGAATCGAACCCGCAATCTCAGTGTTGACAGACCACGTGATCAATAGTGAAACGAACTACCTTGACCACTCGGCCACCGAGGCCCCCTTAAACATTATGTAAAATGTTTGTATGTGTTTTATATTGATGATTTTATAAGCATTTGTGTTTTTTATTATTCATGTTTTGTATATATGTTTTAACCTTTCGTCATTTACATATGAGCGGCGTCATTCATAAACGGACAGTCGAAAAATTTTCAAATTGAGATTTTGCAGAATTATGATCCCGATACATCGTAATAATCAAATCTAAAGTTTGATTTTATTCTCTCAAAGTTAAAATCCGTAACGTTTATTAAATCGGCGCTCACTACTGCCTGACGTTGATCAATTTTCCGGCGTTTTATCATAAACGACGCAGACGTCGTTTAAAGGTATGACTGTTACTTGCAATTTATTACCGTGTATTCCGGTTAATCAGTTCTTGCAGTAATCATGGGACTTCAATTACTTAAATTTGCATCTGTTATCATTTATTTACCAAATCTTATAATTAAAGTTTTCACTGTTACAGTATTACTCAATTCGGCAATGTTCGTTTGCAATCATTAAAGAAATACACAAATTGTTTCTATTGATACGAGGATTGATTTTAGCGAACACATTAATTTATCAATATTAACTAAAATATACAAGGGCTTTCTAAGGCCACAGGCAATCGTTGAAATTGTTCGGGAAATTAATCCTGACATAACTACTGATGATATTAAAGAGACCTTTCAGATGATTAAAAATTGTATACCAAATAATTGGATATTGGAGTTATTTAATGGTTTAGATAATTATACAAATTGAGCGTATACAAACCAAAAATTTGTATTTCAAATTATACTATTCCAAGAGATTGTAACCATATTCTACCTAAAGATATACTTATGTGTAGTACTAAAGATTTCTATAATGTTTTAGTTAATAAAGTGTTTCAAAAACCAACTTCAGAGCAATTTTGGATTGAAAAATTTGGTAATGTAGATTTTGCAAAATCTTACAAGTTATCAAGGTTACAAGTTTTGTCTCCTCAAAGCATTGAATTGAATTACAAAATACTTATGAATATTATTTATAGTAATGACAAATTGTTGTTGTGTAGAAAAGTAGATAGTTACATCTGTCAAATTTGTAAGAAGCATAGAGAAGATTTATTTCATATGTTTTTACATTGCGATGAACTACAAGGATTTCACAGTTTTGTAATTGATATTTTATTTGATGTTTTTCAAAATGCAAACAATGTTAATAGTCTCAGTTATGAACAACTCAATTTAATAGGATACCTTCAAACAGATGATAATGTAAACCATTTGTATGCAAATGTTTTACTCAGTTTTGTAAGACTAAGCATCTTTAAAAGAAGACAATATTTCAGTATTTATGGAAAAATGTTAGATGTTAAAATGTTGTTTCTTTCATTGTTTAAGTCTCATGTAAAATATGCCAAACAATTTTATTGTCATATTAAAAAAAATCTAAATCTGTATCTCAAATATTTTGTTAATAATAATAGAACAATTGCTGAAGTTAATGGAGAGATTGTTTTCCATCTGCATTAAATGCATTATTGTCTTACTACTAATGAGTAATTATCTGTGATACTGTTTATATTTCTTTGAATGTATATATGTTTGATCATTATAATAAAGATAAAAAAAAGGTAGTTCGTCTACTATTGATCACGTGGTCTGTCAACACTGATATCTTGTAAAACAATTTGTTGTGTAAGGTTTAATATAATAGTAAGTAGCTTTTTTCAAGTTAACGCGTACTTTTAATTCACGTCACTCACTGGAGTATCTAATAAGGATCTAGAATCTTCAGCAGATACGAATACTATTTATTAAGGTTTTTTTAACTTAATCGACCGAAACGACCAAACGAATTAATTTATTAAAGAAAGACTATTTTCGTCTTGTAGTTCTATCGTTATGTTAAGTATGCAGGTAAATGATGTGATTTGTGGATATTATGTAACAGTTGATATTTAAAGTTTGATTCAGAATCCATAATTCAGTTTTAGTGCTAGGAGTAATATAATAGTTGTTAAATAGGGGTCGCCCCGATATTCCGACACCCCATTAGTCCGACACCCCAATAGTCCGACGCCCCATTAGTCCGACACCCCATTGGTCCGACGCCCCAATAGTCCGACACCCATTGTCAAAAATCGTAATAGTTCGACACTTTCCATTTTAAAAATAAAATGTGTATGAAAATTTTCCTCATATTTTCATATATTAAACTATGTCCTGTGGTGGTGGTAATTTTTAAAATTTCTTTTTGGAATAAAAATATAAACGTTGTAAAGGACCTTAAATAAATATTGCTGACAAGTATTGTTTCTATTGGTTCGCCAGTTTCAGAAAATAAGCCTTTAAAAAGCCATTTTTGTATTTTGTATTAAAAAACATAAACTTTGTAGAAGACTATCAAATAAATATTTAAATACAATTGTCCTTTTCGAAATCATATAGTCACGTAGTCCGGGAGGGGGTAAGATCGGTATAGATAGAATTGTTCAGCCTTGAAGTTTAAGAAGAAAGTAATTAACATTCTTCACATAGAATTCTTCATTAAACATAGACCGATGAGCATTGTGACCAAGTTTGGTTTCAGTTAGCCCAGTGGTATACGGCTATGTAAACAATTATTGGACAGCGACAATAGTAACGTCAACGGACGCAAGCTAATGACAATAGCAATAGATAATCTGACCTACACATCGTCAAAAATCGTTTAAATTCATTAACCTATTCATTGTTACAATTGCTTTAATGACACCCATTAATCCGTTTTGATAAAGAGCATGTGACGAATTTCGTTCGTTTTATCCTATGGAAACGCAATTTACATCATATTCTAATATATGACGTCCTTATAACGTCAAACGTTATATTCTTAGCTATATACGTTCGCATCCATAGATATTGAAATTTTTACACCTGAAGTGACCAAAGTACGTCCTCGGGCGAAGCTGAAGGGAGTACAAGGATGATGAAGGTGTTAAAATCTCCATATCTACGGATATGAACGAATTTATACCCGATTTTAGCTTGAAATGATGGATTTTTATGTACATTGTCAGCGCAATGGCGGACGTTAACGTAAAGTTTTCTTCATTATGGAAGAAACTGCATGTGATGGAAATTTTGTAAAAAATAACGTTTTTTTTCACAAGGTGTAGGGTACTACCTTTAATAGAACCCTAAGGTTTTCGAGAAAAAACCAGTTTTCGTGTTGGATTCAAACAGATGTTGAAGAAATAAGTTTTGGCGCTGAATGTCTTACAGAGTCGTCATAATATTGTGACGTCGTTGTTTGTCAAAGAATCATAACTTTTGTTTCTTTTTCTGCTAAAAAATAAAACACATTTGGACCTTTTGTCCCACTCTCCAACATAGAGAACAAACTGGTTCCCAGATATAACCTTAGCCACACGTCATTCCCCATTTACTGCGGGACTACATTTACTCGTCTGCCCGTGGCATTTGTTGAAGAAGAATGATGTTTGTGAAAAAATACACGAGAACTTATTTATTTTTATATAGTCTATTTATACACTTTTGATACAGTTTTACATTGAAATTACTGTGTTTGTACGCGAAGCTTATCCTCTATAAGAGATATCTCTCACAATGTCAACGAATTTTATCCCCGGCTTGCAACAAATGCGGACTTTTGATTGGTTGGTTACACGTCGGTACAAATCCCATGCCCCCGTCTTCGTTGCTAACGTCGCAGGGTGTAATGTTTGTGCGTTGCTAATGTATGTTCTAGAGTACCAGTGTATGTTATTCCACAAATGAACATTTCTGTCTTTTTATATTTGTACTTGTACTTCCTTTCAAACACTGTAGATGCCCTATATTCACACTGACACACATAAATATGAATTAAATCGGAACTTGACGTCACTGTCTGTTGACGTTATGATAGCGTGACTTGAGGCGCCAAAATACCGATAGTAGGAAAAACAATGTAAAACAAAATAAAAACTCTTTAAACTCGCTAAGTCTGAGGTTGTTACCAAAGGTAACATCCTCGACTTGGTAAAATAGGCATTTTCTTCATAAAAAAACGTATAATTGTTTGTGAGAAACTGTGATGACGTTGTCTATTTAGCATTTTCTGACGACAAAAGAACCTATTTTCAGCCTTTTACACTTGTTAGCCGGGGATAAATCCGTTACCTACGTTATAACCCGGGTGTATGGAAATTGTACCACCTGAAAGTACTTCTGGACAGCCTTCGGCTTCGCCTCAGGCTGAACAGAAGTACTTTCAGGTGGTACAATTTCCATACACCCGGGTAATAACGTAGGTAACTGATATTATCCCCGTATCGGTATTATTCCTGGAATTTGATTGGTCAGTTACACGTCTTTACAAAACCAATATACCCGGCTCGTTGCTAAGTCATATACCCGGGTGTTGCTAAGCGTTAGTTGCACAAAAGTACTTAAGATGCGTTTAAATTATAAATGGTAATCGGTTTGTGTCATATATAGGATGATCAAATCTTTAACAAAAGGTCCAAATGTGCTTTATTTTTAACAGAAAAAGAAACAAAAGATATGCAGTTTGACAAACAACGACGTCACACTATTATGACGTCTCTGCAAGACATTCAGCGCCAAAATTTATTTCTTAAACATCTGTTTGAATCCAACAAAAAAATGTTCTTTTTCGGGAACTGTAGGGTTCTACCAAAGGTAGTACCATACACCTTATAAAAAAACCTCATTTTTATCAAATTTCAATTAAACTTCCTTTGATAATGATGAAAACGTCACTTTAACGTCCGACATTGCGTTGACAAAGTACCTAAAAAATGCATTATTTCAAACTAATACCGGGGATAAATTCGTTATACACGTTCATATCCGTAGATATGGAGATTTGAACACCTTCAGCACCCCTGTACACCCTTCGGCTTCGCCTCAGGGCGTACTTGGGGCACTTCAGGTGTTAAAATCTCCATATCTACGGATATGAACGTATATAACTTATAGTATGGCAGATGTGATTGTGGTAGACGTATGATAAATAGAATCCTTTGCGTGGAGATAGCTTTTGTCCCAGATTTTATCTAAAATTAAGTATGTATTTTGTCAAAAGCTGAAAATTAGGGATTTATACGACCTGGTTGATTCAAAACCTACTATCATCTATTTATGTGATACAAGGTGTACTTTTGTCGGACCTACTTTTTGACGTCATAATGAATGTTATAACCAATGATTTGCAATGGTGACTCCCAGTCTATGAATGAAATGTGACGTCAATATGCGTGTGACGTTAGGGACTATATTTTATGTCAGAATTCTTCGTTGAATATAAAATTTTTTTAATTTTAAACTTTTACATTTTTTATACTTCTCAATTTTATATAAACTTATTACATACATTAAAGTGCAGGAACAACTACCTGTATCACGTATAATTTTATTAATTCCTCGGTGACTTTGAAATTGACTCGGTAGAAATCTCAATCATAGTTTGAAGTTTTGAAGGAATATTTTGACGGAAGTAAAAAGACTGGTACTTGAAATCGTCAAAAGTACCGATTGTGTATCGCAAAAATTTGATGTTTCAATTAATCGAAACATTTGATGATTGATTGTAATTTTATTATACTGGTGATATAGATTTCACATGCCCACCTCAACAAGATATAGTTTTACTTTATAATCCCCACCCTGGAAACAATAAGATCCCCAAAGCTCTAAAGTATGACCTCAATTCGTCACTTTGAACCATCTCTTTAATCTTTAATCTTTTAACCTTTGCCGTTGCCCCTTTCAGAATCTAAAAAGGCGTTGCACGGCAGAGGATTCCGGATTCTCGGATTATAAAATTACAAATATCAGTAGAATCGCCGATAGACGTTTCAAATACTGTAACTAAAACGGACAATAACCAAAACTAACTAAATAGTTACTGAATAGTAAATAACTAAAAACTAAATAGTTTTTGGTTATTATTTTTGCAAAATTGCAAAAATGGACCATAATAAAAACGGAATACCGAAATTATAAACTAGTCAATTACTAGGCTAATAGTTGAATAATTATGATATTAGATGAAATTTTTATTTTAAAAATAATTTTGGCCAGGTTTTTTACGAAGTGCAAACCCGGTTGGGTTATAGTTTATGGTGGTCAGGTGGTCACGCGGGCAAAATACGGTATCTATATTTTGTAATCATCTCCTATAATTTATAATGTGACCTTGTGACCTTTTTCAAGGTCAAGGTCAATGATGACCAACTGTGAAATCCCAAGTCTCTATCACTTCTGGTTCACGAGTTACCAAATACACTATCAACTTCCAATAAAGAAAGGGAAATAACCCCTATAAGGAGGTAAAATTAGTTTAACGCGATATGTTACAAAGTATCGTAATCCATCACAGAACATGTTGGTATAAATTTCATTGCGACATCTTTAATGGTTTCATCAAATCTTACTGCTCAAGCTATTCCTACTAATCATTTAACTTTCGAATTAACAAAAACTACCATATCATTCTGCTATGTATCGGGTTATATGCAGCAAAAGTGTTTTCCATGTAATGAACAATGTGTTGTTGTCTTTGATACGCGTAAAAGCAACAGTTTCATTGCCATATATCTAATTGAAATGAAAAATAAAATATATATCCCCTAATAGGTATGAACAGTTTATATAGACTTTATGTAATATACAATCTTCAGTCTTTTGTTAGCATATATTTATTTCCATAATGAACAATTAACGTATGTTGGCACGATGCGAAACCTACCTATGTAATTCAAACTCATGCAACAGTCGGTTTTTATAAAATCTATGTGAGAGCCAGTGTACAAATTAAACACAATTAAAACTAAACATTCTTAAAACCATATAATTTAGTTCTATTGAAAAATAAAAAAATATTTGCAATCTACTGCGTCTTAAGGATTGCTTTAATGCATGAAAATATTAATGTGTTGGAATATACAGTTAATTCCATACACACCACAATGTGATTTGTTTCTTCTGCGCCACAAGAATTCGAGATGCCATACATAGTGGCAGGAAACTGCGGCGAGAAGGTCTTGATCCACGAGGGTTTCAATATCGGAAAAACAAAGAGCTAGAGGAATGATGCCATATACTGCCGATGCTGGCGATCAGATTGTCGTGCCATTACGCAGACTAGTGTGTTCAATTTCCAGGACAAAAATCTAAACATTGTTATTTAAAGTGCAAGCAATATTTTTCGTTTACGGAATAAATCTTTCAATGAACTATAAGCTACTTGTAAAATAATAAATTAGTATTTTTATATACTCTGATGCTTTTTAGTGCAATTATATTAGTATATTGAAATGGTTAATCATCTACTATGTCAACATAGAGGTTGCGACTTTGAGCAAGGTGTGCTCGACTCCAGCTTAATTGACAATCACACCATCTTTCCTGTCGAAGTTTGGGGTTTTTAACCCCCCCCCCCCCAAAAAAGAAAAAAAAATTGTATCCTGCAATCCCTGTACATAATAAAGGTTATATTCTGTATTCGGCTTGTATCCAAATAAACTATCTTGGTACCCTTGTCTTCGCTTAAAACAATACGTACTCTGTTCTAGTTTCCGACATGTTTGTGTTTAAGGTGCCGTTTTACTATTCATTCCTTATTTTTTGCATATCAAAAAATAAAGTATTGATATAAATTTTTTGTGATATCAGGAAATAATAACTGAAACAAAAATGATATAAAATTGGAAATAATTAGTAAAAAAAGCGCCTAGTATTTCTGACGAGGTTTTGCAATAAAATTTTCAACTAAGAAATCAGCCAGAAATGCCCAAGATTGAATCTGTGCACCAACCGAACTTCGCTCATGGTCTAAGAAAATATTTTTAAAAAATTGAGTGTTGAACTATTGAGGTCTCTGACTAATGGGGTGTCGGACCAATGGGGTGTCGGACTAATGGGGCGTCGGACTATTGGGGTGTCGGACCAATGGGGTGTCGGACTAATGGGGCGTCGGACTATTGGGGTGTCGGACCAATGGGGTGTCGGACTAATGGGGCGTCGGACCAATGGGGGGTCGGCCTATTGGGGTGTCGGACCAATGGGGTGTCGGACCAATGGGGCGTCGGACCAATGGGGTGTCGGACTAATGGGGTGTCGGACCAATGGGGCGTCGGACTAGCGATGATGCCCCGTTAAATACATAATAATATATAAACGCAGAAAAAAGAATTTTTCCGACACAGTCGGTATAGTTTTGAATTGTGACCTTTGAACGCTTACCCATGGTAAGTTAACATACTATAATTGAAGACAAACTTGCATTCTGATTGGACATATACTATTGTAAACAAGTATCCCTATTTGCATTTCTCAAATATTATTCCAGCAGACTGGTGTTTTAAAACAATTGGTATAGTCGTAATTAAACTTTTAGAGAATTATTTTTATCCCAAAGAATGCCATTTAGAACTGATAAAAATAATTAAATGTTAAAACCATACGTCGTGTAATTTTTGTGCATTTCGTCTGGGGTAGAATTATATTTGCTCTGTTGACCATCTTATCTGTAAACAATCCTCACGCCGGTGATGTATTTACGCCATATTTTCTTGATATAACCGCCTGACACACGCACTCTCTCTATCGTGAAGTTATTGTCATACAAATGATCCTACACAAAAGGTAAATTGTCGGAACGAATGACTTACGTGAGACATGGTTGTTCGATAGCATATTTTGTTTACTATACTCGCACAGCCCAGATAATTAAGAGTAAAATTCACTGATGGTTCTGTTGCAATTATCGATCTCCCCTCCCCTATATACACATTACATATTTCAATTCACATTTAAGAAGCAATGAATTGACATTTTGTGTTCATGTTAATACAATTCTAATTAAAATATTTTACTTTGAAGTTCACATTTTAAAATATAGTTAAATTAATAAAATAGCAAACTGTAATGAATATTGCTTGATGCATATAAGTACATATTTGCTTATGATATTTATAAAAAAAATAGATGATGTTTTGAAATTTTAAAAGGTTAACTAACTTGTTTTCGAGTTAATATATACGCCACATCGCGAGAAAAATACTTACAACTCCGAGATATACATAGAAAGGGTTCTAGTTTTTTATTTACCATTGTGATCTTCAACTTCTATAATAGCTTTTTATTGATGATATTTAAATATGTTTATTGTTAGCTCTATGATTTTTAAAACCATTAATTTCTATCTTCTATCTTTGCGTCCGTCGTCATTCACGTGCAGACAAGAGAAAGAGCTCTAATTGCAAAGTCTCTTATGGTGTAAGACCACCATTGTTTTTTTACTCTTCGGTTATATTAAAATTTGATAATTTTGACTTATCCTAGAAAATTTACCTTTATTTCAAATTAAGTGACACTTCTGTCCCATATAAAAATGCACTAGGTGAACATTCTGGCAACATTTCACAATATGTTTCATTGCATATAAGACAAACGCTCAACCTGAAGTCCACGTGGTCTAAAAATCTACTTTCACTTTCTATTTCAGTCCAAAAATAGTGCATGTCCCTAATTGACTCTCAACATTTTTATGTTCATTTAAAACCAATAAAACTTAATCCTCAAGTTTTCTAGAACATTCAGCTTTCCAAAAATACCAAATTTATTCTGTACCATGTGCGGTTCAAATTCTATATGAGGCAAGAGTGAACCTGTCTGTTGAATAGTACTACTTTTACGTACAACCTCTGGACTAGTTCCCGGTATTTGGTGGTCCTACACCTAAATTAATGATAATACGTTATTGTTTAATAACATGTTTAAAAAGTCCATGATTAATACATCAATGAACATTTAGCAATCTTCCTATATTATAGCCTTATTTTGATTGGATACAGTTCGCAACCCGTTAATTATTTACGTCCTCTCCAACACACAGTAACGAAAGAAAACGTTAATGTTTCTTGTCTCTTTCTTTCGTTTGATAAATTTGTAAAGTTTTTTTCTTATTATTGTTTGTTCAGTTTCCGTTTTACTTTACATACATCTCTAAGCGTTAAATGCGTCCACTATTTATTTTAAATAGTACTTGTTTTGTTATATAACCAGGTTTATTGAAAGTTCTGGTAATAGGAACTTAAGTAAGTAAACATTATAAATCGGTCGAATACTAAAGGCTTCTGATGTGAAATTTACCGTGAACTATCGTAGTTTCAGTAAGTTAAAACTGGTATACTGCACATGAACTTATTTTCGCGCGTTAAACCTTAGTTCTTGCGTTTTTGTGACTATCGATATCGCGTGTGTGCCATAAATACTGTACATCATACTGATTTTTTTAATCGTACGTCGTGCAAATTGTGTAAATTGCATTTCAAATTTATTTTATTACAAAAAAATGTATCGGAGATTGACAACATAAAAAGATGAAGATATATGAAATTTGATCTGGTTGGAATATAGTCATGTTAATAAGCTTGTGTACTCATTTTCTGAGCAAAATATATTATACCCAAACTTTTGTATTAACCCACCAACTAGCACACTGCAGTAATTGAGGCGGGGGGGGTTTGGCATGCTACAAAACCTGGTTTAACCCACCATTTCTTGTGAAATGCCTGTACCAAGTCAGGACCATCGGTGTAGTTGCTTCATGTTTGGTTGTTGTTGCTCGAAGTTTGCCGGTTTGTGTACGGTCTTTTTTGATAGTTTTCTTGGTGTTCGTCATTTTGTTATTACCTTCATTTACAGATCAAAGCGTTTCTTCAACTAATAGTAATAGTCAATGCAGTTAAGATATAATTAAAAAAAATTTTTTTCATCCCTTAATTTAAACATATTTTATAAATAGATATGTCATTGAACATACACTTAATACAATAAAAGGATTCGGAAACAAGCTGAGAATTTTTTACAAATTCGTTTCCAGTATTTAACAAAATGTAAGATACGTGCTCTGACAGGTTTGATAAATTATATTATGAAGAACTCAGGTAAGAACGAAATAGATTGGAAAAATATATGTGATGGGAAAAGGAAAAGAGTTGAAAAGGAAAACAGGAAAAGGTTGATCAAATGCTCTTAATGTGTTTAATACGGCGGCTTATTCGTGCCAAACAACAAAAAGAAAAAATTCTCTGAACGATTTAATAAACCGTTCAAAGGATTTAATACACCTTTCAAACGAATTAATAAATCGTTTAAACGAATTAATAAGTGTCGTCGGCAAATAATTTTATACACGCGTTTATAACGTCAACGATATCGTTAATAAAAAATTAGAAAAAGAAGAGGACCGAGTATTGATCCGGCACTTAAGGGTTTCCAGTCAGAGAAACAGCCGTTTAGAGCGACACGTTGGAGTCGTCAAGACAGATAACTGTCAAACCAAATCAGAATGCGTCCGGTAATACCATATTTTTTTAGTTTAAATAATGGCCCAATTTCAATTGAGTAACAAAATACTTATTATACTCGTTTGCTTCGCAGTCTCATCAGTTATAAGATTGCCATCTTTTTTAATGGCGGTACTCCGCATTGCCTTTTTTTCATACCTGAAATTTGGTTGCATATATGCCACCATGATTGCTTTGACGAGTTACTCTGTTTTAAGTTATTAACAAGTTGTTCTCGATAGCTTAGCTGTGTTTTTCGTAATTGTGACGTCACCATATTATGTGTTTTTGAAATTTTGCCCAATCAGACTCCTTATTAGTACGACGCGCTTTCGAATGGAGTCGTCTCTTTTTTCTAATAAGTTTTCTAATATCATTTGTCAGCCATATCGGGTCTGCCTGCCGAATCGTTACCATTTATTAGGAAAGATTTTTCGGCCGCACCTAAGATGACATCCGTAAAGTCGGAAACTATCATGTTCATGTCGTCAGAAGAAAATATAAGTTGCCAGTTAATTTCTGATAAAAGTCGTCTATAATGGTCATAGTCTCCTCTGTCATAAAGCCATAATTTACGTCTTACTGAATTAAGAATTTTTTAGGGAGAGTTAAATATACCAATCACAGGACAATGATATCTAATCTGATCCAACAAAGGAGATCCTACGCCAGTATACATAAGGTACAAAATCAATACAATTGGTGACAATTAAATCTACAACTGACGATGAATTTTCAGTAAAATTTGTCGGATCATTTATCATTTGCTCATAGGCTATAAGACTTCAAATGCGTTACATTTTTTAGTTCACAATTTCTTGGTTGTCATTAAAATCACCCGTTAATATAACATAATTACATGAAACATCGTTTATTGCTGACTCTACAGAACGTTCAACTTTACTCCAAACCTCGTTATTGCCTTTAGGTGGGGATAAAAAAGGTACAGTACAAAACGTTTTTATTTAGTATTTTTAACCGAACCCAAACAGCTTCCATATCGGCAGATTCTAAGTCAGAGCGCCTAATGGCATCGATATTTTTCTTGACCCCCCCCCCCCCCTTATAGATCCCCACCCATATCTGCGTTGGTGTAAATTTTTCTTCCATCGTCTAATGTTATTTCATTTCCCGTATGACTGTATTCACAAGTTCCGCATCTTTTGTCACTGCATTTTTGTACTTCAAAATGTCCGCGGTAAATTAGAATTAATTTGTGCTTTTGTTAATAAACGTTTTAAGTTTTTAAGCTTATTATTCTGCCAACTATTGGAATGTTATGTTTGGCGACATTGAATATATTTGGGTTGCACGGATTATGAGTAATTACATAAGGAACCAAGCTTTTGTCAGTCGGTTGTACATTTTTTGTGGCACGATGTTCTGCGATTGGGATCTGTGTCTTTTTGTCAATGGCATTACTTATGTTAATGGGTATCCTTGTTTTTACAGGAATGTCTTTTATTCTTCAAGTCGTACTTTTCGTAAATAAAGATTGTCGTATATTCGTATACAAATTAAGCCCAACACTGTTGGAATTAGATTTTAATACTGTCAAATTTTGTTCTTGCCCTCAGAGGGATTCGAACTCGCACCGTTGTGACACCGTCACATCCATTTGCCTGCATTATGGCAAGTGGTCTACACCCCTCGGCTAAATCCGCTATATAAACATCGTAGATTATTCGTAGACATAGATATAGTACATGTGTACTAGCGTGTCGCGATGGAATTTTTGTAACCAGTACGTATTAATCTGATAGTAATCTTATTCAGCAAATTTTGTATATATCATATAGGATGACAAAGTTACTTGTCATACAGTCACAGTAAGTAAATTATGTTTGTTTGTTTGAATGGTGTTTTAACGCCACTTTCAGCAATTTTTCAGCTATTTCATGGCGTCCAGTTTTTATTGGGGGAGGAAGCCGGAGTACCCGGAGAGAACTCCCGACCTGCCGTAGAAAACTGGCAATCCTTTTCAATTAAGATTGGAGTCGAGTACACCCTGCCTGCAGTGAGAATCGAACCCGCAATCTCAGTGTTGACAGACTACGTGGTCAATAGTAGAAGTAAATTATGTGACAAACGTCTAAGTATTGTGACAATCTATAAATATTTGATATTTAACCCTGTATTTCAGAAATCCGCTGGATATAAGTGTGTTGTTACTTGTTGTCCGATTCTTTGAATTCATGTAATACATTATCATAAGAATTTTACTTGCATTTACTGAATAAAATACTGTTTACAATAATGTTATGATTATAGCAGATTTAGTTGAATGCACGCGTTTTTTTAAATGTCATAATTACAGTTATATTTATGCAATAATGTTGTTTTCTTTCAAGAGTGCAGTGTTTGTTCATATACATGAAAACACAGTGTATATGTTATAAGTAATCTGAGTGTTTCTATTGTTAAAATAATATTTATATGTGATATTTGAATTAATTACATTGACTTTTAAATGTAATTGATGCCTGCACTGTGATTCTTAATTTCTCTTAAATTTAATGGAGTTTTTGAAACATATTGTTTGCTTTTTCTATTAAATGAAAAAAGCATCAACGTTCGATAAGATCATTAATTTGTAATGAAAAATTTGTATTGTTTTCCATTTTTTTCTAATTGTGTCGTTGTGTATTTGAAACTTAACAGCATATTTAAGACAAAAATTAACTCATTAACAGAAATTATTTTACAATAACATCTTCCTGAATTATTAACGTACCACTTAATGTGTTTCTAATGTTCAAAAAAAAAAAAATCTAAATGTGTTTATTTTATGTATTTAAAAAATTAAGTAACATTGTGAAGGAACATATAAATCAACAGTTAGTTATACTAGTCCCAGCATTGTGTAATGACTATTTTACAGATCAGATTCCAGTTTTAAAGAAAAAAAAATATTAAAAAAAATACAATATTACAAATAAATAATGATAGTTGTCAACTATCTTTTTATATATTTTTAAATGAGAGTGGGGTTAATCCAACGTGTACACCTCATTAACCATGTCAAAGTTTGACCATAAAAATTTACCTGTAATTACATAACACTGGAAATGTGGGATTGAAACACCACAACAAGAATGTAATCAAGAGGCTAAGTGAAATGAACAAGAATTGCATAATTTAAGAAGTTTTTAAATATCAGTGTATGTAGTATCCTATATAAGTTTTTAAGTCTTTCACTTCTACTGATAGTTATCTTCCTTGAATCCGCTGGGTGTTCTTAAGTGAAAAGTGGTCTAATGCTCAATATTAAAAAAAAAAATTTAACCAGCCAATGCATCATACTACCCTTGAACAGGATGTTAGCTAATATAATCAAATGAAGAAAAATGAGACGAGGTCGAGGGTGGTGATTTTTTTTTCTACATTTGAGAATCTACCCTAATACATGAATTCAAGGACAGTATGATTTTTATTTTTTACTGAATGCATATTGACCATTTCGAGATCCCATAGTCACGTGGTTCTGTGTGCTCTTTGTCATATAATATACCTTTGCACACAATATTAGAACCACCTTTTAGTCTAACTGCATTGAAATACTGCTTTACAAACCAAACAGGAAGGAATGCACATACTTGTATAAGCCATACAGGTTTTCCCTTATTCTAATGGGAATTTTGCATGTAAATTACCATACAAAATTAATCTTGATCGAACTGAAGAGATTTTAGCACCTGACGGTTGAAATGGTCAATGTATTACTTCCAGAAAAATATCAGCAACAAAATTCCAACATTAGCTTAAAAACATAAATTTTCACATGGGACCTAGACCTCACTATTGTGGTCCAGACCACAATTGTTTTCGCCTATTAGTTATTATTATTAAGTCTCCTTAAAACAAAAATGCATCATCGCATTTGGAATGGCGGTGAACTAAAGTAGAATACCAGAAACTATAGTTTTTTTTACAGTTTATCAATTACTTAACTAAAGACTAGAATACTTCTTAATCCAGGACCATTATATACTAATTTACTGTATAGTTCCATGCTCAATATTATTAAATATTGTTTAAGAAATATGACACATATCAAAAGATTTTATTTGCTGACAGAATACACTGTTATAAGAAGCAAAAACAACATACATACAATCAATTACATGTCTGGACAATACATTGTCACCAAACTGTAACATTATCATTACAATTTCAATCAACTGTTACGTAGCTAACATTCAATTAGACAAAGATTTTTAACACGTGTCAAAACTACAGAAGATATTTTGCGTATGAAAATAGATGCATTGTTAAAAACACTGGTATTGCAATACTTTAACAAACCGATCAGTTTTCAATGCTAGGGTTTTGTCTATAGTAAGATATACATTTTGAAGTAGATATATATGTACTACTTTTTAAAAAGGTATGACGTTTTATTAACTATACAAAACTACAGAAGACTGGATTTTTTGCGTATGAAAATAACTATATTGCTAAGTACACTGGTATTGCAATACTCTAACAAACCGATCAGTTTTCAATGCTAGGGTTTTGTCTATAGTAAATTGGAATACTATAATCTACTTTTTTATTGTCAAAATTTAACTTGTTCAAAATATTCCATAGATCTTTCAGCTCTGATTAGGACACGGATCGAAGCACACTTTCAGTTTTAAATTGATATTCTTACTAAGATTTGTTCATCTCCGTCGTATACGCTTTACTTGCCAATTTAAGAGTTAGTTTACTATCATCTGATTTGTGTTTACATTGATTCTTTTTAGGATCAAGAAATTCAGCTCGCTTTGTACGACACGAGTTAGTAAACTATGGCTTATCTATTTGTTTTATTTTTCTATTCTGTATTTTAGTTTTTCTAACATGAAGCTAAAGCTGATTTGTTAAATCCATTACAGAGTAAATTGAAAAAATTATGTAGATCCGTTGGAAATGAGTTACTATTCACGTTCAACAATTCCAAATGATAATTTAAATATTATCTTCATTTAACAATGCTGTCTAAATACAATCAATGAACTGGGTTTTCTTTTCAACTTACTTTCTGTGTTAGGGGCCTTGTCATTCACCGACTTTGGAAAAATATTATGTGACATAAATGAAATTAATTTCACAGTGCTTATCTGAGAAAACGATCAACAACGTGCATTAAAAAGTCTACTATAAAGAAGAATAAGTCTGAAGTAACTATTAGATAATCTACAATGCTTAATTCTTAGTTTTGTTTTCAATATGTGTGTTGCTCTTTCGCGAGTTTTCACCCATGACAATTTAATTTCGTATTTATTTTCTTGTTATTTTAACTGCGCCTCAGTATATTTTGACGTTTGTAACCGAATATAAATATTTTACACATTTTTAAATTTATAATAATATAAATTATGTCTACATTTATGATTTCCATCCACAGATCTGTTTGTAAATAGTTTTGCGGCTTGTTGTGGCTTAGAGATGTCTTCAAATGGCTGTCCTATAACAGGTTAGTTAGTTTTTATGTATACATTTTCTAGTTGTGTTTGTAGATACACGTGGCAAATGAATGGGGAAAGCATTTCAGAACATTTATTTAAAAATCTATCCAAACGCTGCTTTTTGCGCTAGATGTTCTGCGGTATTTTGTAAAATCAAAATAAATTAAATTGGTTTAATAAATAGCTGTGGGTCTTCAAACGACACCGAACAATTCTCATAATTTTTGACACAAAAACCTGCAACAAACATCTCATTTAATTGTATAATTTTAAGTTTCTTTGCATACTAGAGCGGATATTTTCCTTTTGGAACGCTGAAACTGTCTAATGATCCTTATATGAATATACAATTTTGTTTGTTCTAGTCTTAGAAAAATGTGAAAAATGCTATGTTCTGCCGGGAATTTGTAAACTTTCGCAGAGAGTACAAATACACTTTATGATTTCTGAAAATGTAAGAATATACACAAGCAAACAGTGTGTTCGACAACATCTCGAAACAAGTTATACTATTCATATACTAATGGAATAAAACTTGAAAATACGTGCATTTCTTGGTTGACAATTTTGCTGCTCAATGAAAACAGAATACTTTATTTCGTGGGAAGTGAGAACAAGAGTAATAGGAGAGTGTATTCAGATACCAGCCAAAAAAATAAAACTGTATTTGTATACCTTTATTGTAGATTAAATTTAACGTTATTCGCAGTGTATTCATCTTTATACGCAGTACGTATTCAATATACGCGGTTTTGTTATAAAAGAATACTTTCGTAAATTGCCGATTTCTGATACAGATATCAAAGTACAAATGCGCTCACGCGCACACATCTGTACAAGCTGCGTCATCAAAGAAAACACACGAAACAAGAAAGTTGTTTATATAGTACCAGAACAAAGTTATTGTTTAATGTTTTTGTTTCGTGCATTGGATGTAGGAGATAATGGAGTCTTAAACAATGAAGAGATAATAGGATATCGCGATGAGAAAGATGTTGGTTTATGGAAAGAATATGTACTTTCATGCTGTTTTGGGTAAGCCCGTGTGATTTTCCACTCGTGATAGAAAGTTTTAATGTCTTTTAGCTCGTTCTTCTGCGTTCCACTTGCAAAAAGATATAAAATTTCTTTTACTCGTGAAAGATTATCTAGTCTTTCTAAAAGCGTATTTAAGAAACTATTAGTCTTACGCGTGTGCTTGTTTTTAATTCATATATTCTATATGTATAGATTTGAATTCTAACATACGGGTAGATTGATCAAGTCATATACCGGACCACACAGGATTCTTGACAGTATTAGGTTGATAACACGATGAGAAAAACAATAGCGGTTGAGTTGACTTTTAAATATAGAACTATTTGAATTTATTGACAATTTAAATTTAAAATGCTTATAGATTGTGCAAAGCAGTGCACTGCACTGATGCATGCTCATATAGCCGCTTCAAAATTTCAAAACATTTGTTAGACATATTAAAAGTGAAATAGATTATGGCAATTGCGCTCTATATAAAATCGCTCGGTATAAAGTGAAGACAAATATAAGGTCTGACCATGTTCTAATTTGCATAGAGCCCAATTGCAATAATATATTTCGATTCTAATATGTCTAATTTTATGAAATATGCGTACCTTTTAGGAAAAAATATTGAGAAGTCTTTACAAAATTGTCGGTTGAGTGTACAAAACTTTCACGGCCCTTATCCAAGGAAAGGGAACCGAATTCTGAATGAATACAGAACACGTATTGTTAAAGTTATTAAAGAACAACGATCCAAGGGAGACAGCTCTAGTCAAATTGACCGATATATGAATCTGCCTACTTTCCATTATGTGAATATAATTGAAAATACTGAAAAATTACCCAATGGTAATTGCCAGCTAGAAAAAGAGGCAAAATCAGCTGAAAAGGAGATAAATTGCATATTCGATATAGATGAAAATGACATTAGTAACCTGAAGGTTTTCCAGAAATCTATCGAAACAAAACATATCGAGCTAGACTCTGAAGCATTACTAGTTGCTCAGTTATGTAATAATTTTCCTGACAAAATTAATGTAATTGATACCTCTCATATAGATAATTTTACAAACATTTGTAGCAGGCTAGAAAAATTAGCAACTGCAATTGTGCAGCTAACAGACAAGATGATTTTGAATACCCAAATAATAAAACAGGACAGTGTAAGTGATTTTTACAATAAATTTTTTGTACTTAAGAGTGAATTAAGTGACATTAAAGGCTATGAACAAGTTTCCAAAGAGATAAATGAAAAATATATAGCAAGAATGAAACAAGTGGTCACTCAAGAAACTTCCGAGTTGAAACAAGAATTACAAAGAAATATGCAGGAACTATAAAAAAATTACCTGTATAAACATTTACAATCGGATCAATGTCCAATGTTTCAAACAGATTGGACACCTGTACATCAAACAGACTCTATAGTTAAAGCTGAACAAAGTTTGAACAGCAGTACATTCAATGTCATTACAACATACATTTAGTTCAGAAGATCAAATACATACTGGTACAGATGACACTGTACAGCTTTGGATAATAGGATCCTCAATCATAAAAGACCTACAGAAGTCACTTATTTATAGACATAAAAAGGTAAAAATAACAACTCTCAAAGATAACTGTATTTGGTGCATGTCACCTTATAAAAGATAAACAAATTGAAATAGACAACATATTATTTCAGCAAGGATCTAATGATCTGGAAACGAAAACAGCAGAAGATGTTCTTAAAGATATTCAGCTCCTAGTTAGGGAAACAAGAAAAATACACACACATTGCAATATATTACTTGGTGAAATAATTCCAAGCATCTACAGAGATCGCAATGACTCCATATATTATGAGGAAAAACGTACAAGGTACAACACTCTTTTATCAGAGTTTTGCCAGGAAGAAAAATCTTTTCTTTATCCCACAAGACAACTTTCAATTCACAGATTTTATTGATGGAATTCATTTATCAGATTCAGGTATTAGAAGCTTAGTAAAATGTTATAAAAGAGTTACAGTCATATCAACATGATTCCAGTAATAAATATAAAAATGATGGACTCGCACTAAAATCCGAAGAAAAATGTTCACATCTCCACATTACAACAGCAGAAACAAGTTTACTCCGTATTCAAACAGTCGCTTTATAAATGAGAAATACAGGCACACGAGTGTTGACCCAGAGAATTATGGAAACAAACGAGATCGGCCATTCACAAACAACAGATACCAACATCTCAGCAAGGGAGACAACTTGGAACTCACAGAATTTTTGATTGCTCATTTGCGCCAGGAACTAAAACCATAGCAAAAGAGACAACTTGGAACTCATAAAATATTTGATTCCTCAATGATGACAGTTCTTTTTTTTTTCTTGCCAATGGGTATATTGGTTAATAGTTTTATTACTATATTACAATACAAATATGTTTTGCTGTTTGTGTTTCTTTTAGACAAGTAGCTCAAAGTTGGTAACTAATTGAGTTTCATTGTTTTAATACTTTTTAAATACTTTTATAATTTTGATACATATTATACATGTACATGAATAATCACATTAGACAATATAAGGAATCATTCATTCTAATCTGTGCCATGATTCTAAAAAACTAAATGCTGAAAAAACATTTATATTCATATCACTTTAGATAAACAAATGAATGTTAGCAAAACATTTGTATTTGTATCTCTCTAAAATAAACAAATAAATGCTGTCATAAAAACATTGTATTTTACTTTCAACATAACTCAATACTTTTAATTTGTTATAATATATACAATATATAAATACTTTTACTATATATATTTAAAAGAGAAGATCATTTGCATCATTTTGTTTTACTATTATCCAATTGTGAATATTAATAAATGTAAGCTGCCATCAATTATATGTATGTTTTAAGGGTTATAACCACTTTTATTGAATAATTATGTGCTCCAATAATGATATTGATACAAAAATATTGGTAGGATAAGTATATCTTCATGGAATGTTTGTGGTTTTTTCAGACAAAGCTAATGATGAATTTTTCTTAAATAATATAAAAATGACATAAATATTATTTTGGAGACCTGGAAAGGTGATACAAAGGAAACTCAAATACCAGGATATATATCTTTTTCAAAAATAAGAAAAAAGAATAATAAAGGTAAACGTTATAGTGGACGAATTTTTACATATACACCCTGCCATAAGTTAATTTTTTTTTTATAATTTCAAAAATCTGAATGAATATTAACTTTATGTTATTTATGTACTAAAGGCATCATTCGAGCACAGGAAAGTTACTTTAAATAACTCCTCAGGTAAATCTTTAAATAGAAAAACCAGTTTGTCATACGGTAGTCGAGCATGCCTAAAAGCCTTGTTTTCCTTAACGATTTAGTGTTCATCTCCTGGTCTTTTTCGACTTCATCTTTACACCTTTTAAATGTCTAGACGGAAATTTTAAGTGAAGCTGAGAAGTGGCAGATCGTTGGAATACGTAATAGTGGACAGAGCTTGCGTCAGATAGCACAACACTTTGGCATTCACTTTAGTATTGTATCCCGTCTACTGAAACGTCATCGAGATGATGGAACTATCCAGGAACGTCCTAGGTCAGGTCGACCACCAAAAACATCTGAAAGGGAGGATAAAACACTAGTACTAGTTCGTGTAGCTAAACGCCAACCGTTTGCCACTGCAAGATATCTTCGTGACAATTGGAATATTGCAACCAGAGTTGCCGTTAGAACAGTTAACAGGCGTCTAAACAATGCAAGGTTGAGTGCTCGTCGTCCCTTGAAACGTCCACTGTTGACACAGAGACATCGCCAAGCACGTTTAGAGTGGGCACGATATCAGCGCCATTGGAATATTCGAAGCTGGAACGACGAAAGCATATTCCTTCTTCGTCATATTGATGGGCGCATGCGCGTTTTGAGACAACGGGGCACTGCTTACAACCAGAACAACATCCTAGGCACTACAGCGTTTGGCGGTGGTGGTGTTACAGTGTGGGGAGGCTTTTCATACGACTGTAAACTGAATCTGTATGTGGTTGATGGGACAATGACAGTGCAGAAATATCGAAATGACGTCTTTATTGTGCCACATTTTGACAATCATGCACTTGGTAACAGACCCATCTTTATAGATGACAACGCAAGACCTCACCGAGCTGTAATTGTAAGTGATATTATCGAAAGGGAAGCTATTGAGCATCTTCCATGGCCATCTATGTCACCCGATATGAATCCAATTGAACATTTGTGGGATATCATTGGCCGTAAAATCAATAACATAGCACCTGCTTGTCAAAATGTTCAAGAACTAAGTGTTGCCATTCAAAATGAATGGCAGAATTTACCACATGCTTCACTTTGTCGTTTAGTCAGCAGCATTAGGAGGAGAGTTAATGAACTGTACCGGAAGCGTGGTGGTTACACGACTTACAGAGTATTTTTGCGTTAACGCATTTCAAAGTGACTTTTCTTTCCCTGAACGTTAACCTGTGATGATGTGTTTACTTTAAGTTCATGAAATTGAAGTATGCAATCAAACTTATTTTTTGAATAATTAAAGTTATATTTGCACTGTTTTTTTTATATTTTTGCTTTGAACATTTTTTCATCAAACAATAAGTAAAGCGACTGTAAACATGTTGTTTGTATGTTTCATTTGTCATTTGTCATAAATGTTCAATAAATAGTCATTTCTTTAAAAAAATATTAAAATGTATAAAATCTTAAATGAATCCCTGGAAAATTATGGGGTGTTGCTTAACTTATGGCGAGGTGTATATGTATAAAGAAAAATGTAATAAAGGGAATCATTTGTGTAAAAGATGGGTCCTCATCAAATTATACAGCATGGTTAAAACTTGACAAGTCTTTCTTCGGGCTAACCAGTATTTTTCTATGTGCAGTATATATACCTCCATATAACTAAACACATTATGATAATGACTATGAATCACAACAATATGAAATAAGTAAATTTTCTAACCAAGGAAACATTTTATTGGTTGGAGATTTTAACTCTCGTGTTGGAACAGCCCCAGATTTTATTAATAATTATTCTATTGATCTAAATTTGATTTATAATTACCAGAAGATTATCATGTTGATCAATTCATCCCAAGAAATAATGAAGATAATGTCTTGAATAGCCAAGGTAAAAAATATTGTATCTATGCTTGTCTGCAATACTCAGAATACTAAATGGTATGTTTATTGGTGATTCGTTAGGTTTTTATACATGTATATCGACTCTTGGTGATAGTACTGTTGACTATGCAGTTGTAGGTGAAAGTATCTTCCCCCTCAGTTCAGTTTTTAATTGATTGATTGGTTGATTGGATGTCTGCTTAACGTCCAGCGAGCAGTATTTCAGCTATATTCAGGACGGGAACAAGTAAACAAACAATAAATCAACGGAAAATGTGGGTGGGATGAGTCACAGGGAATACAATTTTGACTGCCACTTGAAAAGTATGGCGTTTTGGGTAGGGGCGGAAAATTGAGCCTTTTGTAGCGGCTACAATGAGCCTACTCTTTTTCGAAATCTACATAAGGGGTCTTTATCGTGAAAGGAGCGTGGCACTCTCCAAACACGTTACCCACTACGGTCCGCGGTCAGGCTTTCCGTATTATGACCTGACAACCCTACAACGAGAGGGTCTCCCTTATCCGCCACCTGGGGACGCGCTGGGCTGCTCTGTGGGTCGAGCACTGGGAACCCTCCCAGTATGGTCCCAGAGTTCAGTTTTTAAACACTGGTAATTTTTCATATCTGTGAGATCATGTACCAGTAGAAATTATTCTACCATGTAAACTATTTGGTAAAAAAGTTAATAATCTCATACAAAAGGACTTTAATGAGATAGTAAAATGTAAGTGGACTGAAAAGTCACAAGAATTACTTATCAAAAGCCTAGATTCTGAAAAAAGGTTATTATTGATTTTCAGACTAAATCATTTATGAAGAATCAAAGTGGTCTAAATAGAGAAGGCATGTAAAGAGGTCACTTCTATATTAACTGATATCACTTTAAAATCATGTAAAATAATTAATAGGGTTCAGAATCATAAAAACAAAACAATTAAGAGACACAAATGGTCTGATAATACTATTAGAGAATATAAATGTTAATCAATAATGTTGGTTAGAATTTAAAATTACAACCATATAATAACAAACTTAGGCACAAATATTTTGTATTGCAAAAATTATTTTAGAAATTAACAAAAAGAAAGAAAAAACCCTACAAAAACTATTTAATAATCTGTCTGATAAATTTGATAAAAATCCACAACAATTGTGGAAGATTTCAAATTCATATTACCCCCCCCCCCCCCCCCCAAAAAAAAAAAAAATAAAATTATGAAGAAGACCAAAACATCTTCTCTTGAATATAAAAATATAATTAGTCATTTCCAAAACCAAGGTTCATGCCAAGATAAAAACATAAATTTCGAATTTGAATTTGAAATGAACTGAAAATAATTGAAGACCAATTATCAACTAATTTAAAACTAGATGAACAAATAACCTATTCTGAAATTAAACAAGTTATTTCTAAACTTAAAAAAGGGAAAGCCCCTGGCCCCGACACTATTTTATATGAAGTGATTAGAAACAGTTGTCAGTTGCAATAAAACTTTATACTAAATTATTTAATTTTATACTTGAGTCTGGATTCTATCCCAAACAGTGGAACAGATCTTACATAACAATTATATTTAAATCAGGTGACAAAAGTGATCCTGCAAATTATAAGGGTATATCCTTGATAAATAGTCTTACCAAAATATTTAGCAGACTGAGTATTTTGAATAAAAAATTAAAGAATTTTATGAAAGATAGACATTCTAACTCCCAATTTGGTTTCAAGGAAACCCATAGAACAAGTGATAGCCTATTCATTTTACAGAAATTAATGAACAAATATATACATAAAGAAAATAAAAAAATTTACTCGTGTTTGGTTGACCTTAATGGAGCATTTGATCCTGTTTGGCGAAATGGCCTTCTTTATAAAATTGCTAAGTGACTGGGCATCGGTAAAAACTTTTATCATTAAAAATCTACTTTCAGAAACAGAATCAGCATAAAAGATTGGTGATACTTGTTCTCCTTACTTTTCATTAAAACGAGGTGTTCGTCAAGGGGGTACTATAAGCCCAACTTTATTTAATATATGGATATAACTGATATTTTCCTAGATGATTTATGTAAACCATTAAAATTAACTGATAGCAGTGTTGGTTGCCTTCTTTTTGCTGATGATATTATAATCCTTTCAGAAAGCATTGATGGCCTCCAACATTGTATCAATAATCAATCAAAGTATTTTGACCAATGGAATTTAACTCTGAAGAGTAAAAAACCAAGTCTATGGTTTTCTAAAAGATATTTAAAAGCTGAAAAGCCATTTATATACTATAAAAACAAAAGATAGATATATTTATATATATATTTCTTGGTTCAGTGTTGAACCAAAATGGAAACTTGTCATCTAGCTTGGTATAAGTATATCCAAGAGGTTATTTCGCAAACTTCACTTGATATAACTAGACTAACATCCTGCAAATCTATCAAGGAGGTCAAATAATTAAAAAATTTCATTAAATCGGATATGTAAAGATATTATGATGCACTCTTTACTAATAAAATAGATAAGTTAAATGATCAAAATAAATTATTCTTGTAAAAAGATTTGAAGCTAGCCTTTACACCTGAACCTTACTAATCCTGCACAAACTTTGAATATAGGAAACTAATAACAAAATTCCGGATAAGTGATTATTCCTTAGAAATCGAGTCCGGTCGTTATAAAAAAATACCCCGAGAATTTTATATTCTTTCATTAGTTCTGAAAAATAATTTTCGCTGTTTTTATGGCAGTAGAAGAAGTAGGGTGTTTCTTCATTTCTTGAAGGGAACAGAAATGACGAATTCGAGATTCTCGGGGTATTTTTTTTATAACGGCCGGACTCGATTTCTAAGGAATAATCACTTTTTTGTTTTAAGAAGGAACCTAGATTCTGGACCTGTCGAAAATTTGTTGGGTTTAAAATGAGAATAAACAGGTCCAGAATCTAGGTTCCTTTTTAAAACAGTCAATCGAACTGAGGTCAGGGGACTTATGATATGTTATCTGTAGAATTGTTTGTTATGTCCTAATTCCTTTTTTATGTGTCACAGATGTTAAAATAGCTTAATGATAATAAATATAATTAAATAAAATATATGACGTCTGAATTATAATTTTGACGTCATGGTGAGCTCTATTTTAAAACTTACGACGAATACCCATTGATATTATAATTGATAGAACAGAGATTATATCTAATACACCCAAGTGAAAAGAGACCAAAATAAATCTTCCAAGCGAGTATCTGAGGTTTTCCCGTTTTGCCCTCCCAACGTTGTTTGATTATATTCCTCACTAATTCGTTAAAAAAAACTCTGGTGCTGTTCTGTTGGAAGATGTCAACAAATAGAGTTATTTACCCCGAAAGTCATCCCCTGTGTACATTTTGGGGTAGATGTGTACTGCTATCAAATTGTAACTTAAAGATGGTCTTGGGAAGCTCAGATATGTTGTTTTCGTGGTATTATTTAATGACATAGAGTAAACTAACACAACAAAATCAAATATGTTATTATTTTTATTGCTCAACCGACAGTGGAAGTCACGATACATTTTAACAGAAAAACAAGCGTAAAATTATTATCTTTTGCACGAGTTGAGACTAATAGGTTCTTACATATATCTTTTGGAAAGACTAGGTGATTTTCCACGGAAGAAAATTGAGTCTTGCACACTGCACATTTATTTTTTACCATGGTAAGTGAAATTTAAATTTGATAATATTAAAGTAAATTAGGTTGAATGATGAGTTAATTCCAGAAATTGCAGACGATGCACAATTTAGATAATCTCAAAATAACCATGAAAACGATTATCTATTGTTATAATTTATTTAACCTATATCGATGTATTTAATAAGAATGAAATACTATGTAAAATGGAAAATCAATCGATCAATCAGTTTGTTTTTATAAGGCTAACAAATCAATAAATATGGGAGGAGTTAAATCCTTGTGTGGCTGTGGTTAATTCTGACGTAGGAAGATATGTAGCCTCATTTTCAGAGATTGACCAATATGGTTGCATAAAATTAGGTCGTGGAAACACATATATTAATTTCATATTAATATTTAACGAGGCAAGTAAACAAAACACTGTACTGGGAAGGCTCGATCAACAGAGCTGTTTTGCACCTATCCAGGTGGTGAATAGGGGAGGCCCTTTTGTAGGTGAGTGCGGGTGGTGGGGTTTTCGGTTCGTGATTCGGAAAGCCAGACCAGCACTATTGTCTTCAAAGCTGTGGAAAATTGTTCCTTTCACGATATATATCCCTTTTGTAGTTTTTGGACAACAGTATGCACATTGTAGACGCTACGAAAGGCACAATGTTCCGCCAATCAATACTCCGTACTTATTCACTAGTAGTCATCATTTCCCGCCTTTTAGTCCATTTCATTTCCCGGTTAGATTTATTATTTGTTAACGTATTCTCGTCTTAAATAGAGCTGAAACACTGCCATTCGATCAATCAATTGCAAACTATATATTCATATTATGAAACAACCTTCTAGAAACAACATACAGAGTTTATATATGAATATATCAATTATATCATAACAAATTCCAACGGATATAACCGAGTTTTTTAGATACAAGATTGCTGCTGACTAGGAAGCCGTTTTTGTGATGGTAAGTCTTCCAATCGGAATACGATTTGCCATCAGGTACGATTAACAAAAATATTGTATGTTTATGTAAAAAAAAAATAATCATGTACTATGCATGTGGTCGTCAATTCACATCAGATACTCTGGTTTTTTTTTCGTGGGTTTCTTCTGTGCTTTAAACTGTTTGCAAAGAAAGGAATATTTCAAATTTGATACGATTCAACCTGTTCAGAATTTGGAATATTCCTAATAATTTAATCTTAACGGTAAAATTAGAGATAATTGTGTGACTACGTTGAACGGCGTAAGAAGAAGTAAATAGACCAATGCAAGTTATTTCGTATAACATGTGTTGCTCCATTTGTATTGGCTAATCGGATTTCAGCTTATAAACCGTTATGAAAAATATAAACAAATAACAATTCGAAAGACACACATAATCAAAAGACATTTGTTCTGAGAGCAAATGTGAAGGTTTTTATATGGTCTGAAGTCAAGAAAATGTTTTGATACTATAGTTTTTGTGGCTGTTGGACACAGTGTCGCTTCCAGTCATGAAATTAGTTATTTAAATAAAACCAACGGTTTCGAGTCAAACAATATATGGCTGTTAAAGAATTTTATGGCTGTTGCTACGGATAAAGTGCCACTTCCGGGTATAAAATACGATATTTCTGTCAAATACGTCGTCATAAATCAATAAATATTTGGTTGCTACGGACTTTTCATAACGGTTACCTTGTTGTTATGGTAAGACCATGACCCACGACTTCGACTCAAATTCACTTTAAGTATTCATGTTGACTATATTATATCTAACTGTTCAAAAGTTATTCAATTAAGCAATTAGTTATTGTAGCTGTCTTGAAAATGACAGTACATAATTATAGTCACTTAAAAATGAAACGCAACATCGGATAAATTTTTTCAAATCATTTTTTTGCGGACAAATAACCTATAAATATTCAAACATATATACACATCATAATTACACCTTAAATAATGGTTTCTAGGTGAAAGCATTTAAGTTCATCCACACGTGAAGGACTGTGGTCGATTGCTAAAAACAGGGTCGACTTTCACGTGCAAATCATGGGTATTTTTTTTAACTCAGACAATCTGTATAAAACCCCGCTATTTCTTTCCTTGACTGCATTAGTGAAATAAAATTCTGATGAGGTGAAGCTATGCCAAGGTTAGATGCTGCTACCCAGAATATCGCTATCGGTCGAATCGAGGCAGGAGAATCACAGAATGCTGTTGCCAGAACGTATAATGTTCATCGTAGCACAATTTCACGCCTTTGGAGACGCTACCAGTAGCATGGTACTACGACAGACCGACTACGTTCAGGGCGTCCGCGCGCAGGATCGTTACATTAGATTATTTCATCTACGGAACAGGACTATTGCTGCAACAGAAATAGCTGTAAAGGTCCCTGGGTTGCGCCGTATATCACTACAGACAGTACGCAATCGGTTACGCTCTCATGGATTGCGGACAAGGAGACCTTACTTAGGATGAACACTGAGACGCCAACACTTCCCAGCAAGGGTAAGATGGTGTACTACCGTTCGTGTATGGAATTTACAGAACTGGAGAAGAGTGTGGTTCGGCGATGAGTCACGTTTTCAGCTTGAAAAGCGAGATGGTCGCATACGAGTGTACGGGCGCCGAAATGAACGTTTTGAGCAAAACTGTGTTGTGGAAAGAGACAAGTTTGGCGGAGGCAGTGTTATGATGTGGGCCGCTATCTCTTACGCCAGAAACACACAGCTGATACATATCCAAGGCAATCCTAACGCTGTTAGGTATAGAGACGAAATTATACGGCCGCATTTATTGGCCGTAATTGACATTCAAAGAGAAATGTTTCAATACGACAATGCCCGACCACATACAGCACGTGTAACAGTGGATTTTTTTTTAGAGCGACAGAATGTCAATGTGATCCGTTGGCCATCAAGATCTCCGGATCTTAACCCAATTGAACATCTGTTGGATGAACTAGATCGGCGCGTGCGCCAACAACAACCACCGCCGCAAAATCGGCAACAATTAGAGCAGGCGTTTCAGTATGAGTGGCAAAGGATACCGCGTGTTAGTACTCAACGTTTAATTGAATCCATGGCAAGAAGAGTAAGGGCTGTGTCACAAGCAAATGGTGGGCACAACAGATACGGACATTTTTTGCGTGATTTAATGACAATATGCGACAAATTGTTATATTCTATGGTAAAAGAACTCATGAACAAGAAGTGTGCCAATTTTTACATTTCTG
Source organism: Limnoperna fortunei (assembly GCA_944474755.1). Classification (NCBI taxonomy): domain Eukaryota; kingdom Metazoa; phylum Mollusca; class Bivalvia; order Mytilida; family Modiolidae; genus Limnoperna; species Limnoperna fortunei. The sequence continues at coordinate 44,626,002 of OX104113.1, forward strand.
TATCAATTATTTATATGACAAATTGTTAAAATAATATATGAACTAAAATTCCCATTTTTTTTGTATGTTGCGTTTCTTATTTGAGTGAGTAAATTTACATTGGTTGCAAATCAGAGGTCTTGACTTGGTGATCATGTTAAACCGATATATTTACTGTATTATCTCTAACCGTTTTCATGTTATAAGTCAAAAACCGATCAACCAAAGCGCGTCAAGGTCCATAACTCTCAAATCAACATACTAAATGAAGGTCTCGATGAGTATTTTTCCAATTATTGTCTGCTTCTGTCTAGTATGTTTTTAGATATAGTACTTACAAGAGTCACCCTGTATACAATTGTTCCAACCTGCACCCCCCCTTTCGGTAGGAAAGCTGGCAACTCTTGTCAATTAAGATTGCATTCGAGCGCACCCTGCCCACAGTGAGACCCGAACCCGCAACCTTAGTGTTGACAGACAACACGATGATCAAAAGTAGATGACTAACTACCTTAACCACTCGGTCACTAACGTTTTTTCATTTATTTAAGGGTCAAAAATATTTTTTATCGCATTGTTACAGCCTTCTCGTGTAGAAATAATTGTAACTAAGGTATAGTTCGTAGTGAATGTTTTTCAACAGCACATATAGTAAACCCTACAACATATAAAATAACAACATAAATATATGCATACGTACTTCATAGTGTACAAATGGAAATATCTCAAAATAACTAACTTATCATCGGCGAAACCTTATCAAGCACACCCATGAAAGTACATGTTTATATTAGTTTAAACATTATAAAATAGTTATAAACATATATACATGTATCAATAGTGTATTAGCCGATAAGGCCGGGAAGCTAACGGGGTGCCCAAAGTGTAAATTGGTTACACGCAGAACAACAGCTCGTTACACTAGTGTTACTAAGTATGCAGAAGACTGCTATAGCTTATATCTGTTCCTTCACTGAGATAAATCAGACATTAAAGAGGTATTCTGCAAAACACGCCAGGTTAATGAAACCCCTTATGAAAAACCAGTCGCTCCCTCAATAGTTGATATCAATTGTAATATTCATGAATTGATTGAGTGTTTATGTGCCTTAGAAAAAAAACCAGAATGAGACAAGTATGAAACTAGCGGAGCTTGATTGTCTTAGAGCTGAAATTATAAGTTTAAAAGATAGCATGAAAATGTTAGTGGATACATATCGGTGAAGCTAGATGCGCTCGATAAATGCTTCTCTATCATGGCGAATAAAATTTGAGGTTTTAGTGAACAAGACTTTCATGTTCATAAACAAAATGTTGAAGCTGAAATTATTCGTATAGATAAATATTGTAATTTTATAGAAAGTATTGATACAAAAAGACAATCGTATGCGTCCGTTGCCGCACCCAAAAAGGAGCCCCGATATAAATGATCCAACTAATATGGTTGGTAGTTTAATAGACCGTGAAGAAAGCACTCAGGACGAAACAAATATGGCTTTGGACAATCGTGTTGTGAATACCAATGACACGCTTGATCGATCTTCAATTATAACCACTGGTAAAACATCACTTAACTGTTTCAAAACTATAACTGAAAATAATGTGATAGGGTGTATTTTTATTGTTTTTATAAAAGTATAGTTATTTATTATTATGCATAATATGGATTATACGTTACATGCATTTATTTAGTTATTTGTAATATGTTCATCTGTTTATTTGCCTGATTCTTGGATGTGATGAGTATTTGTTGGTTAGGCTTCATTGGACTTGGTTGTAACTGTTTCTACCTGTACAATTCATAAAAGGTTAATTGTCACACCTGGGTAAATTCTCTATTGTTAATTGCAATTGGTCAGTTTTACACAACCCCCAGTAGTAAGATTTGAAATTTTAATGGCGGTAATAACTGAAAATTCAGAGGATATAATTTGTGATATTTTAAGTGATCTATAAGACTTTATTTATTGAAAATCGTCTACAGACATTTTCTATACATTATAGTAAATAGTTATTTTACTCGTGAGCCTAGGATCACTTTACTAGCTTGTGATCGACGATTAATTGTATCAGGTGAGCATAATTTTATATTATTTGTGGTGTGTGAATGGCGTATGCAGTGCATGTTATTTGATTTCTGTCCGATTGCGGTAAGTATGCCCTTGGTCCAATTGATATGTCAGGCGTGAGTTAGTTTATGAATCGGTGAACATAAGATTTTTATGGATCTGCAGTTTGTATGTAGAATGAGAGGCTTTCGAGTGATTTTGAGTGTGACCTTGACCCTTGCAGTTATGGGTCTATTATGTTTAAACGGTCCTTGTATTTTTCGACCGTATAGTATTTTACAGTCAAAGATCGATATAGTAATTGTTTTATTCAGATATAACTTATTTTTGTAGAATTTCGTATATTTCATATACGTTCCGATTAAAACAATATTTTCCATTAGCAAATGTATTTAAGGTTATTAATTGTTTTCAGGAAACACATTGTACACCTGATGTTGATAACTTTATATAGGATGTAGATGTTATGTCAACCTAATCCCATAGATTGGTATGTTTTTATTTCATTTTATTCGTTAGTTAACATCTTAATGCGATACGGAGATGTTTTCTTTTGTATACTGCATAATTTATATAGCTTGTTGCTGTAATTATTTATATTTGGTATAGCTGCTAAATATAGAGATCGTCTATTTTATTTGGTTAATTTGCAATTGCATATTGTGTTGCATAATATATAACCAATATTTACTTTGTTGTATTGTGATATACTTCTCCGTATATTTACACATTATTTATATTTAAGGCTTTCCACTTTCCAGTGGAAAGACTTATTGCATTTTGTCTGTTTCTTATTATTATTATTAAGGCTTTCCACTTTCCAAGTGGAAAGACTTATTGCATTTTGTCTGTTTCTTATTATTATTATTAAGGCTTTCCACTTTCCAGTGGAAAGACTTATTGCATTTTGTCTGTTTCTTATTATTATTATTATTAAGGCTTTCCACTTTCCGAGTGGAAAGACTTACTGTTATTAGTCTGTTTCTTATTAAGGCTTTCCACTTTCCGAGTGGAAAGACTTACTGTTATTAGTCTGTTTCTTATTAAGGCTTTCCACTTTCCGAGTGGAAAGACTTACTGTTATTAGTCTGTTTCTTATTATTCTTATTTTTTTCCGCCAAGTTTTGTTACCCCATTACAAATTTTGTTTCGCGACATGTCGTAAAGACATTTTGTACTATGGATGTATGAGACATTACGCATTCGCAGTTAACCCTGTCACACCGAACACTTTTTCTTTACGGAGTTATTTCCCCTGTCATAAAAAGCTTGTGTGCAGATAAACTTTGAAACCGTAAAAGATTTCGCAATGAAAGTTGTTGCAAAATGGTCAGCTATTGATTGCGACAATTTGTTACATATCGCGCAAAGTATTTTGACGACTCCTTGTAGGAGTTATTTCCCCTTATTTATTGGAAGTACATTTTGTACCATAGTAACTCATGAACCAGAGGTGACAGAGACTAGATATTTCACAGTTGGTCATCACTGCCCTTGACCTTGAAAAAGGTCACAAGGTCAAAGGTCAAGGTCACATTCTAAATTTTGACATTGTGGTGTGTGCGATTCTCCTCCTGGACCATAAGAGCTACAGAAATAAATCTTTTACCAAAATGTAGACCATATTAAGGTCTTGAAAGGTCACTATAAATGATTTGACTTTTGAAAGAGTTATCTCCCCTAGACCATTAAAATGTATTGTGAATATCATTATATCCCTAAATCTCAGTAACTATAACAGATATATATATGAAACCTTATATCATTGGTCATCATTGACCTTGACCTTGAAAAGGGACACAAGGTCAAAGGTCAAGGTCACATTCTAAATTTTTACATTTTCTTGTCGTCGCTATTTCTTTTAAACGGTAAAAGATAGGCTATAACTTGTAACGGATAAAAAGTCGGCCTCATAATGGCGCAACTTTTTCCTATTTGGAAGAAAAGGATTTGACTTCATCTTATAGGAGTTATCTCCCATTACAACAAGTGATATTTAGTTTTTCATTGATAACTTATGAACTATTGATAGTAGAGGCATGGGGTCTTTCACCAAAGACCATTATGACCTTAACCTTGAAACAGATACAAGGTCAAAGGTCAAGGTCATCTTATAAATTTTGGTATTTATGATAAATAGTCATATCTTCATAACTTTAAGATATATTGACATAGTGGATCTTCATTGTTGGTCTTTTTTTTACCCTCAGCTAGGTCAAGGTCACATTGTAAGAAGTCAAGGTCAAATCCTACTTTTTTGGAAATTCTGCTTTTTCGAGTATATAAAATAGTAAATAATAACAAATGATTTGTTTTTAAAGAATTAAATATGCAAATATCAAACACTTGGTAGTCAAGGTCATTTATCTCAATTAAAGTCCTATTTTATGACCTTTTTTATTTCGAAAGATATACGCATGGTTTTTCTTTCGTTTGTTTATTTTGAAAAGAAGATTCAATTTCCATAAAACCAAAGTCAAGGCCATGGTCGTTCTTGCAATAAGTGGAAAGCCTCTCATTTGTTCGGTAGAACCAATGAACTTATATTTATTCTTATTTTTTTCCACCAAGTTTTGTTACCCCATTATAAATTTTGTTTCGCGACATGTCGTAAAGACATTTTGTACTATGGATGTATGAGACATTACGCATTCGCAGTTAACCCTGTCACACCGAACACTTTTTCTTTATAGAGTTATTTCCCCTGTCATAAAAAGCTTGTGTGCAGATAAACTTTGAAACCGTAAAAGATTTCGCAATGAAAGTTGTTGCAAAATGGTCAGCTATTGATTGCGACAATTTGTTACATATCGCGCAAAGTATTTTGACGACTCCTTGTAGGAGTTATTTCCCCTTATTTATTGGAAGTACATTTTGTACCATAGTAACTCATGAACCAGAGGTGACAGAGACTAGATATTTCACAGTTGGTCATCATTGACCTTGACCTTGAAAAAGTTCACAAGGTCAAAGGTCAAGGTCACATTCTAAATTTTGACATTGTGGTGTGTGCGATTCTCCTCCTGAACCATAAGAGCTACAGAAATAAATCTTTTACCAAAATGTAGACCATATTAAGGTCTTGAAAGGTCACTATAAATGATTTGACTTTTGAAAGAGTTATCTCCCCTAGACCATTAAAATGTATTGTGAATATCATTATATCCCTAAATCTCAGTAACTATAACAGATATATATATGAAACCTTATATCATTGGTCATCATTGACCTTGACCTTGAAAAGGGACACAAGGTCAAAGGTAAAGGTCACATTCTAAATTTTTACATTTTCTTGTCGTCGCTATTTCTTTTAAACGGTAAAAGATAGGCTATAACTTGTAACGGATAAAATGTCGGCCTCATAATGGCGCAACTTTTTCCTATTAGAAGAAAAGGATTTGACTTCATCTTATAGGAGTTATCTCCCATTACAACAAGTGATATTTAGTTTTTCATTGATAACTTATGAACTATTGATAGTAGAGGCATGGGGTCTTTCACCAAAGACCATTATGACCTTAACCTTGAAACAGATTCAAGGTCAAAGGTCAAGGTCATCTTATAAATTTTGGTATTTATGATAAATAGTCATATCTTCATAACTTTAAGATATATTGACATAGTGGATCTTCATTGTTGGTCCTTTTTTTACCCTCAGCTAGGTCAAGGTCACATTGTAAGAAGTCAAGGTCAAATCCTATTTTTTTGGAAATTCTGCATTTTCGAGTATATAAAATGGTAAATAATAATAAATGATTTGTTTTTAAAGCATTAAATATGCAAATATCAAACACTTGGTAGTCAAGGTCATTTATCTCAATTAAAGTCCTATTTTATGACCTTTTTTATTTCGAAAGATATACGCATGGTTTTTCTTTCGTTTGTTTATTTTGAAAAGAAGATTCAATTTCCATAAAACCAAAGTCAAGGCCATGGTCGTTCTTGCAATAAGTGGAAAGCCTCTCATTTGTTCGGTAGAACCAATGAACTTATATTTAAGGCTTTCCACTTTCCAGTGGAAAGACTTATTGCTTTTTGTCTGTTTCTTATTAAGGCTTTCCACTTTCCAGTGGAAAGACTTATTGCATTTTGTCTGTTTCTTATTATTCTTATTATTCTTCCGCCAAGTTTTTTCTTTTCCCATTATAAATTTTGTTTCGCGACATGTCGTAAAGACATTTTGTACTATGAATGTATGAGACATTACGCTTTCGCAGTTAACCCTGTCACACCGAACACTTTTTCTTTACGGAGTTATTTCCCCTGTCATAAAAAGCTTGTGTGCAGATAAACTTTGAAACCGTAAAAGATTTCGCAATGAAAATTGTTGCAAAATGGTCAGCTATTGATTGCGACAATTTGTTACATATCGCGCAAAGTATTTTGACGACTCCTTGTAGGAGTTATTTCCCCTTATTTATTGGAAGTACATTTTGTACCATAGTAACTCATGAACCAGAGGTGACAGAGACTAGATATTTCACAGTTGGTCATCATTGACCTTGACCTTGAAAAAGGTCACAAGGTCAAAGGTCAAGGTCACATTCTAAATTTTGACACTGTGGTGTGTGCGATTCTCTTCCTGAACCATAAGAGATACAGAAATAAATCTTTTACCAAAATGTGTATCATATTAAGGTATTGAAAGGTCACTATAAATGATTTGACTTTTGAAAGAGTTATCTCCCCTGGATCAATTAAATATAGTGTATATAGCGTTATCTCAGTAACTATGACAGATATTTATATGAAACCTTATATCATTAGTCATCATTGACCTTGACCTTGAAAATGGACACAAGGTCAAAGGTCAAGGTCACGTTTGAAATTTTGACATTATCTTGTCATCGCTATTTCTTTGAAACGGTAAAAGATAGCTTATAACTTATAACGGATAAAATGTCGGCCTCATAAATGCTCAACTTTTTTCTATTTTAAGGAAAAGGATTTGACTTCATCTTATAGGAGTTATCTCCCATTACAACCATTGATATTTATTTTTTCATTGATAACTTATTAACTATTGATAGTAGAGGCATGGGGACTTCACCAAAGACCATTATGACCCTTGACCTTGAAAATAGAAACAAGGTAAAAGGTCAAGGTCATCTTATAAATTTGGGTATTTATGATAAATAGGCATTTCTTCATAATTTTAAGACATATTGACAAAGGATCTTCACTGTTGGTCCTTTATTGACCCTCAGCATGGTCAAGGTCATATTGACAGCAGTCAAGGTCAAATAATATTTTTTGGAAATTCTGCTTTTTCGTGTATATAAAATGGTAAATACAAATAAATGATTTGTTTTTAAAGCATTGAATATGCAAAAATCAAACACTTGGTAGTCAAGGTCATTTATCTCAATTAACGTCCTATTTTTTTACCTTTTTTATTTCAAAAGATATACGAATGGTTTTTCTTTCTTTTGTTTATTTTGAAAAGAAGATTCAATTTCCATATAGCCAAAGTCAATGTCAAGGTCATTTATGCAATAAGTGGAAAGCCTCTCATTTGTTCGGTAGAACCAATGAACTTATATTTATTCTTATTATTCTTCCGCCAAGTTTTTGTTATCCCATTATAAATTTTGTTTCGCGACATGTCGTAAAGACATTTTGTACTATGGATGTATGAGACATTACGCATTCGCAGTTAACCCTGTCACACCGAACACTTTTTCTTTACGGAGTTATTTCCCCTGTCATAAAAATCTTGTGTGCAGATAAACTTTGAAACCGTAAAAGATTTCGCAATGAAAGTTGTTGCAAAATGCTCAGCTATTGATCGCGACAATTTGTTACATATCGCGCAAAGTATTTTGACGACTCCTAGTAGGAGTTATTTCCCCTTATTTATTGGAAGTACATTTTGTACCATAGTAACTCATGAACCAGAGGTTATAGAGACTAGATATTTCACAGTTGGTCATCATTGACCTTGACCTTGAAAAAGGTCACAAGGTCAAAGGTCAAGGTCACATTCTAAATTTTGACACTGTGGTGTGTGCGATTCTCCTCCTGAACCATAAGAGATACAGAAATAAATCTTTTACCAAAATGTGTATCATATTAAGGTCTTGAAAGGTCACTATAAATGATTTGACTTTTGAAAGAGTTATCTCCCCTGGATCAATTAAATATAGTGTATATAGCGTTATCTCAGTAACTATGACAGATATTTATATGAAACCTTATATCATTAGTCATCATTGACCTTGACCTTGAAAATGGACACAAGGTCAAAGGTCAAGGTCACGTTTGAAATTTTGACATTATCTTGTCATCGCTATTTCTTTGAAACGGTAAAAGATAGCTTATAACTTATAACGGATAAAATGTCGGCCTCATTAATGCGCAACTTTTTTCTATTTAAAGGAAAAGGATTTGACTTCATCTTATAGGAGTTATCTCTCATTACAACCATTGATATTTACTTTTTCATTGATAACTTATTAACTATTGATAGTAGAGGCATGGGGACTTCACCAATGACCATTATGACCCCTGACCTTGAAAATTGAAACAAGGTAAAAGGTCACGGTCATCTTATAAATTTGGGTATTTATGATAAATAGGCATTTCTTCATAATTATAAGACATATTGACAAAGGATCTTCACTGTTGGTCCTTTATTGACGCTCAGCATGGTCAAGGTCATATTGACAGCAGTCAAGGTCAAATAATATTTTTTGGAAATTCTGCTTTTTCGTGTATATAAAATGGTAAATACAAATAAATTATTTGTTTTTAAAGCATTGAATATGCAAAAATCAAACACTTGGTAGTCAAGGTCATTTATCTCAATTAACGTCCTATTTTTTTACCTTTTTTATTTCAAAAGATATACGAATGGTTTTTCTTTCTTTTGTTTATTTTGAAAAGAAGATTCAATTTCCATATAGCCAAAGTCAATGTCAAGGTCATTTATGCAATAAGTGGAAAGCCTCTCATTTGTTCGGTAGAACCAATGAACTTATATTTATTCTTATTATTCTTCCGCCAAGTTTTGTTATCCCATTATAAATTTTGTTTCGCGACATGTCGTAAAGACATTTTGTACTATGAATGTATGAGACATTACGCATTCGCAGTTAACCCTGTCACACCGAACACTTTTTCTTTACGGAGTTATTTCTCCTGTCATAAAAATATTGTGTGCAGATAAACTTTGAAACCGTAAAAGATTTCGCAATGAAAGTTGTTGCAAAATGCTCAGCTATTGATCGCGACAATTTGATACATATCGCGCAAAGTATTTTGACGACTCCTAGTAGGAGTTATTTCCCCTTATTTATTGGAAGTACATTTTGTACCATAATAACTCATGAACCAGAGGTGATAGAGACTAGATATTTCACAGTTGGTCATCATTGATCTTGACCTTGAAAAACTCACAAGGTCAAAGGTCAAGGTCATGTTCTAATTTTTGACCCTTTGTTGTGTGCAGATCTCCTCCTTTACTATAATAGATAGAGAACTGAAACCTTTACCAAAATGTGTATCATATTAAGATCTTGAATCGTCACTTTTTTTATTTGACATTTTTATAAGAGTTATCTCCCCTAGACCAATAAAATATATTGTGAATTACATTATATCACTATATCTCAGTTACTATAACAGATATTTATATGAAACCTTATATCATTAGTCATCATTGACCTTGACCTTGAAAATGAACACAAGGTCAAAGGTCAAGGTCACGTTTGAAATTTTGACATTGTCTTGTCATCGCTATTGCATTGAAACGGTAAAAGATAAGCTATAAGTTATAATGGATAAAATGTTGGTCTGATTAAGGCGCAACTTTTTTACATTTGGAGGGAAAGGATCCGACTTCATCTTATAGGAGTTATCCCCCATTACAACCACTGATAATTAGGTTTTCATTAATTACTTATCAACTATTGATAGTAGAGGCATTGGGTCTTCACTATAGACCAGTATGACCCTTGACCTTGAAAATAGAAACAAGGTCAAAGGTCAAGGTCATCTTATAAATTTTGGTATTTATGATAAATAGTCATTTCTTCATAATTATACGACATATTGACATAGGATCTTCACTGTTTGTCCTTTATTGACCCTCAGCATGGTCAAGGTCATATTGACAGAAGTCAAGGTCAAAACATATTTTTCGGAAATTCTGCTTTTTCGTGTAAATTAAATGGTAAATCTTAATAAATGCTTTGTTTTTAAAGCATTAAGTATGCAAATATCAAAAACTTTCTGGTCAACGGCATTTATGTCAATTAACGTCCTATTTTTTTACCTTTTTTATTTCGAAAGATAGCCGAATGGTTTTTTCTTTCGTTTGTTTATTTTGAAAAGAAAAGTGAATTTCCATAAACCAAAGTCAATGTCAAGGTCATTTTTGCGATAAGTGGAAAGCCTATCATTTGTTCGGTAGAACCAATGAACTTTAATTAAGGCTTTCCACTTTCCAGTGGAAAGACTTATTGCATTTTGTCTGTTTCTTATTAAGGCTTTCCACTTTCCGAGTGGAAAGACTTACTGTTATTAGTCTGTTTCTTATTATTCTTATTTTTTTCCGCCAGGTTTTGTTACCCCATTATAAATTTTGTTTTGCGACATGTCGTAAAGACATTTTGTACTATGGATGTATGAGACATTACGCATTCGCAGTTAACCCTGTCACACCGAACACTTTTTCTTTATGGAGTTATTTCCCCTGTCATAAAAGGCTTGTGTGCAGATAAACTTTGAAACCGTAAAAGATTTCGCAATGAAAGTTGTTGCAAAATGGTCAGCTATTGATTGCAACAATTTGTTACATATCGCGCAAAGTATTTTGACGACTCCTTGTAGGAGTTATTTCCCCTTATTTATTGGAAGTACATTTTGTACCATAGTAACTCATGAACCAGAGGTGACAGAGACTAGATATTTTACATTTGGTCATCATTGACCTTGACCTTGAAAAAGGTCACAAGGTCAAAGGTCAAGGTCACATTCTAAATTTTGACATTGTGGTGTGTGCGATTCTCCTCCTGAACCATAAGAGCTACAGAAATAAATCTTTTACCAAAATGTAGACCATATTAAGGTCTTGAAAGGTCACTATAAATGATTTGACTTTTGAAAGAGTTATCTCCCCTAGACCATTAAAATGTATTGTGAATATCATTATATCCCTAAATCTCAGTAACTATAACAGATATATATATATGAAACCTTATATCATTGGTCATCATTGACCTTGACCTTGAAAAGGGACACAAGGTCAAAGGTCAAGGTCACATTCTAAATTTTTACATTTTCTTGTCGTCGCTATTTCTTTTAAACGGTAAAGGATAGGCTATAACTTGTAACGGATAAAATGTAGGCCTCATAATGGCGCAACTTTTTCCTATTGGAAGAAAAGGATTTGACTTCATCTTATAGGAGTTATCTCCCATTACAACAAGTGATATTTAGTTTTTCATTGATAACTTATGAACTATTGATAGTAGAGGCATGGGGTCTTTCACCAAAGACCATTATGACCTTAACCTTGAAACAGATACAAGGTCAAAGGTCAAGGTCATCTTATAAATTTTGGTATTTATGATAAATAGTCATATTTTCATAACTTTAAGATATATTGACATAGTGGATCTTCATTGTTGGTCCTTTTTTTACCCTCAGCTAGGTCAAGGTCACATTGTAAGACGTCAAGGTCAAATCCTATTTTTTTGGAAATTCTGCTTTTTCGTGTATATAAAATGGTAAATAATAATAAATGATTTGTTTTTAAAGCATTAAATATGCAAATATCAAACACTTGGTAGTCAAGGTCATTTATCTCAATTAAAGTCCTATTTTATGACCTTTTTTATTTCGAAAGATATACGCATGGTTTTTCTTTCGTTTGTTTATTTTGAAAAGAAGATTCAATTTCCATAAAACCAAAGTCAAGGCCATGGTCGTTCTTGCAATAAGTGGAAAGCCTCTCATTTGTTCGGTAGAACCAATGAACTTATATTTAAGGCTTTCCACTTTCCAGTGGAAAGACTTACTGTTATTAGTCTGTTTTTTATTATTAAGGTCTTTCCCCTTTCCAAGGGAAAGACCTTACTGTATTTCTTATGATTATTATTATTATTATTTTTTTTTTCTGCCACAGTTGTCAAAAAAGTGTCTTGACGTATCGCTTTGAAACTTGGCACACTTAACCGACACTACCTGGGCTCGACCTGAGTCACCCTGCGAGACCGATCTATTTTTAGTAACAGTGTTATCTCCCCAAACACTGTTTACCCTTGTGTTCAGATAAACTCAGAAACCATGACAGAAATCAAAAATCTAAAGTAGGGAAAATGTTGTCTGTCTTATGGCCATGATTTGTCTTGCAAAAAAACATTCTTGGATCCACTTCCTGTTTACGCGATTTTGACGCAAAGTTTGTCGAAAATGTCAAAGTTGTCGGATTTACACAAAACTTGGTTTCCAAGTAGATATTGGGGTCCTAATTACATGTATCGGATCAAAAAATTTTTTTGGTCCACCATTTTCAAAATGGCCGCCATTGAAATTTTGTTTTCAATATATATCAAAAACCATAAAAAATTGAAGCAGACAATATATGAGAAAAATGTTCCTCTCATTGAGATCTACATTTGATATACAGGTTCAAAAACTGTGCGACAAACCGTTTTAGAGGTTATGGCCCTTGACAGGTTTCGGCTAAATTTTGTTTTCGAAATAACTCAAAAACCATACAAAATTGAAGCAGACAATATATAAGAAAAATGTTCCTCTCATTCAGATCTACATTTGATATACAGGTTCAAAAACTGTGCGACAAACCGTTTTAGAGGTTATGGCCCTTGACAGGTTTCGGCTAAATTTTGTTTTCGAAATAACTCAAAAACCATACAAAATTGAAGCAGACAATATATGAGAAAAATGTTCCTCTCATTCAGATCTACATTTGATATAACAGTTCAAAAACTGTGCGACAAACCGTTTTAGAGGTTATGGCCCTTGACAGGTTTCGGCAAATTTTTTTTACGAAATAACTCAAAAACCGTAAAAAAATTGAAGCAGACAATATATCAGAAAAATGTTCCCCTCATTGAGATCTACATTTGATATAAACAGTTCAAAAACTGTGCGACAAACCGTTTTAGAGGTTATGGCCCTTGACAGGTTTCGGTCAAATTTTGTTTTCAAAATAACTCAAAAGCCATAAAAAATTGAAGCAGACAATATATCAGAAAAATGTTCCCCTCATTGAGATCTACATTTGATATACAGTTTCAAAAACGGTGCGACAAACCGTTTTAGAGGTTATGGCCCTTGACAGGTTTCGGCTAAATTTTTTTACAAAATAACTCAAAAACCGTAAAAAATTGAAGCAGACAATATATCAGAAAAATGTTCCTCTCATTGAGATCTACATTTGATATGAGGTTCAAAAACTGCGACAAACCGTTTTAGAGGTTATGGCCCTTGACAGGTTTCGGTAAAATTTTGTTTTCGAAATAACTCAAAAGCCATAAAAAATTGAAGCAGACAATATATCAGAAAAATGTTCCTCTCATTGAGATCTACCTTTGATATACAGGTTCAAAAACTGTGCGACAAACCGTTTTAGAGGTTATGGCCCTTGACAGGTTTCGGCTAAATTTTGTTTTCGAAATAACTCAAAAACCATAAAAAATTGAAGCAGACAATATATCAGGAAAATGTTCCTCTCATTGAGATCTACATTTGATTTAAATTATTGAAAACTGTGCGACAAATCGTTTTCAAGTTATGACCGTTGACATTTTTCAGCTAATCAGTTTATGGCTTATAACTTTTAAACCGTCAGAGATAATATAGTGAACATAGGTTTTTTTGTGACCGTCTCAACAAGCCCTTTGATTTAGGACCAAAGTCCAATGGTTATGGGCAGCAATTTTCAAAATTAGCAACCATATTCCTAGACATAACACTAAGAAAATGACGGGAAAGACCTCACATTTGTTCTTTGAACAAATGACTTTTAATTATTATTATTATTCTTATTTTTTTTCCGCCAACTTTTTTTCCTTATTATAAATTTTGTTTCGCGACATGTCGTAAAGACATTTTGTACTATGAATGTATGAGACATTACGCTTTCGCAGTTGACCCTGTCACACCGAACACTTTTTCTTTACGGAGTTATTTCCCTTGTCACAAAAAAGCTTGTGTACAGATAAACTTTGAAACCGTAAAAGATTTTGTAATAAAATGGTCAGCTATTGATTGCGACAATTTGTTACATATCGCGCAAAGTATTTTGACAACTCCTTGTTGGAGTTATTTCCCCTTATTTATTGGAAGTACAATTTGTACCATAGTAACTCATGAACCAGAGGTGATAGAGACTAGATATTTCACAGTTGGTCATCATTGACCTTGACCTTGAAAAAGGTCACAAGGTCAAAGGTCAAGGTCACATTCTAATTTTTGACATTGTGTTGTGTACAGATCTCCTCCTTTACTATAATAGATAGAGAATTGAAACCTTTACCAAAATGTGTATCATATTAAGATCTTGAATCGTCACTTTTTTTATTTGACATTTTTATAAGAGTTATCTCCCCTAGACCACTAAAATATATTGTTAGTTGCATTATATCACTTTATCTCAGTAACTATAATAGATATTTATATGAAACCTTATATCATTAGTCATCATTTACCTTGACCTTGAAAATGGACTCAAGGTCAAAGGTCAAGGTCACGTTTGAAATTTTGGCATTGTCTTGTCATCGCTATTCCTTTGAAACGGTAAAAGATAGGCAATAAGTTGTAATGGATAAAATGTTGGTCTCATAAAGGCTTCATCTTATAGGAGTTATGCCCCATTACAACCATTGATAATTAGTTTTTCATTAATTGCTTATCAACTATTGATAGTGGAGGCATGGAGTCTTTACTATAGATCATTACGACCCTTGACCTTGAAAACAAACACAAGGTCAAAGGTCAAGGTCATTTTCTATTTTTTGTATATATTATAAGTAGTCATATCTCAATGACTACAAGAGATATTGGCATGAAATCTTCAATGTTGATCACTGTTGACCTTCAGCATGGTCAAGGTCATGCTGTAAGAGTCAAGGTCAAAGTCCTTTTTAAATGTTTTTCATGGTACTATGTATTTTGAATGCCTTATTCTTTTTTAGTTACGTATGTTTCTTAGCTTTTTAGTTTCAAGGTCATTTATTTAAGGTCTTCTTTTAAAGTGGAAAGCCTATTAATCGTTCGGTAGAACGATTGAACCTATATTTAAGGCTTTCCACTTTCCAGTGGAAAGACTTACTGTTATTAGTCTGTTTCTTATTATTATTATTCTTATTTTTTTTCCGCCAACTGTTTTTTCCCATTATAAATTTTGTTTCGCGACATGTCGTAAAGACATTTTGTACTATGAATGTATGAGACATTACGCTTTCGCAGTTAACCCTGTCACACCGAACACTTTTACTTTACGGAGTTATCTCCCCTGTCACAAAAAAGCTTGTGTACAGATAAACTTTGAAACCGTAAAAGATTTTGCAATGAAAGTTTTTGCAAAATGGTCAGCTATTGATTGCGACAATTTGTTACATATCGCGCAAAGTATTTTGACGACTCCTTGCAGGAGTTATTTCCCCTTATTTATTGGAAGTACATTTTGTACCAATGTAACTCATGAACCAGAGGTGATAGAGACTAGATATTTCACAGTTGGTCATCATTGACCTTGACCTTGAAAAAAATCACAAGGTCAAAGGTCAAGGTCACATTCTAAATTTTGACCTCGTGTTGTGTACAGATCTCCTCCTTAACCATAACAGATACGAAAATAAAGGTCTCTTGACAAAAGCTAGATCTTATTAAGATCTTGAATCGTCACTTTTTTAAATTGAGCTTTTGAAAGAGTTATCTCCCCTGGAACAAAACAATATTATGTCAATTGCGATATCTCAGTAACTATAACAGATATTTACTTGTAACTTGACCATTGGTCATCATTGACCTTGACCTTGAAAATGGACACAAGGTCAAAGGTCAAGGTCACGTTCTAAATTTTTACATTATCTTGACATCGCTATATCTTTGAAACGGTAAAAGATAGGCAATAACTTATAATGGGTAAAATGTTGGTCTAATAAAGGCGCAACTTTGTCACATTTGAAGGGAAAGGATTTGACTTCATTTTATAGGAGTTATCTTCCATTAAGACAACTGATTATTAGTTTTTCGTATATAACTTATTAATTATTTATAGTAGGGGCATTTTTTAAATAATTGCGAGTAAATTAAGACATGTCGCGACATGTTTTATCAACAGTTTATAGAAGTTGTCTCTCTTATAATGCCAATCTCTAGCAAATAATACAGAACAATAAACAAATACTTATCATAAATTTACTTTAAAACCGTAAAAAGAGAGATAACTCAAATTTATTTGTTGAACTATTTCTGACTTTAACAAAATTAAAAGTTACTTCCCTTGTTTTTCAGTTTAATGAACAAATTTACAAAAGCACCTGCGAGACTTTTCTATATTTGTATTACAAATAATAAATTTACTATAAAAAACACATCTAAAACAATATGTTTGATGAAATTTGGTGGTTAATTATGTTTTTAAATTAAACAATGAAAATAATATTGAGTATTTTACCTTTAGTGCTATATTAACTGGAATTGAATATATAAATGGAGATATATGTTTTCCTAGCAATGCTTTCCACAACATGCAGAGAATATTAAACTTTTAGTATTCAGATGTTAATGCAGAGGTAAATAATACAAAACAATAATAAAAACTATTTAATGCAAAGTCATAACCTGTCAACTTGTAATGTTTTAATTTCCTCCCGGTAAAAATAAAAGCTTTTTGACCAATCGCACATCATGCACCTTCTAAATCTTTGAAACGGGTAAAAGATAGGCAATAACTTATAATGGGTAAAATGTTGGCCTAATAAAGGCGCAACTTTGTCACATTTGAAGGGAAAGGATTTGACTTCGTTTTATAGGAGTTATCTCCCATTAGAAACATTGATTATTAGTTTTCCATTCATAACTCATTAACTATTGATAGCAGAGGCATGGGGTCTTCACCAAAGACCCTTATGACCTCGACCTTCAAAATGGACACAAGGTCAAAGATCAAGGTAACGTTCTAAACTTTCACATTGTCTTGTTATTGCTATATCTTTGAAACAGTAAAAGATAGGCAATAACTTATAATGGGTAAAATATTGGCCTAATAAAGGCGCAACTTTGTTACATTTGAAGGGAAAGGATTTGACTTCATTTTATAGGAGTTATCTCCCATTCGAAACATTGATTATTAATTTTTCATTCATAACTCATTAACTATTGATAGTAGAGGTATGGGGTCTTCACCAAAAACCCTTATGACCTTGACATTGCAGACACATACAAGGTCAAAGGTCAAGGTCATCTGATTTTTGGAATTTATTATAAGTAGCCATATACCATTAACTACAAGAGATATTGACATAAGATCTTCACTGTTGATCATTTTTGACCTTCATCATGGTCAAGGTCACCTTGTTAAGGGTCAAGGTCAATACATTTTTTTTTTAAATTTTTCATTTTCCGTGTATATGAAGTGGTTTATCCTAATAAATGATTAGTTATTGATGTACAATATATGCAGAGATCAAAAGGTCAGTGGTCAATGTCATTAAAGTCTCTGAACGTCATATTTTATGACCTTTTTTATTTCAAAACTTATTTGAATGTTTTTTCTTTCATTTGTTCATAGTGTGAAATAGATTCCATTTACATATAAAGAAGGTCAGGTCAAGGTCATTATGCTCTACAATTTGACCTTTCCTATTTTAAATAATATATAAACAGTTTTGCTTTCAAATTTGTTAATTTTTAAAGACAAATTACAAATAATGTTTAGAAGCAGAATTCAATGTCATTAAATACAGATAGGTTCTTTCTGGCTGCGTAGAGTGGAAAGCCTATTAATCGTTCGGTAGAACGATTGAACCTATATTTAAGGCTTTCCACTTTCCAGTGGAAAGACTTATTGCATTTTGTCTGTTTCTTATTATTATTATTATTATTCTTATTATTCTTCCGCCAAGTTTTGTTATCCCATTATAAATTTTGTTTCGCGACATGTCGTAAAGACATTTTGTACTATGAATGTATGAGACATTACGCATTCGCAGTTAACCCTGTCACACCGAACACTTTTTCTTTACGGAGTTATTTCCCCTGTCATAAAAATCTTGTGTGCAGATAAACTTTTAAACCGTAAAAGATTTCGCAATGAAAGTTGTTGCAAAATGCTCAGCTATTGATCGCGACAATTTGTTACATATCGCGCAAAGTATTTTGACGACTCCTTGTAGGAGTTATTTCCCCTTATTTATTGGAAGTACATTTTGTACCATAGTAACTCATGAACCAGAGATGACAGTGACTAGATATTTCACAGTTGGTCATCATTGACCTTGACCTTGAAAAAGGTCACAAGGTCAAAGGTCAAGGTCACATTCTAAATTTTGACACTGTGGTGTGTGCGATTCTCCTCCTGAACCATAAGAGATACAGAAATAAATCTTTTACCAAAATGTGTATCATATTAAGGTCTTGAAAGGTCACTATAAATGATTTGACTTTTGAAAGAGTTATCTCCCCTGGATCAATTAAATATAGTGTATATAGCGTTATCTCAGTAACTATGACAAATATTTATATGAAACCTTATATCATTAGTCATCATTGACCTTGACCTTGAAAATGGACACAAGGTCAAAGGTCAAGGTCACGTTTGAAATTTTGACATTATCTTGTCATCGCTATTTCTTTGAAACGGTAAAAGATAGCTTATAACTTATAACGGATAAAATGTCGGCCTCATAAATGCGCAACTTTTTTCTATTTAAAGGAAAAGGATTTGACTTCATCTTATAGGAGTTATCTCCCATTACAACCATTGATATTTACTTTTTCATTGATAACTTATTAACTATTGATAGTAGAGGCATGGGGACTTCACCAAAGACCATTATGACCCTTGACCTTGAAAATAGAAACAAGGTAAAAGGTCAAGGTCATCTTATAAATTTGGGTATTTATGATAAATACGCATTTCTTCATAATTATAAGACATATTGACAAAGGATCTTCACTGTTGGTCCTTTATTGACCCTCAGCATGGTCAAGGTCATATTGACAGCAGTCAAGGTCAAATAATATTTTTTGGAAATTCTGCTTTTTCGTGTATATAAAATGGTAAATACAAGTAAATGATTTGTTTTTAAAGCATTGAATATGCAAATATCAAACACTTGGTAGTCAAGGTCATTTATCACAATTAACGTCCTATTTTTTTACCTTTTTTATTTCAAAAGATATACGAATGGTTTTTCTTTCTTTTGTTTATTTTGAAAAGAAGATTCAATTTCCATATAGCCAAAGTCAATGTCAAGGTCATTTATGCAATAAGTGGAAAGCCTCTCATTTGTTCGGTAGAACCAATGAACTTATATTTATTCTTATTATTCTTCCGCCAAGTTTTGTTGTCCCATTATAAATTTTGTTTCGCGACATGTCGTAAAGACATTTTGTACTATGAATGTATGAGACATTACGCATTCGCAGTTAACCCTGTCACACCGAACACTTTTTCTTTACGGAGTTATTTCCCCTGTCATAAAAAAGCTTGTGTGCAGATAAACTTTGAAACCATAAAAGATTTCGCAATGAAAGTTGTTGCAAAATGGTCAGCTCTGGATTGCGACAATTTGTTACATATCGCGCAAAGTATTTCGACGACTCCTTGTAGGAGTTATTTCCCCTTATTTATTGGAAGTACATTTTGTACCATTGTAACTCATGAACCAGAGGTGATAGAGACTAGATATTTCACAGTTGGTCATCATTGACCTTGACCTTGAAAAAGGTCACAAGGTCAAAGGTCAAGGTCATGTTCTAATTTTTGACCCTTTGTTGTGTGCAGATCTCCTCCTTTACTATAATAGATAGAGAACTGAAACCTTTTCCAAAATGTGTATCATATTAAGATCTTGAATCGTCACTTTTTTTATTTGACATTTTTATAAGAGTTATCTCCCCTAGACCAATAAAATATATTGTGAATTACATTATATCACTATATCTCAGTTACTATAACAGATATTTATATGAAACCTTATATCATTAGTCATCATTGACCTTGACCTTGAAAATGGACACAAGGTCAAAGGTCAAGGTCACGTTTGAAATTTTGACATTGTCTTGTCATCGCTATTTCATTGAAACGGTAAAAGATAGGCTAAAAGTTATAATGGATAAAATGTTGGTCTCATAAAGGCGCAACTTTTTTACATTTGGAGGGAAAGGATCCGACTTCATTTTATAGGAGTTATCCCCCATTACAATCACTGATAATTATGTTTTCATTAATTACTTATCAACTATTGATAGTAGAGGCATTGGGTCTTCACTATAGACCAGTATGACCCTTAACCTTGAAAATAGAAACAAGGTCAAAGGTCAAGGTCATCTTATAAATTTTGGTATTTATGATAAATAGTCATTTCTTCATAATTATACGACATATTGACATAGGATCTTCACTGTTTGTCCTTTATTGACCCTCAGCATGGTCAAGGTCATATTGACAGAAGTCAAGGTCAAAAACTTATTTTTCGGAAATTCTGCTTTTTCGTGTAAATAAAATGGTAAATCTTAATAAATGCTTTGTTTTTAAAGCATTAAGTATGCAAATATCAAAAACTTTCTGGTCAAGGGCATTTATGTCAATTAACGTCCTATTTTTTTACCTTTTTTATTTCGAAAGATAGCCGAATGGTTTTTTCTTTCGTTTGTTTATTTTGAAAAGAAAAGTGAATTTCCATAAACCAAAGTCAATGTCAAGGTCATTTTTGCGATAAGTGGAAAGCCTATCATTTGTTCGGTAGAACCAATGAACTTTAATTATTGTTGTATTTTGTAGGGTTACCATTTATACTAGTTATACTGAATAAAGATAGAACCTTAGCTTGTGTTATACCACACCCTGCTTTATTGGCGCCCACGTCTGTGAGGTTTCTGGTGGATCGGGGCTGAAGATATAGACTTAGCAACTATGATTATATGCATTGATGCAATACACATTGCCGATTGATGTGAAATCTACTCATGGACAGTAAACGTCTTTATTGATTTTTTTATGTAAACGATGTTAGACCGATACCTTGTATTACCTGCGGGTTATATTAACATTTAATTATGTTTCATTGAAATTTGACAGTTGATTTTTGATTTAAGGATCGAAAGACTGTAAATTGTGTTATACATGTAGACTTATTGTATTGTAATCTGTTTTGTTAAATGTTTAACAGTGTCACTTTAAATCCAGTTGTAATAGATTTTGGTCTTAAATTTTTGTGGTCAAATCAGTTTATAGTTTAACTTTGTCAA
Source organism: Limnoperna fortunei (assembly GCA_944474755.1). NCBI lineage: Eukaryota > Metazoa > Mollusca > Bivalvia > Mytilida > Modiolidae > Limnoperna > Limnoperna fortunei. The sequence continues at coordinate 44,647,502 of OX104113.1, forward strand.
AATTGGTTAATTTATTTTGAGTTTCTGATTTTGGCAAAATATCGATTGGTTTTAATTATTTGATTGACATTTAGTAAACTTTTGAGAGTAGTGGTACTTAAAGTGTTAATTAGTATTGGTGACATTTGAACTTGTGTACTTCTATATGTTTCGTGCACTTTGTATAGTACATTTGATTTGTTGTACATGTATTATATTCAATGTAATTATGATGTAAACTATAATAAAATGGATTCATAACTGCCCATCCCTTACCCCATTCTCAGATTAAGTGCTTTAGTGCTTGAGGTTTGGTAAGTATTTCTATAAACTGAGCTTGGCGCCGCAGATGTGACTGGATGTTATTGGACTGACACATACATGTACATGTACAAGTAAGTAATACATAGATCACTAGGTCCTTGAAGTATAGGTTGATAGTAAGTATAGTGTTGACTGACCAATACAGAGTAAAGACCATAGATAGTTACAATTTTAGGTGTTGATATACTGAGTTGTACGGGTAGATCTTTTACTTCGGTTCTTGGGCTTGACTGATTGGTGCTTGTATACATTTAGGTTTCAGCGATCCAGATATTGGCAGACTGAATATATTATGTTATAGTATACTAGATATTTTGTTTCAGTAGTAAGCAGCGGATACTATAACCTGATATTGTATTACATTGCTTACTATTTAGTGTACCATATTACATATTATTAATATATATTGTATAATAATAGTATAATGAACTCAGTTTAGGTAAAGACTGCACACATTTTGGTGAGTAGTTGGTGTGTGTAGTTTGCAGAGGTATAGCTGTGATGTAGGAACATCCCCAAAACAGGTACGTTATATATATCGAGTAGATGTAGTATTAGTATATATATATAATACATGACGTATGTAAGTCTAGTGTAACGTACTAGTATTATACCGATTATTTTCAGCGTTTTGGAATTGACACTGTATACCATAGCGTACAGGAAACTAATAGTGTGTTTTGATTATAGACATCCATTATTCTAATAGTTGGTGTAGTTAATCATTAGTATTCTTATGTGTTGTGTTTCAGCAGAGAGAGAGTTAATTATTCGTTAATAATCATTTGATTATTGTAGGTATATAGCCTTTTATCTATTGTAGGTACTTAACAATCCTTTGTTGTTGTAGGTACTATAACTGCATGTTTTATTCTTTTGTAGGTGATTAAATGCTTGTTTATTTTTTTTTCAGACATCGCACTTCCGTTTTTTTTCTTTTCAGATTTATTTATATATTTTTTTTTCAGGTGATAACTGCATGTTTATTTCTGTTGTAGTTACTTAATTGCCTTTTATTTTAACATTTTTTGTAGGCATTTGTTCCTTTTGTAGGTTTTGTAGGTATTTTGATGAATTTAACTGCATGGTTATTTCTTTTGTAGACCATTCATCATATACATAATTTTTTTTTATTGTAGATTTTCTATTCTTATTTTTTCAGTTTTGCGGATACTATTTTATTTCTACACATAATCATGTCGGATTACCTTTCACAGGATGAAATCAACAACATCATGACTGCTTTTAAGGATATGGACATCAAACCATCAGCAACAACACCAGAGGAATTTAAGATGTGGATGGAGGAATACAAAGACAATGATGATATCTGGGATGCGTATTTACCACGTATTTCAACATTTACTGGAGATGAGAAAACTGGCGCCACATACGATCTTTGGCGATATGAAGTAAAATGCCTCATCCAAGCCGGACACACCCATGATTCCATCAAGATGGCTATCAGACGATCCATGAGAGAAACTGCAATGAAAGTCCTAATGCATCTTGGACCAGAAGCTGACATAGATGACATCATTGACAAGATGGACAGCATTTATGGTTCTGTTTCACCTGTTGAAGTATTGCTTGGAGAATTCTATACTGCGAGACAACATGAAGATGAGGATGTCGTACACTGGGCTTGTCGACTGGAAGAGATACTAAGCAAAGCAAAGAACAGAAAAACCATCAAAGAAGCTGAGATCAATGACATGCTAGCCTCCAAGTTCTTCGATGGACTTCGACCGGAACTAAAAAATGTTTCCCGTTACAAGAAAGACACTATAACACACTTTGATGAACTACTTAAAGCAGTAAGAGAAATTGAGAATCAACATAACCTAAAGCCAGCACTTAAGAAGACGCCCATTCCAGCTAAACGGACAACTGTGGAAAATAAACAGATTCAACAGCTTACAGCCTTAGTGAAACAGCTTTCGAGAGATGTCAGGACTTTGAAAGAAGAGCGTGATGAAATGAACATCAAGTGCAGACGACGAGACACCTGCCTGCCACATCATCCAGATGAGACAATTATTTATCGTCCTATTAATAGACAACAGAGAAATGAAACTATATGCTGGAGATGTAACCAACCTGGACATATTTCTACATACTGTCATGTACGCCTTGATCACTCTAGAAAAACAGTTCGAGCTCTGAACCTCCAACAAGCTTTTGTCTTTGAACAGTCATCAAACCAACAATCAGACACTTCAGGACTTGTAGGATCATCAAATGAAGTTTCTATAAATATCAACGGTTTACAGATTAAAGCTCTACTTGACACAGGATCTACTGTATCCACAATCAGCGAAAGTTTCTACAACGACCACCTTTACTCAACACCATTACAGTCACTCAGTTATCTTCTACACATTGAATGCGCTGACGGACAGCCAATGCCTTATATTGGTTTCATTGAAGTAGATTTACAGGTTCCAGACACAACAACAAGACTTACCCATGCTTGTTCCTAGTTGTACCAGACAGCGAATACAACAAACATGTACCAGCGCTTATCGGGACCAACATTTTATCCGAGATCATGAAAGATGTCAAAGATCAACATGGACCACGCTTTCTACAAGATGCACGACTGAAAACGCCATATTACCTTGCATTTCGTTGCATCACCCTTCGGGACAAGAACTTGCAGAAACAACACAACAGATTGGCATTAGTACGATCAGCTGAGACTTGTCCAATTACCATACCAGCAAACACTGAAGTTGTAATCAAGGGATATATGGATAAGATGTTAGCGTATCCATCAACTGTATCTATGATTCACGCCACTAACAACTCAGTTATACCATCTGATTTGGATATCGTACCAATAGTTACGACATACGATCCTAACCAGCGTAATACAATACCAGTCCACATTTCCAATGTAACAACGAGAACTGTCACCATATTACCACGGAATTTACTTTGTGAATTGCAACCAGTTACAGTCACCAAAGAGCAAGTTACACCTTCAGACGTAAAGAAATTTGATTTATTAAATGAGATCAACCTTTCTAAAGACACTTTAGAACCAGAGGAATTGACGAGAGGAAAGGAATTATTATTACGATACAAGGATATATTCTCTATGAGCGACACAGACATCGGATATACATCATTGGTGAAACATCGCATTGACCTATATGACAACACACCATTTAAACAGCGGCATAGGCGAATACCACCTGCCATGTTGGATGAAGTGAGAAGCCATCTTCAGCAACTATTATCAGCAGGCATTATTCAGCGTTCTCACTCACCTTGGTCATCAAATGTAGTTCTTGTTCGAAAGAAAGACGGAAAGTTAAGAATGTGCGTGGACTACAGACAACTTAACCAGAGGACCATTAAAGACTCATATGCACTCGCAAGAATTGAAGAAATACTTGATTCACTTGGTGGAAACAAGCTCTTCACAGTTTTAGATATGAAGTCAGGATACCATCAGGTAGAAATCGAGGAGGAACATAAACAGCGCACAGCATTTACAGTAGGACCATTAGGATTCTTTGAATTCCATAGGATGCCGTTTGGACTAGCAAATTCACCAGCTACCTACCAGCGATTAATGGAAGAAATGTTGGGTGATCTCCATACTAAGATTTGCTTTATATACCTAGACGACCTGATTATCTTTTCACGAACTCTGGAGGAACATCTAGACAGACTCGAGAGGGTATTTGAGCGACTCCGAGAGGTTGGAATCAAACTGTCACCTAAGAAATGCTGCTTTTTCCAACTCAGAGTGAAGTACATTGGCCATATTGTGTCGGAGAATGGAGTGGAGCCAGACCCAGAGAAGATTGACAAGGTTGTCAACTGGCCAAGACCAACAACTCCTGAAGAAGTTCGCCAGTTCCTTGGTTTTGTAGGTTATTATCGGAAATTTATACAGGACTTCTCCAAAATAGCTAGACCTCTAACCGATCTCATGCCATCTACGTCGAAGAAAACTAGAGGAAGGAAAGTAAAGAAAAATCCGCAACAAAAATCATGGCACTGGGATGAGGAACAGGAAAAAGCATTTCAACAACTCAATAATCACCTAGCCACTCCACCTATTTTGAGTTTTCCTGACTACCAGCACCCGTTTGAACTTCATACAGATGCATGCCAGAACGGACTCGGTGCAGTTCTGTACCAGACACAGGAAGGGAAACCACGAGTTATTGCCTACGCCAGCAGAGGCCTGACAAAGTCAGAGAAGAACTATCCTGTGCACAAACAAGAATTTTTAGCGTTAAAGTGGGCTGTAACTGAGAAATTTAAAGATTACTTGTATGGACAGAAGTTCACAGTCGTCACTGACAACAATCCTTTGACCTACGCCATAACAACGGCCAAATTAGATGCAACAGGACACCGATGGTTAGCAGCATTAGCATCGTTCGACTTCAACATCGTCTATCGACCAGGAAAGAACAATGCTGATGCAGATGGATTGTCACGATTACCTGGCATTAAGACCCATCCAGATAACATCACAGAAGAGTCAGTGAAAGCCATCTGCAAATCTTCTCAGCCTACTCCATACATCGAGTCCATCGGTCATCATTTAGTTGATATTCCAGACATGTTCCAAGAACACCAACTAGATATCAGAGAGGAACAACTCAACGATCCTACCATTAAGTATTGGTTGGAAATGGTTAGCAAGAAAACTAAGCCGAAGAAACAGGATATTCCAACGTCACCATTTAGTAATGCCCTGTTCAACAACTTTGATAGACTTTTGATCAGAGATGGTGTGTTGTACAGAAGAACAGAAAACAAAGATGATACAAAGAATCAACTTGTACTACCCGAATCTCAGATCTCTACAGTTTTGTCTGCTCTCCATAACAACATGGGACACCAGGGAAGAGATAGGACCACATCATTGATAAGGGACCGCTTCTTCTGGCACGGAATGACACGTGATATCGAAGATTGGATTCAGAAGTGCAGGAGATGTATTTGGCGGAAAACACCACCCAGTGACAGAGCTCCGATGCACAGCATTGTTTCAACACAGCCCATGGAAATAGTCTGCATGGATTTTCTAAAGCTTGAATTTTCCAAGGGAGGATATCAACACGTATTGGTGGGCACTGATCATTTCACACGATACGCTCAAGCCATCCCTACAAAGAATGAGACTGCCAGAACAACGGCTGAAGCATTCTTCCGGAACTTCGTTGTTCACTACGGATTACCAGCTAGAATCCATACAGATCAAGGTGCCAACTTTGAAAGCCGATTGGTGAAGGAGTTGTGTGAGATAGCCGGCATTAAGAAGTCACGTACCACACCATACCATCCCCAAGGCAACGGACAGTGCGAACGCTTCAACCGCACCCTTATCAACATGCTTGGCACTCTGGAAAAAGACCAGAAGAGAGATTGGAAATCTTACATCGCTCCCATAGTCCACGCTTACAACTCAACAAGACACGACAGCACAGGATTTTCACCGTTCCTTTTAATGTTCGGACGGGAACCTAGATTACCTGTGGATTTAAGCTTCGGACTTAACAGCGACAGCGATCAAAAACCAATGACAAAATATATTGAAGATCTGAGAAAGAAACTGAAGAAATCATACGAATTAGCATCGTCAGCTGCAGACAAGGCACAAAGTAAACAGAAAATCGCTTATGACACCAAAGTAAAAGGAGCCATTCTGCACAAGGGAGACAGAGTGCTTGTAAAGATCCTTGCACACGAAGGAAGACACAAGTTGGAAGATATATGGGAGGAAGATCCTTACATCATCTTCGACCAACCCAACATTGATGTACCTGTTTACATTGTAAAGAAAGAAAATGGACAAGGGAAGAGGAAGACTCTACACAGAAACAAACTGCTCCCTATTGGAATTTTCAACGAGGAAACTGAGGAGATCACAACTCGTCAGAAGCCTGTTCCTCGACCAAGACAAAAGAAACCAGCTTTACCAGAGATTCCGACTACTCCAATTGATGTTGCTTCAGACATTGACGAAGAGAGTGAGAAGGAATCAGTTTTTTATTATGTAGTGGATACCCCTCATTTTGGACAACCTGATGACAACATCCCAGAAGATGTCGATCAGCAATTGGTTGTAGAGGTAGCTACTGTTTCTAGTAACGCCGATGACGATCGGGACCGCACCGAGGAACACGAGGACTCTGGACCGGAGGAGGACGCTTCTTCGCCTGAGGAATCAGGAGGTTCAGGGCTCGATACAACGCAAGAAGATCGAGCTGCTGGTTTAATTCCAGACGATGATGCTAGAACAACAGATGAATATAATGATGATAATGATGAGCTAGTTGCACAACCTAGACGATATACCAGAACACGAACATCTACAGCAACAACGAAATACAAAGATTATGTCCAACCGCCAATTTTGAAAACCGCCCAACCAGATTGGATGGTTCGTGCTGAGTATCTGAAAACAGCTGCGTCATCTGGCATGTTTCATACCTTTGGAGATGAAGTAACCAGAGCGATGTTGCAGCTGATAACCAAGAGTGATAATTAGTTTTGTATTACTTACCTGTTTCTATTTTCAGAATTAATATACTTACCTGACTGATAGACGAGGACGTCTTCCCTAGTCACCGGGGGAAGATTATTGTTGTTTTGTTATGTCAGGGACGACATTCTCGCGGCAGGGGGAGAATGTGATAGGGTGTATTTTTATTGTTTTTATAAAAGTATAGTTATTTATTATTATGCATAATATGGATTATACGTTACATGCATTTATTTAGTTATTTGTAATATTTTCATCTGTTTATTTGCCTGATTCTTGGATGTGATGAGTATTTGTTGGTTAGGCTTCATTGGACTTGGTTGTAACTGTTTCTACCTGTACAATTCATAAAAGGTTAATTGTCACACCTGGGTAAATTCTCTATTGTTAATTGCAATTGGTCAGTTTTACACAACCCCCAGTAGTAAGATTTGAAATTTTAATGGCGGTAATAACTGAAAATTCAGAGGATATAATTTGTGATATTTTAAGTGATCTATAAGACATTATTTATTGAAAATCGTCTACAGACATTTTCTATACATTATAGTAAATAGTTATTTTACTCGTGAGCCTAGGATCACTTTACTAGCTTGTGATCGACGATTAATTGTATCAGGTGAGCATAATTTTATATTATTTGTGGTGTGTGAATGGCGTATGCAGTGCATGTTATTTGATTTCTGTCCGATTGCGGTAAGTATGCCCTTGGTCCAATTGATATGTTAGGCGTGAGTTAGTTTATGAATCGGTGAACATAAGATTTTTATGGATCTGCAGTTTGTATGTAGAATGAGAGGCTTTCGAGTGATTTTGAGTGTGACCTTGACCCTTGCAGTTATGGGTCTATTATGTTTAAACGGTCCTTGTATTTTTCGACCGTATAGTATTTTACAGTCAAAGATCGATATAGTAATTGTTTTATTCAGATATAACTTATTTTTGTAGAATTTCGTATATTTCATATACGTTCCGATTAAAACAATATTTTCCATTAGCAAATGTATTTAAGGTTATTAATTGTTTTCAGGAAACACATTGTACACCTGATGTTGATAACTTTATATAGGGTGTAGATGTTATGTATCCCATAGATTGGTATGTTTTTATTTCATTTTATTCGTTAGTTAACATCTTAATGCGATACGGAGATGTTTTCTTTTGTATACTGCATAATTTATATAGCTTGTTGCTGTAATTATTTATATTTGGTATAGCTGCTAAATATAGAGATCGTCTATTTTATTTGGTTAATTTGCAATTGCATATTGTGTTGCATAATATATAACCAATATTTACTTTGTTGTATTGTGATATACTTCTCCGTATATTTACACATTATTTATATTTATTGTTGTATTTTGTAGGGTTATCATTTATACTAGTTATACTGAATAAAGATATAACCTTAGCTTGTGTTATACCACACCCTGCTTTAATAAGACAAGTAATACGAAGCTGATAAAGGATAAAACTGCCAATAATGACATAGTCGAATATCAAATACCTGTATGTATTGACAGAAATTGTTATAAAACAAGAGGGAATAACACTCAATCTGATCTCTTTATTGGCCTTACGCGCAACCGCACCTCACGTTTCTATGTCCGAAACATAGATCAACGATCATCTAAGTCTGCTATACTCAACTTTCTTACAAATAAAGTCATTAAAGTAACCCATCTTGTGTTGTTTAATTCAAAGAGCGGTACATTATCTTCCAAGCTAAATGTCGCTAGCGAACACTCTCAACAAATAATGTCGCAAGATTTCTGGCCTGTAAATGTGACATGTAGAAAATGGTACAGTTCAAACTTTTGGAACCAAAGATCAGTCGCAGAATATTCAGAAAATCAATATGGGTATTAGGACGTCAACAATTATCTCTTTCGCCCTTATCATGATTTCTCTAATGTGCTGGAACGTAAGAGGAATGATATACTCTTCCTACTGTGTTTATAACCTCTTAAATAACTCCCAGTATGATATAGCTATATTTTATGAATTGCATCTAAACGAAACTACATGTAACAGTGGAGTCTTAGATAAACTACATCCTGAGTATGCATGTTATCCCACAAAACTAAACCGCTCCCTTATTGGCAAAGGAGGTGTTGATATCTTTGTAAATAACCGCTTACTCTTTGACATCTCTGAAAAAAAATGTTACGACCCAAACCGCACAGCCAGGAATCCAGATAATTCCACACACGAAAATGATCTACCAATATTTGTATTCGGTGCATAATTGCCCTGCCATAGTGACCTATGATTGTATAAGAACAGTATCAATGACATTAACGATTGCTTTCAATATTATGTTCAGCTTGGGCATGTGGTAACTATTATCATGACGCCACCACATCTCCAATCACGCAACGTAAATCCGCGATTTTTCAACAATTTCTACAAGAGAATGATATAATTCCGCTGAATAAATCTAGCCTTACTCGTGGGCTGGATCATACATACAGTCCAACTAAATATACTCTCGACTATATCTTGGTGTCTAGATGACTGATTGATGGCGTAAAAGATTGTCTTATTTTTAACAATTCTGACACATGTATAGCGTCGGATCATCACCCAATAATCTGTTTGTTCCAATTTGTGACTGCAGGTGTAACCCAGCCCTGTAGGAAGCATATTCGTAAAACCGCATGGAATAAAGCATCCATTCAGAATATAGTGCAATATCAACTTATAGTTGATAACCAGTTAAGTGAAATTGAACTTTCTTGTTCAACCAAGTTTGATATAGAGGTTGGTACTCCTGTCTTATGTGATGTCTTACAACACGCTGAAAACAGTTGTATACCTAAACATCATTTTAAACCTCATCTTAGGCCGTATTGAAATAGTGAAGTAAAATCAGCACACAAGGTAGCTTTTAGTTTGCGCAAATTGTGGATTGAAAACGGTCAACCTAGTGGAATGGAGTATCAAAGTTATAAGGACTATAAACAAGCAAAGCGCAGGTTTAAAATAACACAGGTGAAAGCATTCGATGAATACATTGAAAAATTAAATCGCGACCTCAAAGAAGCTGCTGAATGTGATATTAAAACTTTTTGGAATCTATTAGAAATTCCTAAGCATACAATATTGCACAGAACTTATATATCAGAATTCAAAATTGCGAACGACAGAAGAGATTGCTCAAGCTTTCATGAAACCTTTCTGTAAAATTACATACCGTATAGCGGGTTTTTTTCGCGAGGTTCTAATTTTCGCTATTTTCGCGACCATTATGAGAACGCGAAAATTAAAACTCGCTAAAATTTGGTCATATAAACACGAGTTATCCATCTTGTACCAGTTATCTGCACGATCAGTAAAATCGGTCGATGTATGATTAACATGATTAGCAATGATTAATAGGACCTAAGGCTTGAGCTTTAATCTCCTAAAAGTAAAATAGTGATCACTCGGTGGTCATGTGTGTTTAAATTAGAACTCACTTCAGATTCTATTTCTACGTCCAAAAGTTAAGATGTCTATGTTAAAACATAAAGGTGGACTTGTCTCTTACGCGTATGAAGCCACTAGGAGCCAAGTGGATTGTTAGTTTGTATGACTATCTTGGATCGAACTCTGATATCATCCGAAATGGGTTTAAATCAGCAGGAATTACCGTGTGAAGTATTGAGAACCGGGATCGAGAATAATTGTCAATCCATGTGACATAAAATCCTAACGTTATTTTTATTTTAACTGTGTTTCAATAAACTTGTAATTTTAATTATGTTTTCCTGAATTAAAATGTTATTGTAGATTTTTGTATTATTTAACAACACTCATATATTCATTCGATTTAGTTCACGAAGTCAATTTGATAATCCGCATTTATATCGTTTTCATAACCGGAACTCACATTATACTATCTCTGACATTTCATTTCCGATTAAAACAACTGAAACTTTTTCGATCATGGATTTCAATGGAGGTTTTCCTTCACAATTATATTTTTTGGCAACTTCTAGACATCGCGGAAATTAATGACCGCTAAAATTAAATACCCCCCTTTTTGACTGAAATCGCGAAATTTGGGGCCCGCGAAAAAAACCCGCTATACGGTATTCAAACGATAACTTAGCAGACTGCTTATAAATACGACATTTCCTCAGGGGATTTATACTTAAATCGGGACTTTACGTTTGAAGACATTGAACTAGCTATACGGTTATTGCGTCTAAAGAAGGCCCCTGGTACTGACAATTTGCAGTCCGAAAATATTCGTTATGGAGGAAGAGCCCTTATATTAACGCTTACACGTTTGATCAATTCCATCTAAACATTGGATATATTCCTATCGCGTGTAAAACGCGTCTAATCATCCCTGTATATAAAGGACACCCTAAGCCTAAAAGCGACCCTAATAGTTATAGACCGATCACGCTTCTACCAGTTACATACAAACTACTTGAAAGGGTTGTATTAAATATAATATTAAACTGGATTAATTTGTCTTAATTCCCTTACCTAGTGAACAGCAAAATGGTTTCCGAAAGGCAGTATGATGTCCAACAGCTTCATTCGTTCTACATGAAACTATAAACGAAAACATTGAAAATAACAGTAAAGTCTATGTAGCATTCCAGGACATCCAAAAGGCTTTTGACACGGTGTGGCACTCCGGCCCAAGAATTAAACTTCACAAACTCGGCGTCTCCGTCAAACATCATAGACTCATATATGATGCGTATTGTAATATCTCTGGATGTGTATTATGTAATGGTAAAGTATCATAAAACTTTCCTATTCGTCAAGGAGTTCGACAAAGTGGTGTCTTATCGACCTTCCTGTATCAATGAACTGTTAGAACTACTTCAAGAACTCAATGCAGGTGCGTCTGTGAAAATGATATATTCAGGAACACCAACATTAGCAGATGATATTGCACTGATTGCAGCTACCCCGTTCAACTTACAAACTATGCTGAATTGTTGCTGTGACTATTCTACTCGTTGGAAATTTGAATTCAGTCATACAAAGTGCTCAATACTAGGATATGGTAGTAAATCTTTACACGGTGATTTTGCCTGAACTTTGGGAAATAAAGTGATCAAAGTATGTGAAAACCAGTGTCATCTGGGTAAGAAAGGCCGAAACACGCTGCGCTCGATTGTTGGCTATGGACGTAAACAACCAGACGTCAATCCACTGACTAATATGAAACTATGTCGTAAAGTAGTCATCCCAACAGTTTTATATGGATGTGAAACCTGGAGAAACCTCCGTAGTATTGACATCCAAAATATTAACCGGTTTCAACATTATGCGCTCAAAGTTATCCAGAACCTTAGAAAATTTACAAGATCAGATATGAAAGCCTAGTTGGTTTGCATAAAGTTCTATCTGAAATTTACAAGAAAAAACTCTTATTCTTCCAAAAACTTGTTGATCTACCATTCAAATCTGAGGTTAAAAAGATTTTTCTGAAAAGACTCTATTCGTTTGTATATTACCCCGAACGGCAAACCGGATTTATCCCAGATAATGCGCTGTTTGCAAAGTATAAATTGATTGACGTGTTTAATGGATATGTAAATAAGTATTCCTTCCCGACAAAGTCATCATGGAAACTTACTGTTGATCGCTGTATCTATAAACAAGAAACGGTGAACCTGAAAAACCGAATGGAAACCGATAGTGACTTTAACAGATTTCGTAAGGTACACAACATCCTCTCGCCTCACACTATCTGGACTATACCGAAAACGGCAAAAGAACTTGACACTGCTTTTCACGTTGCTAAAATGATAATATGTCCACCTCAGCAGTCTGTCAAACTGTGGTAAATGCAATAAAACGTATCAGGACACAATCTACCAGAGCATAATAGACTGTAGCTATACATCAACATTACGTGATCAATTCTGGGATGCAATTTATCAATGACTTTGGTGTTCAGCTGTACCATTACCTATAGTAAATCTAGATGGCGAACAATGTTTGGTAAAAAAAACTCCCAGATGACCAATTTGATGAATCCACACAAGATGACTTTTTGCGAACATCTTTCTATTACTTTAAATCTATGAATGTATACTTTTTAGCAGATTAACACTGAATTTTTCTCAATATAAATGTCCATAAACTGTAAAGACACATCTGATCAACAAACATTAATATCCTAATTTTCAACAATGTGTATGTGTACATATAATTCCTTAATGCTTATTATTGTATTTATCTTGTAATGCATATTTTTTTTTTGTTTACTTTTGAAATCTCTGTATAGAGGAAATAAAGTATGATGATGATGATGAGTTTACATAAAGTTATAAAGTTAACTATGTTTATCAGTATTACTTTTGTATTATTTTTTATAATATTTTACACAGTAATACCATCTCTTCTTTTCCAGAAAATAAATTGATGTAAGAGTAATTAGTAATTAACGTTTCTAATTAGTAAGGAAAATAACTGACATGACTATAGAAAATTATCCTAAACACAAGTATCAATAAAACTTACAAGGCAGGCAAATTAATACTGGAAAAATTGTCAACCAAGACAATTTTTTCTTCAGTATTCAAGTTGACCCAAAAACAGACCACAATATTACAAAACAGACAAAGAATAACACATGAAATCAACCAATCAGAACTAAAGAATTTCTCTCCAAAAATGACCATCAAATTAAGGCTCAACCAAGAGAAATCATAAAGTAGAATTTGCCAATATGAAAACGTCAATATTATATGTAGTTCTGTCATTGAAATCTCATTTATTAAAATATAATCATATCATTTTTGATTCTACAATCAAATATGACCCTACTACACTATGGTCCATAAACACACACCAATATGTTCTCGTAATTTTATGTATACTTTTCCAAATGTATGTACTAATACTATGATCAACATATATTATACATTATTGTAAAATATTTGCTGGTGGGAGAAGTTTGTTAATTTGTGTCTTATCTTTTTTGCTGATTCTTTTCAAATAAAATATCTTTAAACTAAACCTTATACAGAAAAGCCTTGTACGCAGATACACTTGAAAAGATGTCGCATTGGAAGTTGTTCGACTACTTATAGTGTTATTTATGGCATGATGTTGGTTGCAAAAATTCAATAATTTCATCTATATTCAATTTTCATGTTTAATTGGTATAATTTTTTCATTTATATGGTATACTTCAGAGTTTAAATGCAATAATTTTCATTTACATTGTTAAAATTTTCCATACCAATTGAATGGAAAATATAGCAATTATATGGAAACTTTTAACAATGTAAATGAAAGTTATTGCATTGAAGCGCGAAAATATACCATATAAATGAAAAAATTATACTAATTAAACAATATAACTGAATTTATTGAATTTTTGCAACCAATATCATACCATAGTTATTTCCCTTCTTTATTGCATGTTGATAATGTAACAGATTGATAAATTGGGGTTTTCACTAGTATTCAATATTGACATTGACTTTGAACAAAGTCACAAGGTCAGGATCACATTCTAGATTTTGACATTTATTTGTATGCAAATCTTTTATATATAAAACTGAAACCATGACCAAAAACTAGATCTTGTTAAGGTCTTCATTGGCCATATATTGATTGACCTTGTTAAAAGGTATCTCACCTGGATTAATGAAATGTATCGCTAATACCAATATCTCACTTACTATAACATATATTTACATAAAATCTTCACTATTGGTCGTCATTGACATTGAACGTGAGAAAGGTCATAGGTACAAAATCAAGTTAATGTTCTAATTTATTTTGTGTGCCGATATTCTTAACCATAAGAGATACAGAACTCAAACTATAACCGAAATGTAGGTCCCTTTAAGTGTTACATATTTTAAATGACCCTTTGTAAGAACTAATTATTCTGGGGCGATGAAATGTAATATGAAAAGCAATATTTCAATGATTAACACAGACACTGACATAGGATTTCCTGCGTTGTTCATTGTTGACCTTTTGGCATGGTCCTGGTCACGATGTTAGTGGTGAAGGTCAAGGGCATAGTTTTTGATAATTTTCAATTTCCATGAACTTATTCATTTTTTCGCCACCTTTTAAAACTGATACCGTGGAAATAGTACATGATATATTATTTCCTTGTTTTAGGAAATCAGTCTTTTCGAAATTTATACTTAAACGGAAAATTTTCTTTACGTATGGAGTTATCTCCGCAACACAGAAAACTTAATCGTAACAACTCAGAAACAGATAAATAAAAACTAAAATGTGGTAAATGTTTATGGACATCTTCAACGTATTTATG
The DNA here is from genome assembly GCA_944474755.1 of Limnoperna fortunei. Lineage (NCBI taxonomy): Eukaryota > Metazoa > Mollusca > Bivalvia > Mytilida > Modiolidae > Limnoperna > Limnoperna fortunei. Next base: position 44,662,582 of record OX104113.1, read on the forward strand.
CAGAAATAATGTGACGAATCCACATTGCAATTATGCCTCTTGGAAGATTTGATGACTACCATAACAGTTAGAACTCGCAAACCATTACTCTTAAAGCATATGGTCTTCACTATTGATCATCATGAGACATAACTTTGAACATCTTCTCAAGGTAAAACTTCAATGATGACCTTTGGCTTCGATCTTGAACCTTGTTATAACAACTCAAAACTGTTACTCAAAGTTTAGCCATGAAAGTGTTTGTCGAATAAAGACGCAACATTGTCGTTTTTTTGACCAAACTGATTTTAAAACTGCTTTAGGGGCATAACTCCCATGGAAGTTATGGTAAAGACGTTATAGGTTAAAACAGTTAGTCGTAATGACTTGCGGCCTTCAATATTTTAAGATTTGACCTTGAAATGTCCATGTCAAATGTTTGTCAATCAGGAAGTGCCTTTTTTCCTTAAAACATGTAAGCAACCATATATGTTTATGATTTAAAACAACATAAGCTGTTACATGGCTTCATTTTGTGCAAAAAGGCAATTCCGGTTAAAAAGGTCTTTGCAACTTATATCTTTGCCAACAGGACGAAATAAACTGTCAAAAAATTCATTTTAGGTATTTAAACTCACTTATGGTTAGAAAATGCCTTAGCAACTACTTATTTTTTCAGAACAACTATTTAAAGGTCTCTTCTTGTTACAAGTTCCGATTGTTCCTATTTATTAATTTGAGGGATTCATGGTAACGTTTTTCTTTGAGATCTGGAAATCTGGAAATTGTTATGAAATAAATCGTATGTCTGCAAATTGATAACTAGTTACATGATCTCTTTTGTACTGATATCACTACAATTGATTTCAATTTATCTCAAATGCATGATTTTCTTTTGGCATGGCAAGTTGTAGATTTATTTGAAAAAATGTCTTAATACTAGTAATGTACTATTTGCTTAATGTGAAACTTGTTGTTTTTGTAGCACTTTACAATATGATCGATGAACTTATCATATCGCCAGGAATCGAAAAGACAACAGAGTACCTCTGCAAGGAAGGTTTGATTGACAACTATTCTGCAGCTCTTGTACTGGCAACGGTTGATGCTGATATAGCAAAGCTAATTCTGTTTGAAAAACTTACTTTTGGTTTCGCGAATATCAGCATACTTATTGATACCTTGGAAGATTTTATGAAAAATTTAGAGCTGGAATCGAAAGGTAAATATATACAAATATAATTCCATCTTGTCAGAATTGTAAGAATAAAATTTAAATATTTGTAAGTTCAAACTACTACACTTGAACAAACGATGTAAACGGCTAAAATAAAAAAAAATTTTTTGTCCTTTCATTACAGTATAACGTGGTTCACGGTACAAACGTATACCTGCCTAATAAAAATCTTATTAATAGGCCATCAAGTGGTTGCCTGTAAATGCTATTGCATTTAATAATAATCAAAGAATATGGAATTTTTATCCATATTTTGCTATAAATATATATTGTTTTTCAAAACCTTTAAGATGTTTATAGCAGACAACAACTTTCGCCATTAAATTTGGTCTAGCCGTTAAACCGGCAGCAAGTTGTATTATTGTGTATTGTATAGTTTTGAATATGTTATGGTGGTAATGTTGGTTCATGTTCTTTTTTTACTGTGCCATATCTCTCGACGATGCCTGTTATTCGGGGTGCCTGTACGGAATCTGAAGACCAATTGCCGAGTTATTTCTCCATATACTCTTTGTGATGTCGAACTATATTTTTTAATTTATAAACACGTTGTTTCTTTTTCGTAACTGATATGCTTTATTTTTATTTGTATGTTATTTTATAGACAATTTGAGACTGGAAACGCAACACTATTAGCAATCAGTCAGCGATCACCGATCACTCAACAATCCGTCAGCTATCGGTTATCAATCAGTCAGATCAGTCCAATCGCTCCCAATCCATACGAAAGCTGTTTTCGGCTCGTTTTACGTAAAAATAAGATTTAAATTAGTGAAATATTTTGAATTATATAAATACTTAAAAAACATCTCTGACAGAATATAAACACTTGAATTCCGCATGTCAAATAATATAAATAATTAAAACGCATTTGTTCCATTTGTGAGGTCTTTCCCTGCATTTTGTTAGTGTTTTGTCTAGGTATATGGTTGCTAATGATTTTACAGTCAGTTGCTATGGTTTTTGTGCACAAAGCAAGTGGTCCCAAGTGAGAAAATGTATGGTTGCTAAGGACTTTTAGTCGGTTGCTATGGATAAAATGTCACTTCCGGTCATAAAATTATATTTGAATTCAGTTTCCAATGTACTGTCCGCTTCAATTTTGTACGGTAAAGTTTTATTTTATAAAAACTGTTTACTGTGTTTGCCATTTGATTAGCCGAAAGGTGTCAAGGGCCATAACCTCGAAAACGGTTTGTCGCACAGTTTTCAACACTATATATCAAATGTAGATCTCAATGAGAGGAACATTTTTCTGATATATTGTCTGCTTCAATTTTTTTATGGTTTTTGAGTTATATTGAAAACAAAATTTAACTGAAACCTGTCAAGGGCCATAACCTCGAAAACGGTTTGTCGCAGTTTTCAACACTATATATCAAATGTAGATCCCAATGAGAGGAACATTTTTTTGATATATTGTCTGCTTCAATTTTTTATGGGTTTTGAGTTATATTGAAAACAAAATTTAGCCGAAACCTGTCAAGGGCCATAACTTCAAAAACGGTTTGTCGCACAGTTTTCGATCCTATATATCAAATGTAGATCTCAATGAGAGGAACATTTTTCTGATATATTGTCTTCTTCAATTTTTTATGGTTTTTTAGTTATATTGAAAACAAAATTTGGCCGAAACCAGTCAAGGACCATAACCTCGAAAACGATTTGTCGCACAGTTTTCAACCCTTATATTAAAAGTACATCTCTACGAGAGGAACATTTTTCTAATATATTGTCTGCTTCAATTTTTTATGGTTTTTGAGTTATATGGAAAAAAAAATTTAGCCGAAACCTGTCAAGGGCCATAACCTCGAAAACGGTTAGTCGCACAGTTTTCGATCCTTATATCAAATGTAGATCGTAATGAGAGGAACATTTTTCTGATATATTGTCTGCTTCAACTTTTTATGGTTTTTGAGTTATATTGGAAACAAACTTTGGCCGAAACCAGTCAAGGGCCATAACCTCGAAAACGGTTTGTCGCACAGTTTTCAACACTTATATCAAATGTAGATCTCTGCTAGAGGAACATTTTTCTAATATATTGTCTGCTTCAATTTTTTATGGTTTTTGAGATATATTGAAAACAAATTTCAATGGCGGCCATTTTGAAAATGGTGGACCGAAAAAATTTTTTGATCCGACAGATCTAATTAGGACCCTCAAATCTACTGGAAACCAAGTTTTGTAGAAATCGAACAACTTTGATGTTTTCGACAAATTTCGCGTCAAAATCGCGTAAGCAGGAAGTTGATCGAAATTTTTTTTTGCGTGATTAATCATTGTCAGGAGTCAGGTGACAATTTCAACACCTTAGAATTTTGATATCGGTTACGGTTTAGGAGTTTAATTGAAAACAAGGGTAAATAGTGTTTGGGGAGATAACTCCGTTTTTGAAAATAGATCGGTTTCGCAGGGTGACTCAGGTCGAGCCCAGGTAGTGTCGGTTAAGTGTGCCAAGTTTCAAAGCGATACGTCAAAACACTTTTTTGACATCTGCGGCAGAAAAAAAAATTAAAACGCATTTGTTCCGAGAACAAATGTGAGGTCTTTCCCTGCATTTTGTTAGTGTTATGTCTAGGTATATGGTTGCTAATGACTTTACAGTCAGTTGTTATGGTTTTTGTGTACAAAGCAAGTGGTCCCAAGTGAGAAAATGTATGGTTGCTAAGGACTTTTAGTTGATATGGTCAAAATGTAACTTCCGGTTCGTACCTGAAACATTTTTTGTACATTTCTATGTGACGAACATTTTTCCCTTGTATTGTCTGCTTCAATTTTGTACGTTTTACGTGTTATTCTATAAAAACTTTTTACGGTATCGGCCATTTTGAAAATGGCTGCCAATAACAATTCGACTTTGGTCTTAAATCGAAGGGCTTGTTATGACGGTCACAAAAAACCCATATGCTTACTATATTATCTCTGACGGTTTAAAAGTTATTCGCCAAAAACTGATTAGCCGAAACGTGTCAAGGGCCATAACTCGAAAATGGTTTGTCACACAGTTTTCGACACTTATTTCAAATGAAGATTTCAATGAGAGGAACATTTTTCTGATATATTGTCTGCTTCAATTTTTTGTGGGTTTTTGAGTTATATTGAAAACAAAATTTAGCCGAAACCTGTCAAGGGCCATAACCTCGAAAACGGTTAGTCGCACAGTTTTCGACTCTTATCTCAAATGTAGATCTCAATGAGAGGAACATTTTTCTGATATATTGTCTGCTTCAATTTTTTATGGTTTTTGAGTTATATTGAAAACAAACTTTGGCCGAAACCAGTCAAGGTAATAACCTCGAAAACGGTTTGTCGCACAGTTTTCAACACGTATATCAAATGTAGATCTCAATGAGAGGAACATTTTTCTGATATATTGTCTGCTTCAATTTTTTTATGGTTTTTGAGTTATATTGAAAACAAACTTTGGCCGAAACCAGTCAAGGGCCATAACCTCGAAAACGGTTTGTCGCAGTTTTCAACCCTTATATCAAATGTAGATCTCTACGAGAGGAACATTTTTCTAATATATTGTCTGCTTCAATTTTTTATGGTTTTTGAGTTATATTGAAAACAAAATTTAGCCGAAACCTGTCAAGGGCCATAACCTCGAAAACGGTTAGTCGCACAGTTTTCGACCCTTATATCAAATGTAGATCTCAATGAGAGGAACATTTTTCTGATATATTATCTGCTTCAATTTTTTATGGTTTTTTAGTTATATTGAAAACAAAATTTGGCCGAAACCAGTCAAGGGCCATAACCTCGAAAACGGTTTGTCGCACAGTTTTCAACACTCATATCAAATGTAGATCTCTACGAAAGGAACATTTTTCTAATATATTGTCTTCTTCAATTTTTTATGGTTTTTGAGATATATTGAAAACAAAATTTCAATGACGGCCGTTTTGAAAATGGTGGACCGAAAAAATTTTTTGAACCGACAGGTTTAATTAGGACCCTCATATCTACTTGGAAACCAAGTTTTATAGAAATCGAACAACTTTGATTTTTCGACAAATTTCGCGTCAAAATCGCGTAAACAGGAAGTTGATCGAAATTTTTTTTTTGCGTGATTAATCATTGTCAGGAGTCAGGTGACAATTTCCACACCTTAGAATTTTGATATCGGTTAGGGTTTAGGAGTTTAATTGAAAACAAGGGTAAACAGTGTTTGTGGAGATAACTCCGTTTCTAAAAATTGACCGGTTTCTCAGGGTGACTCAGGTCGAGTCCAGGTAGTGTCAGTTAAGTGTGCCAAGTTTCAAAGCGATACGTCAAGACACTTTTTTGACATCTGTGGCAGAAAAAAAAATTAAAGATCAACTGTTCGGTTGAACATTTGAGGGTCTTTCCACATTAATTTTAATTTTGTATTATCTGATGACATTCAAAATAATCAACTTTTTGCGAAATGTTATAATTTTGCGATAAATATTTAATAAAAGAAATTATTTTGTATTATTTGCTACAGATTGGCATTCTAAGAGATAACTCCGTTTCTAAAAATTGATCGGTTTAGCAGGGTGACTCAGGTCGAGCCCAGGTAGTGTCGGTTAAATGTGCCAAGTTTCAAAGCGATGCGTCAAGACACTTTTTTGACATCTGCGGCAGAAAAAAAAATAATTAAAACGCATTTGTTCCGAGAACAAATGTGAGGTCTTTCCCTGCATTTTGTTAGTGTTATGTCTAGGTATATGCTTGCTAATGACTTTACAGTCACTTGCTATGGTTTTTATATACAAAGCAAGTGATCCCAAGTGAGAAAATGTATGGTTGCTAAGGACTTTTAGTCGGTTGCTATGGTCAAAATGTAACTTCCGGTTCCTACCTGAAACATTTTTTGTACATTTCGATGTGACGAACATTTTTCCCTTGTATTGTCTGCTTCAATTTTGTACGTTTTAAGTGTTATTCTATAAAAACTTTTTACGGTGTCGGCCATTTTGAAAATGGCTGCCAATAACAATTCGACTTTGGTCTTAAATCGAAGGGCTTGTTATGACGGTCACAAAAAACCCATATGTTTACTATATTATCTCTGACGGTTTAAAAGTTATTCGCCAAAAACTGATTAGCCGAAACGTGTCAAGGGCCATAACTCGAAAACGGTTTGTTACACAGTTTTCGACACTTATTTCAAATGAATTTCTCAATGAGAGGAACATTTTTCTGATATATTGTCTGCTTCAATTTTTTTGTGGTTTTTGAGTTATATTGAAAACAAAATTTATCCGAAACCTGTCAAGGGCCATAACCTCGAAAACGGTTAGTCGCACAGTTTTTGACCCTGTATATCAAATGTAGATCTCAATGAGAGAAACATTTTTCTGATATATTGTCTGCTTCAATTTTTTATGGTTTTTTAGTTACATTGAAAACAAAATTTGGCCGGAACCAGTCAAGGGCCATAACCTCGAAAACGGTTTGTCGCACAGTTTTCAACCCTTATATTAAATGTACATCTCTACGAGAAGAACATTTTTCTAATATATTGTCTGCTTCAATTTTTTATGGTTTTTGAGTTATATTGAAAACAAAATTTAGCCGAAAACTGTCGAGGGCCATAACCTCGAAAACGGTTTGTCGCACAGTTTTCAACACGTATATCAAATGTAGATCTCTATGAGAGGAACATTTTTCTAATATATTGTCTGCTTCAATTTTTTTATGGTTTTTGAGATAGATTGAAAACAAAATTTCAATGGCGGCCATTTTGAAAATGGTGGACCGAGAAAAAATTTTGATCCGACAGATCTAATTAGGACCCTCATATCTACTTGGAAACCAAGTTTTATAGAAATCGAACAACTTTGATGTTTTCGACAAATTTCGCGTCAAAATCGCGTAAACAGTAAGTTGATCGAAATTTTTTTTTTGCGTGATTAATCATTCTCAGAAGTCAGGTGACAATTTCCACACCTTAGAATTTTGATATCGGTTACGGTTTATGAGTTTAATTGAAAACAAGGGTAAATAGTGTTTGGGGAGATAACTCCGTTTCTGAAAATAGATGGGTTTCGCAGGGTGACTCAGGTCGAGTCCAGGTAGTGTCGGTTAAGTGTGCCAAGTTTCAAAGCGATACGTCAAGACACTTTTTTGACATTTGCGGCCGAAAAAAAATTAAAACGCATTTGTTCCGAGAACAAATGTGAGGTCTTTCCCTGCATTTTGTTAGTGTTATGTCTAGGTATATGCTTGCTAATGACTTTACAGTCAGTTGCTATGGTTTTTGTGTACAAAGCAAGTGGTCCCAAGTGAGAAAATGTATGGTTGCTAAGGACTTTTAGTTGCTATGGTCAAAATGTAACTTCCGGTTCGCACCTGAAACATTTTTTGTACATTTCTATGTGACGAACATTTTTCCCTTGTATTGTCTGCTTCAATTATGTACGTTTTACGTGTTATTCTATAAAAACTTTTTACGGTATCGGCCATTTTGAAAATGGCTGCTCATAACAATTCGAATTTGGTCTTAAATCGAAGGGCTTGTTATGACGGTCACAAAAACCCATATGCTTACTATATTATCTCTGACGGTTTAAAAGTTATTCGCCAAAAACTGATTAGACGAAACGTGTCAAGGGCCATAACTCGAAAACGGCTTGTCACACAGTTTTCGACACTTATTTCAAATGAAGATCTCAATGAGAGGAACATTTTTCTGATATATTGTCTGCTTCAGTTTTTTGTGGTTTTTGAGTTATATTGAAAACAAAATTTAGCCGAAACCTGTCAAGGGCCATAACCTCGAAAACGGTTAGTCGCACAGTTTTCGACCCAATATCAAATGTAGATCTCAATGAGAGGAACATTTTTCTGATATATTGTCTGCTTCAATTTTTTTTATGGTTTTTGAGTTATATTGAAAACAAACTTTGGCCGAAACCAGTCAAGGGCCATAACCTCGAAAACGGTTTGTCGCAGTTTTCAACCCTTATATCAAATGTCGATCTCGACGAGAGGAACATTTTTCTAATATATTGTCTGCTTCAATTTTTTATGGTTTTTGAGTTATATTGAAAACAAAATTTAGCCGAAACCTGTCAAGGGCCATAACCTCGAAAACGGTTAGTCGCACAGTTTTCGACCCTTATATCAAATGTAGATCTCAATGAGAGGAACATTTTTCTGATATATTATCTGCTTCAATTTTTTATGGTTTTTTAGTTATATTGAAAACAAAATTTGGCCGAAACCAGTCAAGGGCCATAACCTCGAAAACGGTTTGTCGCACAGTTTTCAACACTCATATCAAATGTAGATCTCTACGAAAGGAACATTTTTCTCATATATTGTCTTCTTCAATTTTTTATGGTTTTTGAGATATATTGAAAACAAAATTTCAATGACGGCCGTTTTGAAAATGGTGGACCGAAAACAATTTTTGAACCGACAGGTTTAATTAGGACCCTCATATCTACTTGGAAACCAAGTTTTATAAAAATCGAACAACTTTGATTTTTCGACAAATTTCGCGTCAAAATCGCGTAAACAGGAAGTTGATCGAAATTTTTTTTTTGCGTGATTAATCATTGTCAGGAGTCAGGTGACAATTTCCACACCTTAGAATTTTGATATCGGTTAGGGTTTAGGAGTTTAATTGAAAACAAGGGTAAACAGTGTTTGTGGAGATAACTCCGTTTCTAAAAATTGACCGGTTTCTCAGGGTGACTCAGGTCGAGCCCAGGTAGTGTCAGTTAAGTGTGCCAAGTTTCAAAGCGATACGTCAAGACACTTTTTTGACATCTGTGGCAGAAAAAAAAATTAAAGATCAACTGTTCGGTTGAACATTTGAGGGTCTTTCCACATTAATTTTAATTTTGTATTATCTGATGACATTCAAAATAATCAACTTTTTGCGAAATGTTATAATTTTGCGATAAATATTTAATAAAAGAAATTATTTTGTATTATTTGCTACAGATTGGCATTCTAAGAGATAACTCCGTTTCTAAAAATTGATCGGTTTAGCAGGGTGACTCAGGTCGAGCCCAGGTAGTGTCGGTTAAATGTGCCAAGTTTCAAAGCGATGCGTCAAGACACTTTTTTGACATCTGCGGCAGAAAAAAAAATAATTAAAACGCATTTGTTCCGAGAACAAATGTGAGGTCTTTCCCTGCATTTTGTTAGTGTTATGTCTAGGTATATGCTTGCTAATGACTTTACAGTCACTTGCTATGGTTTTTATATACAAAGCAAGTGATCCCAAGTGAGAAAATGTATGGTTGCTAAGGACTTTTAGTCGGTTGCTATGGTCAAAATGTAACTTCCGGTTCCTACCTGAAACATTTTTTGTACATTTCGATGTGACGAACATTTTTCCCTTGTATTGTCTGCTTCAATTTTGTACGTTTTAAGTGTTATTCTATAAAAACTTTTTACGGTGTCGGCCATTTTGAAAATGGCTGCCAATAACAATTCGACTTTGGTCTTAAATCGAAGGGCTTGTTATGACGGTCACAAAAAACCCATATGTTTACTATATTATCTCTGACGGTTTAAAAGTTATTCGCCAAAAACTGATTAGCCGAAACGTGTCAAGGGCCATAACTCGAAAACGGTTTGTTACACAGTTTTCGACACTTATTTCAAATGAATTTCTCAATGAGAGGAACATTTTTCTGATATATTGTCTGCTTCAATTTTTTTGTGGTTTTTGAGTTATATTGAAAACAAAATTTAGCCGAAACCTGTCAAGGGCCATAACCTCGAAAACGGTTAGTCGCACAGTTTTTGACCCTGTATATCAAATGTAGATCTCAATGAGAGAAACATTTTTCTGATATATTGTCTGCTTCAATTTTTTATGGTTTTTTAGTTACATTGAAAACAAAATTTGGCCGGAACCAGTCAAGGGCCATAACCTCGAAAACGGTTTGTCGCACAGTTTTCAACCCTTATATTAAATGTACATCTCTACGAGAGGAACATTTTTCTAATATATTGTCTGCTTCAATTTTTTATGGTTTTTGAGTTATATTGAAAACAAAATTTAGCCGAAAACTGTCGAGGGCCATAACCTCGAAAACGGTTAGTCGCACAGTTTTCGACCCTTATATCAAATGTAGATCTCAATGAGAGGAACATTTTTCTGATATATTGTCTGCTTCAATTTTTTATGGTTTTTGAGTTATATTGAAAACAAACTTTGGCCGAAACCTCTCAATGGCCATAACCTCGAAAACGGTTTGTCGCGCAATTTTCAACCCTAATATCAAATGTAGATCTCAATGGGAGGAACATTTTTCTGATATATTGTCTGCTTCAATCTTTTTATGGTTTTTGAGTTATATTGAAAACAAACTTTGGCCGAAACCAGTCAAGGGCCATAACCTCGAAAACGGTTTGTCGCACAGTTTTCAACCCCAATATCAAATGTAGATCTCGACGAGAGGAACATTTTTCTAATATATTGTCTGCTTCAATTTTTTTATGGTTTTTGAGTTATATTGAAAACAAAAATTTAGCCGAAACCTGTCAAGGGCCATAACCTCGAAAACGGTTTGTCGCACAGTTTTCGACCTTTATATCAAATGTAGATCTTAATGAGAGGAACATTTTTCTCATATATTGTCTGCTTCTGTTTTGTATGGTTTTTGAGTTATATTGAAAACAAAATTTCAATGGCGGCCATTTTGAAAATGGTGGACCGAAAAAAAATTTGGATCTGACATTTGTAATTAGGACCCTCATATCTACTTGGAAACCAAATTTTGTGGAAATCAAACAACATTGACATTTTCGACAAACTTCGCGTGAAAATCGCGTAAACAGGAAGTTGTTCGAAAAAAAATTTTTTGCGTGATTAATCATTGCCAGAAGTCAGGTGACAATTTCCACACCTTAGAATTTTGATATCGGTTAGGGTTCAGGAGTTTTATTGAAAACAAGGGTAAACAGTGTTTAGGAAGATAACTCCGTTTCTAAAAATTGACCGGTTTCGCAGGGTGACTCAGGTCGAGCCCAGGTAGTGTCGGTTAAGTGTGCCAAGTTTCAAAGCGATACGTCAAGACACTTTTTTGACATCTGTGGCAGAAAAAAAAATTAAAGATCAACTGTTCGGTTGAACATTTGAGGGTCTTTCCACATTAATTTTAATTTTGTATTATGTGATGACATTCAAAATAATCAACTTTTTGCGAAATGTTATAATTTTGCGATAAATATTTAAAAAAGAAATTATTTTGTATTATTTGCTACAGATTGGCATTCTAAGAGAGATAACTCTTATAAAATTTTGATACAAATTTTTACGGCATGTCTTAACTTACTCGTAATTATTAATAGAACATATTATGAAGAAAATCATTTCAATATCTTTGAAAATAGCAAAGGTCAAAAACTAGTACGTGACCTTGACCATGCAAGTTTTCAAGGTCAAAGAGCATGAGGGTCTATGGTGAAGACCCCATGCCTCTATCATTTAATAGTTAATGAGTTACATGTGAAAAACCAATAAGTTACGTATATAATGGGAGACAACTCCTATAAGATGACTTCAAATCATTATCCTGTAATGTGACAAAGTTGCTCCCTTAAGAGATCAACATTTTGCACTCTTTAGTTTCCCTTTATCATTAATAGTTAATGAGTTACATGTGAAAAACCAATAAGTTACATGTATAATGGGAGATAACTCTTATTAGATGACTTCAAATCCTTTTGCTGTAAATGTGACAAAGTTGCTAAGTTAAGGGGCCAACATTTTCCACTCTTTGGTTTTCCTGTGTTATTAATAGTTATTGAGTTACATGTGAAAAACCAATAAATTACATATATAATGGCAGATAACTCCTACAGGATGACTTCAAATCCTTTTCCTGTGAATGTGACAAAGTTGCTCCTTTAAAAGATCAACATTTTGCACTCTTTAGTTTCCCTTTATCATTAAAAGTTAATGATTTACATGTGAAAAAAACAATCAATTACATATATAATGGAAGATAACTCTAATAAAATGAAGTCAAATCCTTTTCCTGTAAATGTAACAAAGTTGCTCCTTTAAAAGATCAACATTTTGCACTCTTTAGTTTCCTTTTATCGTTAATAGTTAATGAGTTACATGTGAAAAACCAATCAGTTACATATATAATGGGAGATAACTCCTATAAAATGAAGTCAAATCCTTTTCTTGTTATGTGAAAAAGTTGCTCCTTTAAAAGATCAACATTTTGCACTCTTTGCTTTCCCTTTATCGTTAATAGTTAATGAGTTACATGTGAAAAACCAACAAGTTACATATATAATGGGAGATAACTCCTATAACATGACTTCAAATCCTTTTCCTGTAAATGTGACAAAGTTGCTCCTTTAAAAGATCAACGTTTTGCAATCTCAAGTTCCCCTTTATCATTAATAGTTAATGAGTTACATGTGAAAAACCAATCAGTTACATACATAATGGGATATAACTCCAATAATATGAAGTCCAATCCTTTCCCTGTAAATTTAACAAAGTTGCTCCTTTAAAAGATCAACATTTTGCACTCTTTACTTTCCCTTTATCGTTAATAGTTAATGAGTAACATGTGAAAAACCAAGCAGTTACATATATAATGGGGGATAACTCCTATAAAATGAAGTCAAATCCTTTTTTTGTTATGTGAAAAAGTTGCTCATTTAAAAGATCAACATTTTGCACTCTTTGCTTTCCCTTTATCGTTAATAGTTCATGAGTTACATGTGAAAAACCAACAAGTTACATATATAATGGGAGATAACTCCTATAACATGACTTCAAATCCTTTTCCTGTAAATGTGACAAAGTTGCTCCTTTAAAAGATCAACATTTTGCAATCTTAAGTTCCCCTTTATCATTAATAGTTAATGAGTTACATGTGAAAAACCAATCAGTTGCATATATAATGGGAGATAACTTCTATAAAATGAAGTCAAATCCTTTTCCTGTAAATGTGACAAAGTTGCTCCTTTAAGAGATCAACATTTTGCACTCTTTACTTTCCCTTTATCGTTAATAGTTAATGAGTAACAGCAGTTACATATATAATGGGGGATAACTCCTATAAAATGAAGTCAAATCCTTTTCCTGTAAATGTGACAAAGTTGCTCCTTTAAAAGGCCAACATTTTGCACTCTTTAGTTTCCCTTTATCATTAATAGTTGATGAGTTACGTGTGAAAAACCAATCAGTTACAAATATAATGGGAGATAACTCCTATAAGATGACTTCAAAACCTTTTCCTGTAAATGTGACAAAGTTGCTCCTTTAAAAGATTAACATTTTGCACTCTTTACTTTCCCTTTATCGTTAATAGTTATTGAGTTACATGTGAAAAACAAATTAGTTACATATATGATGGGAGATAACTCCTATAAAATGAAGTCAAAGTACTTCGCTCCAAATGTGACAAAGTTGCGTCTTAATAAGACGAACATTTTACTCTCTATAAGTGTTTATCTATCTTTTACCGTTTCAAAGGAGCAGCGCACACAAGCAAATGTCAAAATTTAGAACGTGACCTTGACCTTTGACCTTATGTCCATTTTCAAGCTCAAAGGTCAAGATGATCTATGGTGAAGACCCCAGGTCTCTATCTCTTTTAGTTGTTGAGATTTGTTTGAATATCACTTACTACTTTTATTTAAAGGGAGATAACTCCTATAAGATGTCGTCAGAACCCTTCAATCAATCTGTCCTAAGGTTGCGCAAATATATAGGACACATTTTGGTAAAGGTTTGGTATTGCTATCTTTTTGGGTTTAGGAGGAGTAACATGAACAAGCTTTTAAGTAAAAGAGGAGATAACTCCTTAAAGGAAAAGGGTGCTGTCAGTCAGGGTGAACTGCGAAAGCGCAATGGGTAACCGATATCAGATATAAAATATCAAAGCGACAGAAAGGTGGAAAGACCTAATAATCAGAACAATAACTATAGGTCTTTCCACAGAAAGGTGTAAAGACCTAATTAAAGATCAACTGTTCGGTTGAACATTTGAGGGTCTTTCCACATTAATTTTAATTTTGTATTATGAGATGACATTCAAAATAATCAACTTTTTGCGAAATGTTATAATTTTGCGATAAATATTTAAAAAAGAAATTATTTTGTATTATTTGCTACAGATTGGCATTCTAAGAGAGATAACTCTTATAAAATTTTGATACAACTTTTTACGGCATGTCTTAATTTACTCGTAATTATTAATAGAACATATTATGAAGAAAATCATTTCAATATCTTTGAAAATAGCGAAGGTCAAAAACTAGTACGTGACCTTGACCCATGCAAGTTTTCAAGGTCAAAGAGCATGAGGGTCTATGGTGAAGACCCCATGCCTCTATCATTTAATAGTTAATGAGTTACGTGTGAAAAACCAAAAAGTTACATATATAATGGGAGATAACTCCTTCACATAGTATCATTTTACAAGAAAAAAAAACAATCACGTCAAATAATATTCGATCTCTTATGCAAAGGCGTACCTTGTGTTTTTGTCATTTAGATATTTACACAGGCACTTGTGGTCAGGATAATTTTCTTTATGGAATAAAACGCCAATAAATGGGTTTACATTGTGTATTCACTCGTTTTGGTAACTAGTCTGATATGTCGGCGAAATATTGCTCCCAGAAAAATAATAAATTTCTCTTTATTATATAACAACAACGCATGAATCTTATCCAAGTTCTAAAAATAGCACAAGCTTTATTTACTGGAATCCCCAAGTTTTATTTAAAAAGTATAACGTTCAGAGTGTCCAGTCAGGAATGAGCTATGGCCGTTTAATATTCTTCACTATGTTACATCGTATTTTATTAAAAATTAAAAATTAAAAATTTTTAAAATAAAATGCACATTTTGGGGTTTTGATGCACATGTGAAATAAATATACAATATTCGTACATTGTCATAAAATAACAGGTTATTAGTACTAGCCTTAGAAACAGGTAGACATGCGAGGCTCTGCAACCAGAAAATACATTTTATACCTATGAAAAACATGAAAAAGTACGGAGCCCGGATAGGGACATTCAAAGAAAAAAAAATTATGTTGTGCGCACAATATATTATTTTGTGCGCACATTATATTTATTTTGTGCGCACAATATATTATTTTGTGCGCACATTATATTTATTTTGTGCGCACATTATATTTATTTTGTGCGCACAATATATTATTTTGTGCGCACAATATATTATTTTGTGCGCACATTATATTTATTTTGTGCGCACAATATATTATTTTGTGCGCACAACATATTATATTGTGCGCACATCATATTATATTGTGCGCACAACATATTATATTGTGCGCACAGCATATTATATTGTGCGCACAATATATTATTTTGTGCGCACAATATAATATGATGTGCGCACAATATAATATGATGTGCGCACAATATAATATGTTAGTTTAAACATATTTTTATTGTATAAATAGATATATCATTGAACATACAGTTAATACAATTCAAGGATTCGGAAACAAGCTAAGAAGCTTTTACAAATCCGTCTCCAGTTACGAAATTACATATTTAACAAAACGTAAAATACATGCTCTGACAGGCTTGATAAATTTTATAATGAAGAATAGAGAGGAAAGTAAATAATAAATTAATATAGTTGATAGGAAAAGGAAAGAAAGAAAGGGTTGATGAAATGCTTTAAGGTGTTTAATGTTTATGCATCTATAAAACGTTTACTTTTTACAATATAGTATTGCACTTTTAAAAAAACTTCAGTATTCTGTTCCAATGTTAGAGCATCTGACCCATACAGGAATAGGTTTAAGTCGATTTGTACTTGAAAATTCAAAGCAAAAATAGTCCTTCGACGAAGATCGGAATATTTATGACAGTAAAGTAGGAAATGTCTGTTTGACTCTATCTGTCCGCATGTACAATTTGGACTGTGCACCAGACTGCGCCTGAACAGATGCTCATTCAGACAGCTGCTATTCATGCGCATTCTGGCATGCAAGATTTGACCCACCCTACTACCTGCATTATAAAATAATGGGCGTTTTTCATTTTGAGCTCCGATACGTGACTTGAATATGTTTAGCGATCCCGAATTCCGGATATCTATCGACAGGTTATTCCACAATTTAATAGCTGACGGCAGAAAATAATTTGAATATAAAGACGTCCTAGTCCGAATATCAGTAATATTGTTAGATTGTCGTGTGAAATGCCGATGAAAGTTAGACCTGACATTTGGTAATAAATTACTCAAATACTCAGGAGTATTCCCGTTCACTATTTTGTATATCATGACAAGTTTGTGTTTCTTTCTACGATCAGAAAGTTTTTCCCATCCCGTTTCCTCATATAATTTTTCGAGCGATGTTAATTTTGTGCCACCCGTTACGATTCGCATCGCTTCTATCTGAACGCTTTCGATTTTATTAACTAATGTTTGAATCTCGTTGTCCCAAACGACGTCACTATATTCTAAAATTGGTCTGATATATGAAAGATACATTTTTTTTTAGGGTAAATCGATCTAAAACTAAGCGTACACGTCGTAAGATATTGACTCTTAAAAATGCCTTTTTAACAATGTAATCTGTTCATGCCATGAGCCATCATCCGAGAAGTAGACGCCCAAGTGTTTATGACTAGATACTTCCTGAAGATAAATATTGTTCATCCGTAATAGATGGTGTACTTGCCGAGTAGTTTTACGCGATACAAGCATCGTCTCGGTCTTCTGGGGATTAAAACTCACGAGCCACTGCGAAGCCCAGCGGTGGATTTTGTCGATATCACTATTCAAAACTTTCGCCGCATTATCTGGGGTATCAACAATGACATAAAGACTAGTGTCGTCGGCAAATAATTTTATACACGCGTTTATATCGTTGACGATATCGTTAATAAAAATTAGAAAAAGAAGAGGACCGAGTATTGATCCTAGCTTGTGGAACACCGGCACTTACCGGCTTCCAGTCAGAGAAACAGCCGTTAAGTGCGACACGTTGGACTCGTCCAGATAGATAACTGTCAAACCAACTAAGAAGGCGTCCCGTTATACCATATTTTTTCAGTTTAAATAATAGACCTCTGTGCCAAACTCGATCGAAGGCTTTGGAAATGTCATAGAACACTACTCGTATTTCTTTGCCATCGTCCAAGGCCCTACTGAACGAGTTTGCGATGTCAATCAATTGATTGATTGCTGAGTCGCCTTGTGTGCCAGACTGATGAGTAGTTATTACCTTATTATCTAATAGAAAATTGTGGACATGTTTATAGATACAGCGTTCCATACACTCTGAAATAATACAGAGTAGTGAAATCGGACGATAATTTTTAACTTCACTAGTGTTCCCATTTTTAAAGACAGGCGTTACATTTGCTTTCTTCCATGTGGTAGGGTAGAACGATATTATGAGCGATAAGTTAAAGAGTGTACATAGCGGTGTTTTAAGTTGTGAGCTGGCCAGTTTTAAAAGTCTAGCATTGATAAGATCTGGACCAGATGCCTTTTTGATATTTAGATTCTTGAGAACGTCCTCGACCTCGGATTCATTCATTACGATATTTAATATTTCATTTACGACTACCGGGGGATTTGGAAGATGAGCATTCGAGTCGTCTATTTCAGTCTGAGTAACAAAATAATTATTAAACTCGTTTGCTTTCGCAGTCTCATTAGTTATAAGATTGCCATCTTTTATTAATGGCGGTACTCCGCATTGCCGTTTTTTCATTCCTGAAATTTGGTTGCATATATGCCACCATGATTGATTTGATGGGTTACTCTGTTTTAATTTATTAACAAGTTGATCTCGATAGCTAAGCTGGGCTTTTCTTATTTGTGACGTCACCATATTACGTGTTTGTCGAAATTTTGCCCAATCAGACTCTTTATTTGTACGACGCGCTTTCGAATGGAGTCGTCTCTTTTTTCTAATAATGTTTCTAATATCATTCGTCAGCCATCTCGGGTCTGCCTTGCGAATCGTTACCATTTTATTAGGAATGGATTTTTCGGCCGCACCTAAGATGACATCCGTAAAGTCAGAAACTATCTTATTAATGTCGTCAGAAGAAAATATACGTTGCCAGTCAATTTCTGATAAAAGTCGTCTATAATGGTCTCCTCTGTCATAAAGCCATATTTTACGTCTAAATGAATTAAGAATTGGTTTGGGAGAGTTAAATATACCAATCACAGGGCAATGATATCTAATCTGATCCAACAAAGGAGGTCCTACGCTAGTATAAGGTACACAATCAATACAACTGGTAACAATTAAATCTATAACTGACGATGAATTTTCAGTAAAATTTGTCGGATCATTTATCATTTGCTCTAGGCTATAAGCCGTACAAATACGTTTCATTTTTGAGTTTACATTTGGTTGATTGTCATTAAAATCACCCGTTAATATGACATAATCACACGAGGCGTCGTTTATTGCGGACTCTACAGAACATTCAACTTTACTCCAAACCTCGTTATTGCTATGAGGTGGAATATAAAAGGTACCATACAAAACCTTTTTGTTACTTATTTTTAACTGAACCCAAACAGCTTCTATATCGATAGATTCTTAGTCAAAGCGCCTAATGGCATTAATATTTTCCTTGACATAAACGATGACTCCTCCGCCTTTTTGGTCCCCACCCTTATCTTTCCGAAACGGTTTTTGGTAGTTTATTAGCTCTGTAGAGTCATCCATATCTGAGGATTTCAACCATGTTTCAGTAAAAGACAAAATATCGAAATCGTTATATTCAGCTATGATAAGGTCTAATTTTGGTAGTAAACTCTGTACATTTAAATGAAGGAAGGATATAGAATTAGAAAAAATCTCGTAAATATACGAAAATTCGTGTGGGCAATCAGAACTCCTTGTATCAGTAGGGAATCTGACTGATAAAATACTAAACAATATATACAAAAAACATCAAACAGTGATATCGCCTGAATATAGCTGAAATATTGCTGCTCGGGCGTTAAACACCATTAATCAATCAATCAATCAATCAATCAAACAATGATAATATAATATATTGTGCGCACAAAATAAATATAATGTGCGCACAAAATAAATATAATGTGCGCACAAAATAATATATTGTGCGCACAATATAATATGTTGTGCGCACAATATAATATGATGTGCGCACAATATAATATGTTGTGCGCACAATATAATATGTTGTGCGCACAAAATAATATGTTGTGCGCTCAATATAATATGATGTGCACACAATATAATATAATGTGCGCACAATATAATATCTTGTGCGCACAATATAATATGATGTGCGCACAATATAATATGTTGTGCGCACAATATAATATGTTGTGCGCACAATATAATATATTGTGCGCACAAAATAAATATAATGTGCGCACAAAATAATATATTGTGCGCACAAAATAAATATATTGTGCGCACAAAATAATATATTGTGCGCACAAAATAAATATATTGTGCGCACAAAATAATATATTGTGCGCACAAAATAATATATTGTGGGCACAAAATAATATATTGTGCGCACAAAATAATATATTGTGCGCACAACATAATTTTTTTTCTTTGAATGTCCCTATCCGGGCTCCGTAAAAAAGTGCACTGTTTGGAGATTTTTGACTTGAAATTTTCGGCGCATAATCGAGTGATAGCATGACGTCACAAATAAATATCGTATTCGACAACATGCCGTAAACCAGAACAGAACACTAAATATCTTTAAAAGTAAGGACAAGGGCATAATTTTTTATGAAAAGAGGGGACGCCTTCCATATATTTCATAAACGTATTTTGTTCCTATCTGTATATAGTAAAAAGATGTATGTTAATAAGATGTCCAGGGTGCCCAGGTGCCGTTTCATAAAGGGGTCGTTAGCTTGACGTGCACGTTATCCCATTTAAATTGCATGGGATAACGATTGATTGATTGATTGATGGTGTTTAACGCCCGAGCAGCAATATTTCAGCTATATTCAGGCGATGAACATGAAATGGATGATAAAATGAACATGAAATGATGATGAATGAAAATGGGATGGGACACAAGGAAAAATAGGGGTAACGGATTTTAGATTGCCACTGGAAAATGGGAGGATGGATAGGGTCGGGCAATTTAGCCTCCTGTAGCGGGATCGAAATCCCTACTCATAGCGAATACTACAGCAGCGTTCTTTAACGTGCGAGGAACGTGGCATTTTCCCAACACGGTGCACTTATATGGTTTGCGGTCAGGTTTTCCGTATTATAGCCTGACAACCCCAGCTTGCCAGGGGTACCCCATTCAACCACCTGGGGCACACATCCCAGTCGGTCTTTAGGCAAACCGACCTGACACGCCGGTCAGGGTACTGGGCGCTATTTAGTCGCCTTTTACGACAAGCTAGCGCGACTGCGGTCTTTTCTTTTAGCCACCCGGATCCCGCACGGGGCCATGGGATAACGAGCACGTTAATTAGCGATCGCTTTATGAAACGGCACCCAGGTGTTTGCAACCAGTGAAATTAATATGTTACTGAGTGGGGATACTGGTCTGGTTACTATTTATGACAAAATAAAAATACATGTAGCAAAAAATAGAAAACTCTGACGACTTTAAATCTGTCAACGAAAAAAACTCCCAAATCGCGAGTCGCGGAAATAATAAGGACCAATATTGGATTACGAAAATAAAACATCTACTCGTATGTTTTAAATATAAGGTGTTTTTGTTGAATTTTAACAGATAAATAAGCTAAAACGTTAACGGAACACCTTTAACTCACCACTGTGAACCTAAGTAAAGGATACAGAACGTTTTCAACGCTCGACCCACAGAACTGTCCTGCGCATTCGCTGGTGTCACTTATGAATGTCCTCTCCTATTCACTTTTCGGGTGGGAAGGGTGGGTTGAGGCTGGAACAAAAAGCTGGACCGCGGGGCATAGTGGCTGTCGTGTTTGAAGGGTGCCAAGTTAATTGGACTTGAAAACTTTAAAATTGGCTTTTATAGATGTCCAAAAGGAAGAGAGTTTTTTTTAAAGAAGACAATACACAAGCATCCTTCCTTAACCTAACATTCCTTTTTTCTTGTGTCAGATATAACCATTGCTGAAAAGTACAAGCAATCCATGAGCAATTGGTTATCAATCAGTCAATGTGTCGCGTTCACGGGCGCAAGTACTTATTTAATTGGTTTTTATGAAATATTTTTCAGGATAGTTAATATTTTAACGCAAACTTATGCACGGTTTGTAAGTATAATTAAATGACGATTATATCTAGCATGTAGCTACTGATTGGCTAGCTTTAATATGGTAAGCGCCATCTTTTTGGTCGATTGCTGCATTTTCGTCATGCTTAGCAACGATTATGTGACGTTATTATAGGCAAGTAAACTTGAAAGTGTAGTGCTCACAGTGGTGTTAACTACATTTAACTTTTCAACACATTATAGAATTTTTCCAAACGGACAAATTTTAATGTTTTAATTTTATTCTTAAACATAATTATCCGTAAAAACAGTTTTAGAGGTTAGGAAACGCGTCTGTTGAGGGCAACTAGAATTGAAAACCGGACAAAGTTGGAAAGGGGGGCGCTTTCTTATGCTTTCGTTATTGTATCGGACTTATCTACAGCGTCATATTCGTATTATATGTCAGGCTTCGTAAATTTAGGTTTCAAAAATTTGATTTTTTTAATTGACGAATTTTTAACTGGGGTTAATAATGACCTCAATAATGCAGAAATTTATATATATAAGTAAGAAGCAAATATTATCTATTAGATTAGTTTAAGAAATAAAACCAATAAAAGGAATTTGTTGACCTTCCATTCATCTGAAATACACTCAAAATTTGATACAAACACTTGCAAAACCGCTACGCGAGTAAGATATGAAAAAGTGAATGCAAATATGGGATATGTCTAAAAACAAAAAAAAAACAACCAAAACATAAACATAAACAAAAACACAAAAACAAAAAACCACAAAATCAAAACAAAGAAAACTAATTAACCCGATCAGAGAGGAAAATGTCAACACAAGTCCACCTATGGCGATAAACGGCGAGGAGAGCTCGCACACGTATGCCAACTGCAGCTGGCACCTATACAAAAATGTTTACCGGCACTAAAATAAACTCCAAGAGAGAGAACTACATATAATTAATACATGAGATGATTTCCAACCGAGCTAACTTTTTCATTGGGATTTGGTATCGGAATGAATATTTTAACAAACGTGTTTAAAACGAATGTTATTTTTGTCAAGAAGCACAACTACAGAATATTATATTTAAAGTATAATATAGATCGTCAATATCAGTATTCTTTAATAATTTTCAGTTATTGAAATGTTATTTTCTTATCTATTGATTTTTCACAACTTCATTTTAATAAAGTAATTATTTTCTTATGACGATTCCGGATTACTCTTAGTGCGATTCTGGATATATGGAATTTTTCTAGATGAATGTGGAATTCGAGATTGCCCTAAATGAAATCCCTGTTAAATGTATGCGACGTCTAAAGATAAATTATGTTTAAAATGTTGAAATCAATATTTTCCCACTAATTTTGTAAAGAGTCTTGATATTATAAATTAAACCATACATACATATACATCTTAAGACACGTGTCCGAAATCAAGGAACAAAAAACTATCGCAGAAAATGTGATATTCTTGCTCAGAAGATTTTTTGCAAAAATAAACGACTTGTGAGTCTTACAAAAGATTATTGGGGACAGGGGCGAATTGTCGGCCTCTATAAACAGACAAATTCAGGACATCCAGAGGCCGACGATTTTGGAAAAAAAACAATTCGTAAGAAAGAAAATTGTCATTTTAAATTCAGGTACGATCATGTTAACTATAAATACTCCTCTGAAACATGTAAATGAATATCGGCCGCAATCGGCCCTTTAATTGGCAACAAAAGGCAACGCCAATCGGCCAACTGACAGTGAAAGGTGACGTAAATCGGCCCAAATCGGCCAATTGGCAGTATAAAAGTTAATGATTTACAGATTCTTTCCTTTTTTGGCTATGGATTCTGGGTTACCAGAAGAGAATTGATGCAATTATTTGGTAAACGTTATCATGAAAGAGAATCAAGCGAATCCTTTTTTCTATGCTAAAACGTGATGAGACGAGACCCCACGATTTAGCTAGAGAAATCTGCAATTTCAACTATCTAGATCTCTCGGCTGCCCAAGTAACCTAAAAGGCTCTTATAATTAGCAAAAGTGAAGACCTCTAAGCATCACTTTGTCAGGACCATTCTAGAAGTTAAACTATTTCCTTTTGTTTACAAAGCCGTGCAGAGGCATGCAGGTATTTACGTCTTATTGCGGACAAAAAATGAGATATATAAATAGTACATGTAGATTAATAAAAATAGCATTTACTGCTCCTTATCAAATCTAATGTATTTAAAGTTTCTAAAACGAATACTATAACATAATATCTTGATAGCTGTTTATTCTGATTGGTATTAAATTTATACAAAAGAGCATTCAGTGGAAGTTATTAATTGCAACTCGTTTTCACTTGTTTTTGTTTTGCTTTATCCTTATAGACGCGGGACATCGTGTCATTCAAATCAACACCTCCCATAAATTAACTGTTATAGGAGAAGGCAACTGCAGGTTTCTACGGAGCCCGGATAGGGACATTCAAAGAAAAAAAATTATGTTGTGCGCACAATATATTATGTTGTGCGCACAATATATTATTTTGTGCGCACAATATATTATTTTGTGCGCACAATATATTATTTTGTGCGCACAATATATTATTTTGTGCGCGCAATATATTATTTCGTGCGCACATTATATTTATTTTGTGCGCACAATATATTATTTTGTGCGCACATTATATTTATTTTGTGCGCACAATATATTATTTTGTGCGCACAACATATTATATTGTGCGCACATCATATTATATTGTGCGGACAAGATATTATATTGTGCGCACATCATATTATATTGTGCGCACATCATATTATATTGAGCGCACAACATATTATTTTGTGCGCACAACATATTATAGCGTGCGCACATCATATTATATTGTGCGCACATCATATTATATTGTGCGCAAAACATATTATATTGTGCGCACAATATATTATTTTGTGCGCACATTATATTTATTTTGTGCTTATTTATTTATTTATTTATTTATTTATTTTATGGCTTAAGGACCAGGTGAGCGATTCAGGCTCCTGGGAGCCTCTTGTTTAAATATCTTCTCTAAAACTACAGAACAGAATTTATTGAAACCTTGTTTTTTGATCCGTAGTTTGTCCTGCAAAAAACATGTGTTTTTTGATTTTTTTTTACGACCGCAAAAAAAAATGTGGTGGTATTACTGGTATATTATGGCGATTGCGTCGTCGTTTTCGGCGTCTGTAGACATTTGGTTTGACGCCTTATAGATTTCAGTTTGTCCGTCTGTCTGTCTGTCTGTCTGTCTGTCTGTCTGTCCGTCCGTCCGTTCGTCAACAATTCTTGTGAACGATTACACTAAAACTCAAAAACTGTTAACAATAGTTTGGGAAATTTTGTACAGTTGCTGTGTAGCATCTAGTAATGTGTAGATTAAAATTTCGTGCAAATCCGTGAAATATTTGTGGAAATACTTCAATTTTTCGGCCAGGTGAACTTTACGGCCCGTAACCCTCACGGGAACGTAGTGGACGGATGTTAAATCGTATCTTTTCGGCCAGGTGAGCTTATGCCATCACTATGCGTCAGTCGTCGTCCGTTAACAATTTCAAAAAATTCACTGAACCAATTTAGCTGAAACTTTTCAGGAATTATATATGACATGTTGGCTATAAACGATCCTCGTTTAGTATTGATCCACAATATTGATAGAGGGGAGCAAGTCCCTGTGATAGATCCGATAAACAACATGACCGCCGTTACTAAAAATAACACATAGCTATATAGGGGTAAATAGCAGTGGTTTGCCAATAACTCAAAAACGGTCATGGGTATCAAAATTCTGGCAGGGTAAAAGTGATCAGCACATCAAGATCTACCTACCCTAAAAATTTGAAAAATCCTTTTGTGTTATAATTTGTATTGTGATATGTATTTGCAATTGCAAGATTTCAAATAAAATATGTTTCAACTAAAAATTTGAAAAAAAAATCCAACCATCCGTGTGGGGGTTATTGCCCTTTTTCTTGATTTTTTCTGCATTTTCACATATTTTGCCTTATATCTCAAAAACTATATGAGATATTGAAGTAATTGCAATTGCATATTGTTCAGCTAATTAAGCTCTACAAAATTTTCAATTAGGTCGAAGTTGTCAGATTTAGGAGTTATGACCCCTTAAACGCCAAAAATAGTGGTTTTAGCCTTATAGATTGTGAGCGATAGAAGATACGGAAAAGGTTTTGCTTGCTTAAATGTTCAGCTAATTGTGCTCTACAAAATTGTTTTTGGGTCGACATTGTCAGATGACCCCTTATAGGAGCTAGGCCCCTTTAACGCCAGGTGAGCGATTCAGGCTTCTGGGAGCCTCTTGTTTATTGTCTCCCTCTGACACGTTTATGGTCTTCGTCAATTTGTGCGTATGTCACACTTTTTTAGCGCATCTTCTTTGAGACTGCTCAACGGATTTTGTTGAAATTTTGCAGGATTGTTTTTCATCATATTTATACTTGATCATTCTACAAGTGCATTTTTATATTTAACAAATTTAATAGGAGTCATGGGACTTTATCGACTTTGTTCATTTTAGGTCAGAGTAACATTTTGTGTGTGCAACTCCTCTGAGACGGCTCAATGGTGTAGAATTGTTTGTCATGATATGTAGTTGATCATATTACAACACCATATTGATTTGATATTGAGTAAATTTTCATTTTTAATGCGGCGACGGGGGGACATAATTTTACAAAAGTGAACAGCACCTGTAGATCTACCTACTCTGAAAATTTGAAGAAGATCCAGCATGTAAGAGTTATGGCCCTTTTTCTGTATTGTTTTTTTTAATGAATTTTGCACTTATTGAGCTCAATATGTTGAAAACTGTATAAGATATTTAAACAATTTATAAATTGTATATTGTAAAGCACATTAGGATCTACAAATGTTGTTATAGGTTCAGCAAAGAAAGTCTGTTAGTATATGTTTCTATTATAAGAGCCACTTGGGTATATATTATCAATAATTGTTGTGACGAAAAATCTACTACTTATAAAATGTAAGAAGTTAACCCTCTTGCAAATAAGGACATGATCATATGAGGACCAAAACAATGACAAAATCTTTAACTGTGTTCATATTTTTACATTAAGCTAAAACTGAAAAAGTCAAAAGTTTAAACAGAAGACAATGAGATGTGGAATAAGCGTATGCGACACAACCAACATAAACAGTCTTCAACATGACCAAAGGTCACTGATCTCTGTCTTGTATTGGCTCAAGATTATAGTGTCTAAACATACAATGCACAAGATTTAATACCAAATAAGTTCATAATTTTATTCTTGAAAAACTTTAGAGACGTGACAAATCCGTCTCGAAACGTTCAAGTAGGAACCTGTACAGGGTTACTGCCTCATATGCATCACTAGGTCTTTCAATATTTCTCTCTTCCATGTATAGTTTTGCTAATTTATATATGTCTTTATCGCATGGCAGTTTTAAGATCGTGCAGTGCTGTACACAATTTTCTACATCCTGTAGGTTCACATCTTGTGATTGATCTGTTGTTCCATAAAATTCAGGCGTATTGTAGAGCATAAAAGGTCGACCAGAAGGGCAACAAGCTGAGTATTCCATATATTTGAAACATCTATTAGTTCCTTCTGAAGATAAAAATAAAGCAATCTGTTAATGAAAACAAACAGAGGTCAACGGAGTCTAAATCAGTCAAACAAATAACTTGTCAGAATAAAAAAAAAGAAACGAGACCTAGTCTAGCTATATTGTTAGTCAAAGTGATGCAAGCAAAGTAAAAATTATGTAAGTAATCATTCCTCTCTTACCTTAAATTCTTACATGAACCTGTCGAGAGTTGATGCGGAAATTTTAGGCGAATGCGGCCATTTTTAACATTGATGTTATACAAGCAGCTACAACTAGTACATTTACCTTAAATTTTATTTATTGTCCACATTACAGCACTTAATTACTGATTATCACAGACACGACTAAAACATAACCAAAGAATTTGTTTGAGAAATGTTTTATGTAGGTTAAAATGACCCTTTTTTCGTATGGTACATTGACTATAATTAAGTACTGATAGAGGGGAGAAAGTCCTGTGTACAGACAACAACTTTTAAATTTAATAAGACTTGGGTCTCCTCAGATTTTAATGACTGTCCTATGAAGGTGGATAGTCATAGTTC
The DNA here is from genome assembly GCA_944474755.1 of Limnoperna fortunei. Lineage (NCBI taxonomy): Eukaryota > Metazoa > Mollusca > Bivalvia > Mytilida > Modiolidae > Limnoperna > Limnoperna fortunei. Next base: position 44,690,115 of record OX104113.1, read on the forward strand.
ATCTGTAAGACTAATATATTGTTTCAAAATAAGAAAATAAAGCTTATCGGGAGTTGAACAATATCATTAATTTATGAAAAGAAATTACTATATTATATTCTAAAGATTTCTTTTCAATTACTAAATTAATTGCATTTTCATCGTCAAATGAAAAGTGTTTACCTTAAGTTCTTACCTGAATAATAGGAAGGAAACAAAATTGAATTAAACTCTTGTGAAGAAAGTCACCACTAAAAAGACCATCATCTTTGAGACTTTTAAAGAGTGAAATCCAAAAGGAGGACGATTCTTTACGTAAAATTCCCCACCAAGATTCTATTCTCTGGTTATGTTGGCTTGTCCCGTAGATAAATGGATTTATATTATTAGGATCCTGGTTGTTGTTTCGACGTCGCAAAAACGATTGCATTTCTGCAACAAGGCCGTTCTCTGTTCCTAAATCACTCCTAATTGAAACAGGTGTTGCATTCAGGTCAAGAACGGCTTCCAGGAAATACCCAGCAATGACTTTAGGGTCACTGCTTGTTGGTCCTGCCTTCAACCAAATCAAATGCCGTGAAAACCCATCAATGCACCCATTAATGCAAATTCCATTAGGTTTTAGTTTGTCGTATGAATCTAAATGCCATATGAAATTGGGTCCTTTAGTTGAATAAACGCGCCTTTTTAATCTTGACCTTTTTCTGTTCTGAACACCATTTTTATCGAGAATTTGTAGCAAAATCCTTATATATTCTTTTTGTACCACCAACCCTGCCTGTAGACATTTCATATGCATCCAACGATATCCGTGACTCTGTCCAGATGTTTTTGATTTCGTTTCTAATAAATGAAGCAACGTCTTCTATCTGTGTATAATTCTTTCGACGATAAAGGTGCATTCGTTTTAAATGTCTTTTAAAATGTCTCATTGATATGATATATCGATGATTATGGGCAAGCACTGTCAATATTTCTAAATCAAGGCCCATTTCGAAGTAAAAACGTATATATTTATCCATCACGTACCACCGGTTTCATTTGGTTATATCAAGTGCCTTTCTTTGCGCTCTTTGAACTATATTACTTATTTGCAACCCTTTTACGTGCATTATATAATTAAATATTTTGTTGCGCGCTCAAAATAATTAAATTGTGCGCTTAAGATATATGTGATGCATACAAACTAATATCATGTGGGCTCAAAATAATATGTTGTGCGCACAAAATAATATATTGTGCGCACAATATAATATGTTGTGCGCACAATATAATATGATGTGCGCACAATATAATATGTTGTGCGCACAAAATAATATGTTGTGCGCTCAATATAATATGATGTGCGCACAATATAATATAATGTGCGCACAATATAATATGTTGTGCGCACAATATAATATGATGTGCGCACAATATAATATGTTGTGCGCACAAAATAATATATTGTGCGCACAAAATAAATATAATGTGCGCACAAAATAATATATTGTGCGCACAAAATAAATATAATGTGCGCACAAAATAAATATAATGTGCGCACAAAATAATATATTGTGCGCACAAAATAAATATAATGTGCGCACAAAATAATATATTGTGCGCACAACATAATTTTTTTTCTTTGAATGTCCCTATCCGGGCTCCGTAGGTTTCTCATTTGATTGTGTATCCCTCTATAACATATAACGAAACAAAAAATTGTTCTGTTTGCTCTCTCTCCATATAAGCACAAGTTAGCAACGGCCTCTTCTCGCAAATATCGATTCATTAGCGCCAGTGTTTGCCTGTCCAATTATGTTTGATATATGACTTTTTTTCGCATTCTCCATGTAATATAAGTATTAAGACTAAACAGATACCATGTGTCTAGAAGCTCTGCATACCTCATTAATGTTAAGACGACACGACTGCCTTGCTGTTTTCCATTTGTAATCGTTTCAGACCGTATTCCTCCTACATATAAAAACATATTATAGCCGAGGTTTAAAAAATATCTTATTAAAGATTAAGCCATATTCTTTCTTCACATTAGTTTTATTATTGTGAGTGTTTTCTTCTAATTTTATTTGCTATGTTAGGAAAAGTGCTACCACATGACATGCACATAATAAAATGTTAAAATGTGTTCCCACTTAGAACAAATTACTTTCTCATATAACCAGAATAGTAAATGTTGGGAGTCTAGTGTAAAACTTTGTCGAGGTATCATTGTCCGTTATCTTGTCCCCTCCCCGTCTATTTCTCTTAAATTCTTCCTTCACTTCTGCAAGTTACTGTGAAAGCTTTACATTTTGTAAAGAATCATCATCACACTGTGTAAATATGAATGTACAATGATCTAATTTCATTTGTACATGTCACAAACTACATTTATTTAAGCTTGTGTTAATATTAAAATTGTATAATTCAGTTTTCATTTTGAAATTAACTACCTTTAAAATACAATGATGAAAGTTTATAGATAACAACAATCAAATATGCAATAAATAAATAAATAGCCGGACATACTACCTGAATTAATGAGTTGAACTTGAGTTATTAGGTAGAGATCTTTGACTAAGAGACCAGTTTGCCCTTTTAAAAATCTGATGCACAGTAAGAATGGGCAACTAATGAAAACTTCTTGGCATTCTTTTCAGCTTCTTCTTGTTTTGTCGCCCATGCAATTATAACTTCATTAGTAAAATCTTTATTGAATTGTACTGTTAACACATTATAAAAGATATACCAGTCATGTTATGATTTCCATGCCAATGGTGCTGTGTGCATTACAATTTTTTAAAATCTATATAATTATTATATCTGTTTAAGTCAAAAGTATCTAAATTGTGTTATATTGACGGAATATTAAAATTTCTGAAGAGGTTTATTATTAACTTCATTAGTAAAATCTTTATTGAATTGTACTGTTAACACATTATAAAAGATATACCAGTCATGTTATGATTTCCATGCCAATGGTGCTGTGTGCATTACAATTTTTTAAAATCTATATAATTATTATATCTGTTTAAGTCAAAAGTATCTAAATTGTGTTATATTGACGGAATATTAAAATTTCTGAAGAGGTTTATAATCAATACATTGTTTGTGGGTCTGTTTACAACATTCATTAAACGATTATATCTTATAACCTGTTTAATATTCCTTCAATAAACAAATAAAAATTTGGTCTTACTACTGCCTGATGAAAACGAAACTTTTTTCGTCCTCAAATTCTTTTGTTGGCGCATTTTTATCAGTTGCCGTTCCTGTCAAAATAGGTATATTCAATACTTATTGATAGCATTGCGATAATTAAAAAAAAAAATCGAGATACTTGTTGAAACCATTACGATACTTAAAAAAGCGAATGGAAAAAAACTTTATGCACAGCGGAAAAAGTATCGGCTTACTTTTAAAAAGCGTTTTTTGCAACTACGTGGCCGATCGTATTACAATTTTGATCGGCTTGCTTTTTTATCGCGCAAAATTTGAAAATGCACTGTAGTGCTTTTTTAAATGCAAAGAACCCTTCCACTGTAAAGTGATCGTTTTATTTAATGTCTTTTTCAGGTCATAACAGATGGAAGAAAGTTGAAAGATCTATCACACAAAGATATGTCCATATTTGCAAGTCAGCATTACAAGCGATGCGACCGTACGTTCAAGGTACATGCAAATATAACGCCGAAGCAATTGCGTTATTAACAATATTCGGACAAATCAGTATAAATATTTTATATTAAAAAATTTAAACTGGCTAATTACTTTTCAGTAGATAATAAATGAAGTTTCATATTTTTTTCAAACATGTGTACTAAGATGAATCTCTCTCAAATTATATTTTAAATAATGTTTATAAAAAGTGTATGATTAATTATATAGATGTAGAAAATTATTATGAACAATGCAGTTTGGGGAACCAAAGATAATGTTCGATTTAAAAGGGTTCATTGCACATACACCAAGATTTTATTTACTCTCTGAGAGAGGGGCCTCGGTGGCCGAGTGGTCAAGGTAGTTCGTCTACTATTGATCACGTGGTCTGTCAACACTGAGATTGCGGGTTCGATTCTCACTGCAGGCAAGGTGTACTCGACTCCAATCTTAATTGACAAAGATTGCCAGTTTTCATACCGTAGGTCGGGGGTTTTCTCCGGGTACTCCGGCTTCCTCCCCCAATAAAAACTGGACGCCATGATATAGCTGAAAAATTGCTGAAAGTGGCGTTAAACACCATCAAACAAACAAACAAACTCTCTGAGAGAATACATTGTTACAAGAGGCAAACAACCATATGTACAATTAATAATAATGACTATAGACAAGAAATTGTTACTTTACTGTCACATCAACCTATATATGTTATCAATACATTTTCTGTAACATAACACACATTTATATGCATACATTTTAGCACGTGTCAATTTGATTTAGATATATATATAATTAATAATATTGTCTATTATTTAGCGCATGAGAATAGCTACATTGTTTAGTAGAATGGTATTGCAATACTTTAACAAGCTAAATTTTTTCAATGATCGGGCTTTGTCTATAGTTATACTAGTCCCAGATCTTATCTACGTTTTTATTGTAAAAATTCAGCTCGTTCAATATCGATGTCTCTAGTTCATTCGACTCTGAATAAGAATGGATCGCAACTTATTTCCAGTTTTAATTTGATATTCTTGCTAAGATTTGTTCATCGTCTTATACGCTTTATTTGCCAATTTACGTTCGTTTACGTTCATCTGATCTATAATGTTTACCGTGATTCCTATTTACATTATGAAATTCAGCTTTCATTTTACGACAAAAGTTATAAAACCATGTCTCATCAATGTTATTCTACTGCATGCGTTTAGCCTTACCACCAAAAGCCTCTAAAGCTGATTTATTAAATACATTACAAAGTAACTGAGAAAAGTATCAAGAGATGTTGAAATTGGCTACTATACTATTCATTCAACAAAATCTAAATGATGATTAAAATCATCATTTAACATGCTGCCTCACTACAATAAAGGGGCCTCGGTGGCCGAGTGGTCAAGGTAGTTCGTCTACCATTGATCACGTGGTCTGTCAACACTGAGATTGCGGGTTCGATTCCCACTGCAGGCAAGGTGTACTCGACTCCAATCTTAATTGACAAGGATTGCCAGTTTTCCTACCGCAGGTCGGGGGTTCTCTCCGGGTACTCCGGCTTCCTCCCCCAATAAAACTGGACGCCATGAAATAGCTGAAAAATTGCTGAAAGTGGCGTTAAAACACCATTCAAACAAACACTACAATAAATGTAATGGTTTTTCTTTTCATTTCCTAATCGAACCAGTTTACTGTCCGTCTTAGATACCTTGTCATTCATCGCCTTAGGAAATATTTAATCATGTTATATAGTGGAATCAATTTGACAGTGTTTTTTCAGAGATTAAATGATCAAAATCATGCACTATAACTCATAAATCAATACGCAGAATCTCTAGTAGATCGTCATCTGGTACAACATAATCGGACATAATACCTGTTTCAATCAATTTCTAATGCACATAATGTTACATTATTCTTTAACGAAAGTAAAATCAAGGATAGATTCCTAAAGTCCATGTCATCTAATTTCGATTCTGTACATATATATAGATATAATCTATAACTTCTGCAATAAGAAATTCAAAACATTTAAATAGGAAATGCTTGTGTTGTTTAATATGGTTTACTTTAGATTTTAAAAAATTTTTAAAGCAAAGTTCTGTGTTACTAGTTGATTATAGGAATAGTATCCAAATTACTTAATAATTATATCCATGTTTCTACTTTGATCAACTTACAGTGTATATTGGTAATCACATTTTCTTAAGTACGAATAACGTGATCAGCCGGGATGGGGATGTCCGGTTGAAAATAAGACAATCTTTGATGTACGTTTATAGCTTAATTTGCTTGTGTATTAAAACAGGCGCGGATTCAGGAATTTGTGTTAAGGGAGGCGTAAGTGGTCGGCGACGGGTCGGGGGCTGCTCAAGGCCCCCAGCAGGTCCAGGAAAGGGACCTGGTAGGGAGTCCTAGAAGCTCCGGGCATCTAAGCATTTGGTAGCCATCCATTTCTAGACTCGTTTTTTTACTTTTGCCCCCTTTCTCTCTCTCTCTTTTTAGGGGGGGGGGGCGTACGCCCGGTACGCCTTTACTTGGATCCGCGCCTTTCAAAGGTGCTGCATATCTATACAGCACATATCAAGGTATTATGTCCTGTGGTTTAATCCAACTATATTGACACATAAATCATTATACAACAGATAAATAAACAGTTAAGACAGTGCAAAAAATCTATTTAAAAAAGTTACTGGAGCCACGGTCGCACAGTCCTTGTCCTCTCAGTCGTTTTTAAATTACGCCAAAAATTGATGAATTGTCAATGCATTTTATTATAATTCAGATTAAAAAAAAGGTTGTTTCAGAGCTTATTTCCTAATATTAGCACCCCAAATATTTTATATTTTGTAATAGATGGTACAGAGAAGAGAATAAATAGGCATTAACATAATTCATAAACAAAATTATGACTGATGAAATTTTATGAATTTGTGTAATGTCAAGGAACAATTATAATACGGTATCAGTAAATATTATACTTAGTAATTATAAAACTCCTATTTGGTAATGGTATAGGAACAATGGAATAAAGTTGACTAGGATTTGCTCCGATATAGCACAGACCATCGATTGTGTATGCAATAATATTTAAATAATGTAGATGTACAATGTCTTTTTTATAATTTCCAATGTCTGAATATGATAGATGTAAAGACCTGCATTTTGTCATTTGAACAAGGAGTAATAAGCACACGGAGAACGATAAAGATTTCTTATTGAATCGGAAATTACTTTGATGCTCACAACATGATCGTCCCTTGGCAAACGAGAGAAGTAAATAAAATAAGATCTTCACGTGAGCTCTTGCCATCACTTGGCGTCCGTCGTCGTCGTTAATTTTTCTTAAAAAATCGTCTCCTCAAAAAACGAAATATTGCGTTCCTTATATATTATTTGTACATAGTAGTGTTGTTATAATTATTTTTATTAGACAACTATATTATTTTTATTTGTAATTGTATCAGTGTGCATCTTACTGATCCATCACTTATTAAACAAGATTGTTGTTGCTATTTATAGATTACTTATTTATGTTTCATAAATGGGGCAAAATACAGTTTTTAGCTAATAGTTCAAAAAGTATAACAGATACAGGAAATCTGAAGAGACCTTCCTCCTTCAGTATCAAAAGCTTTACAAAACTCTTTTATTGAGTTGAAGTTGTACCACGACCCCTTGTAGGAATTATTGCCCCTTAATCGTCGAAATTGATGATTTTTCCCATTGTTTCCTAAAAATGGTGAAAATTATTAGAACAAGAGAAAAAGGTAGAATTGCTTAATTGTTCAGCTCTATGAGAGTGATAAAAATTACTCAGGGTCGAATTGTCTGATAAACCGTTTAGGAGATATTCCCCTTGAACTTATTTTAATCAATTTAAATTGATTAAAAAAATCCTCGCCTCTTAAACCAATGCAAAGGACTGCATTGAAAATTTATACACATCATCTTTAGGATATCCTGTACCTAACTTGCGCAAATCATGACAGCTGACCACCAACATGGCTATTGGCTTAAAATAAAACGGGGGGGGGGGGGGCGGGTCTGAGGTGAAGATACGGGACGAAATGGTTGATTTTTGTAATTTTTCCTCAATATCTTGAAAACTGGAAGAGCTAAAGAAAGTATTTTCCATTCACAATTATTCAGCTCTTCAAGATCTGCAAAAATGATTACTAGTGCATATGTGTTGGACGGCTCTTTAAAGGAGTTATTCCCCTTAAAACGTCAAAATGTATGCTTTTTGCAGAAGTGTTGGACAGTTGCTTATAGACAAGAAAAACTAGATCAAAAGGAAATATTGTCAGGTTTAGATGAGCGATACAGGCTCCCGGGAGCCTCTCGCATTGAAAGTATATAAACAACGTGTAGAAACATCTTTGTATTAAAGGGCCTTGCACTTTTATTGATTACTGATAAACAGATAAACAGAATGCGTTGTGTTCTTTTTCCTACATTGAATTGTTAACAACCCAGACATCATTTTTGTTCTGTTTTAGTACGCTATATATGTTCATGGTTTGTAAGCAAATTTTTAATGGGATATATTGAATTAAGTTGATCGCTTCAAGACGCTGAAGCACTTTCTAACTTCTTATGAGATCCAATATGGAAGCGGAGAAATGATACCATGCAATGATCTATTTAAAACATACATTAATCTAAAACGACTGAAATAAGAATTTCCAAAAATTCCTCATAAATCATGGTTTCTGCTTAACTCCTCTAAAAATACTGCACCAAATTTACAAAATATGTAACAAGTACACCATATGTAGTTATGCATATTACCGGGAAATTTTTATCCTCACATTTTTGTATGAGTTATGGGACTTTGAACTTAGATTTTTGCTGAAAATACACGTATATCATTAAATTTAAATACTAATTTAATCAAGCCGATATCTTTTTATTTTATAATAAGGCGCAGATGAAATGAGACCATTAAATAATGCTGACAGTTTGGAGTATATATTCAAATATGTTTGTACACAATTTGATGTCGAAGACATACTGATGATTTTTCATGAGGTTGGTTGGTTCTCCAAAAAAGATGTTAACGATATTAGAGCAACCTGCGGAATAAAAAAACAGGAAACACTCAAGAAAAAGTTGATTCCTCATTTAGGCGATATCAACCGTATGACGGAACATTCTACGAAAATAAAAAAAGTCCAGAAAGAATACATGGAAGGTATTTGAGATATAATTTCAATGAGTATATATTGGTAAGTTCGGTTCTTATAGTGAGCAGAAGGAAAATTATCAAATTTGTATGAACTACATGCGTGGTAATTTTTTCAGTTGCTCAACGTTTTGTGCTACTTCGCTGCCTTGTTAGCTACACACAGCGAGATAACAAAAAGAAGGGGAGCAATAAAAGGATTTTAATTACATTTTTTGACATATGGCAATGATTTAACACTGTTTGTTCAATTGACTTCCTGTTTACGCGTGATTGAACCGAGAAAGTGTCGCAACTAGTAAATTTCTTTTCTCGAAAACCGTACGTCCTAGAGACTTGTGGTTGTTTCATCAAGACCTTCATTTAGTATATGGGTTTGAGACTATTTTGTGAACCATTTTCGAGTAATGGGCCTTGATGCGTTTCGATTATTTGACTTTTGGCTTAAAACGGTTAGAGTAAATAAAGTAAACAGATAAGTTTAATTTGATAATAAGGTAAAGACGTTCACTTAAGGACCAAAGTCATCATTGTAGGCTACCATTTTCAAAATGGCTGCCATCACTAACTGTTTTTATAAAATAACATAAAAAACCGTAGCAGTTTGAAGTAGACAATAAATAGAAAAATTGTTTGACTCTTCATAAAAAAAGTTTCAAAAGAAAAGCAAATACCATTTTGTCGTTTTTAAGTTATTGTCCTTGAATCGTTACGGAAAGTGGTTCTTGACTTCATAACTTGTAAACTATTACATATGATGATGTAAAAACATGCATATAAAACAGAATCAGTGTTTTGAGGCCTTCGAATTGTATCAGTGGCCGTTCAAGTCACATTAGGAATATTTATATAGATTTACTTTTAAAAAGTATCGTGATACTTATTAAAAGCATGTAGAAAACTGTATGCATAGTGTTAAAAGTATCGGCTGGCATTTTTCAACTACCCAACCGATCCTGTTACAACTGTGATGTTTTTATCGGCTTGCCTTTTCCACGCGTTAATTGTATAAAAGTATAGCGATACTTATTGAAAACGTCGCGTTACAATGTTAAAAGCATTGCGATATTTTTGAAAAGTAAGCCGATGAAAAAATATCTTGTATGAAATAAAAAGCATCGCGCTACCTGTTAGAAGCACTGCGCATGATCCTTAGATGGCGGGAACGTTCAAAATTTATTGCGTATGTTAAACCGATACAATTCCATAGCAAAAATCCTTACTCTTTTTAATGTCTATATGACCAAAACACTAAGTTTACAAACTTACTTTTTTACCTAACATAGTTTAAGACATTTAAGATAATTCTGTTTTGTGGTTGGGGGTGGGGGGGGGGGGGGGGGACAAATCAACGCTGGGGAGAGAAACTTCTTTTTTTGTTTGTTTCTGAAGTGAATAACTCTGTAATGACTAATAACTAGGTAATCTGAGAATTTTTCGGACATATATAAACATTTGTACAGCGCATTCATTGAAAAATATGAACCATATTTAAATTTTATTCAGGAATTAAAACTTAAAAAGTCCAGACAGAAAATGACTATTAATACACTTCGCAACAGTACAACATTACATTCTTTTTTTTTGTTATAAAACAAGTCAATTTTGGTTGCTAAAATTCCCTATAGTTTTAGTTCAGTCTATAATGGGCTGTCAAATGTTACTTACAGTTTCAAATATTCACTTTTGCTTACGATTGCATTACATTTACCATAAATGTTCTATCTATTTGAAATTTTCACAAAAATTGCGGATGGGTTCCTGTATTCCCTTAATGCAAAGGTTGAAGTTACACAAGGCAACCACTTTAACTAATGATATTACGACAATACATACAATGACAATATTGTGTGCAGTTGCAAATTTAGTTATAATTAAATAAGTTTAAACAAAATAAAAATAGCAGACGTTAAGATTTTACCTGCTTAAATTTCGATTATGTAGTACATTGTTCAACTTTGAGCGTACACGGGAAAGACGTTACAAAGTGCTCTGTGAACAATTTGCAGTTTAATATTTAACTGTTTTTGTTTGATTTCGATCAAAAGGTATGTAAGACTTCTTATGGACGTTACTTTCTTTTGTGCCTTTGTGATTAAGTTAATTTCAGTTATATTTATGTGGCCTGTTAATTAAATGTCGTCGCTATTGGTACATTGTTTGGTATATTGTTTGCGCTAATCGGACGTTTTCAGAAAATGGATATTTATGACTAACATTTAAACATTCAAAATTGCATTTGTCATTGAAAAGCAGGCTGAGCTATTGTCATCAGTTTTCGTCTCTCCTTCGTCGTACCCCATTAAAAATAAATTCTTACCATTAGGACCAAAAAATCTAGCTGATTCCCTGCAAATAAGGTGCCCATTAATCTCAAAGATGTTTTATCATTCACCAATTCAGCCATTATATTTCGTCAACAATGCTAAACTTGTCAGTTGGAGTGTAACTATTCAAAGAATGCACTTTTGTTCTTACATATATTGTTTTGGTTTTGTTCTTAAATATATAGTTTCATTAAATTGGATGATAGTCGTTGAAAATCAAGAAATATCGTAAAGTCGGCATTCTGGGTAATGATCTGGATACGAAATTTTGTTTTCAGTCCCTGTATGTATGTGTGTGTATGTGGGAGGGTTGGCGGTTGGGTGAACGGATCGATGAATGGATCACAGTTGTAACTAGGATATCCTCTTTTCTTACAGAACGTCTTAGGTACAGAAAAAGAATAATTGTACATTGGAAATACCTGAGTGAAAATCTGTGCACAGACTTAATAATAGATTATCTCGTTCAGGATGACTTCATTAAAGACGAATCCGATTTAGAGTATAAACGAAGGAAGGAAAAAGTTTATTTTGTTCTAACATCAATAGTTCGCAAAATCGATGAAGCCAGATACAACAAATTGATTCAAATTTTAGAAAAAGATCACTCTTTTATTGTCGAAGTCCTAAATGCTGAATATAAAGCTGCAGACTGGAAAAGTCAAGGTAGGACAAAACTATACGTTTAATTGTAAGGCTCTTTAGCATTAAATACAATTTATTGCAATTGTCTTGTTGATTATGCTATTCTCTCTCTTGCAAAAGTAACGATAAGCCGATAACCTTATGAACATTTTGTTCCATCTTGATATGCAAGGGGTCTAACCAAAGGCAAAACAGCTACTATGATATGGTATTAAAACAAAATTTATCACTTGAAGAATATACCTTGTCTTGAGTTAGCATAAACAAGATATCAAGGTCTCTTTGACAACGATATACAGCCTGTTCTGACCTGTTTTGTTAATCAGACTGGTCAGTTTAAGAAATTATCATACTACCATCCCCATAATGTATTGTCAGAGTTATATGCATGCACAGCTGTTGCTTGACCTAAGTTTTATATTACTGTATAAAACAGTTTCTTATTAATTACTTCATCTGAGCCTCTAGAATTCTCTCTCGTCATTCAAGGTACATGACGATACAGGGTGTCAATTTACGCCTGATATGTGTACTTTTATAATTCGGCATAAAAACGAACAACCAATATATTAGTTTAGTCCGGTGTAGACACAAGGCAAGTAGCTCTTTCAGGCAGATCAATACGTTAATGATTTTATAAAGCTGATTTGGTAACGGTAGTAATAGTAACGCAGATAAACACATTTTATCACAACTTCCGTTGCTAGAATGCAGGCTAGGTTATGAGCGTCCTATGAAATTGGAATAATCTATATGAGATTATGAAGGCAGATTGCTCAAGCGTTGTTATTCTGAATGCGAATAAGAAAGTATGTACCTTTTGAACAATTACCAACAGGTCAATGTGTTACTTGAATAAATATATCGTTTGAATTTCTACACGAGACTACAAACCATAAAAATAGTAAATCAATCAAACAAAACATTTGTCTACATTCCTTTACAATACCTAATTTAAAGGCTATAACTGTATAATATCTTGTGGATTATTATATTTGTTTTTGGAATCTGATATAATGAATATTGATATTGGCGTTGTTGTGTTATTATAAATATAGTACATTAGGTCATAAGCAGATAGCTTATACAGTAACTCAATGGGTGTCTACTTAGAGGCAGGTACTGCTGACTAGCCCGAAGCACATGAATGCACGCATGGTTTTTATTTGGGTTCGGGTTATTTACTTACTTTATTGCTCCTATTTCGTATAATGCACGTTTAATATGTAGTTTGTAAAATAAATTGGGTAGGTAAAACAGTTTTATTAGCATTGACATGGATACGTTAAAATAAACTGATAAATTCCTCAGATTCAAAGTATAATCTGGTAAATAACAAACAACACATCAAGAGCGCTCGGTGATACAAAACACAGTTCAATGACGTCATCGCTATTTTTAGCAATGAAATTGTTATGTATTATCGTTAAAATTAACTTACAAACAATTTTTAATTTCTGTAAAGTTTATACATTAATAGCAAATAAACCGACCGAACAACAAGAGCCAAAAGTCAAGGAACAGTTACAATTCCGAATATAGACTAACGCAACACAAAAACAAAAAAACACTAAAACAGAAAGAGAGTAACCCGAACCAAATAAAAACCATGGGTGCACTCAGGTTCTCCGGACGCGTAAGCAGTGCCTGCCTCTAATTAGACACGGGTTGAGTTGCTCATTGTCATGTCTAGGGAAAAGTCAAATACAGGAATAGGAAACACTACCTATGACTATGAGCAAAAATGTCAGATCGTATTTGAGACACTGATTTCTCATAACGATTATTTAAGTCATGGTAACGACCATAGAACTTCTGGAGAGATAACGTCAACCTAGGTACAACAAACCCTTGTTTGAGTAGTTTAGCAGTCAACAGCAGTGATCGGTCTAGAAAATCGGAATAAACGCACCGTACGCTGGAGCTGCTGGAATATTGCTGTCGATAAACGAGAAATTGACAATTGGAAAGTTGAAGTCATCAAATTTGTCGTAGAGTCTAGTTATACTCTATTACTTGTTCGGAAATTTGAAATAATCCTTAATTTTCTTGATTCTTCCAAGGCCTGGTGCACATACATATTATATGTTTGTCGCAATATGCTGCAAAAAGTCACCTGAGGCAAAAATGATTTCGTCAGCCAAAATGTGAATTGTGCATAGGTAAAATAAATAAGAAACACTATTTGCTGCCAAAGACAACAAGGTGTTTGGTCTTTTCGAAAACAGATGTTTTTGTATATTTTGTGGCACCTAACTTATATAGAATATGAAACCATTGAAAAACGAAGGCAAATAAAAAAGAACGTTATACTGTTCTGATTACATGTTGTAATTTATTTCGGACGACGGCTTACATGGTAGACACCTTACTTTTAAGTAAAAGAACATCCAAACTTTTTCTTTCTTAAGAATTGTATACAATGTTATTCGCATACGCTACTTACATTACTATTGGCAATTAGCAGCAGACACATTTTAAAGCACTGGTGCGTTATACCAAATTTTAGTTAAAACAGGAGAAGAAAATTGCGGTTTCTATTAATAAAATTCAATTCTACGCGTCAATTATTGTTTTTGGAAACTCTTCTTTTTCTCGGTCTAATTTATTGGTCCAACGTTTTGTTGCAGTATCCAACATCGAAGATTGTACTTACAAACTTGTGGTAAACAAAGATTATTTAATAGAAGAAATGGATCCACAAGCAATAGTCGACGATTTTTTAGAAGGTTTAATTTGTGATCTTGATGACCACGAAGAAATATGTCACTTCTTTGGTAGGAGAAAAAAAATGGCCATACGTCTGATGGAAATGGTTATTAATACAATAACCGAAGGATCGTACCCATGTTTGCTACAAGCCTTAGAACGTACAATAGAAAATAAGGTGTATGCAGTTATTACTAAAAAATTGGAGTCATCAAAGTCTCCTACAAGTCCAAGCAAAGGTATAGTATTCACTGGCACTATGTTTAAGACACAAATATTTAAAAATTAAGTTCAAAACTAATTATTCTATTATCGATATTGTGACAAAAATAAATGAAACATGCGTTTTTTTCAACTACAAAGTAGCAGAGAACAAGTAAATTCTTAATTGCTGCATTTATGCTGCGTAATTATTGGAAAGCAAACAAGTATAACATTAAAACAAAAAGTTAATTTTTTTAAAGAAATATTAAAAATATAACTTTGCATTAAGCACTTTATTATTTCTTGGTCTAAACTTGATATTTGGTCTGGGTAAACGGCGTTGAGGTTCTTCCGTTTATATAATAGAAATGACATGTAAAAATTACGCGATTTTTAACTATATTGTCGTTAAAATTTACAGTTTTCGTACTGACTTATGCGCTTTGATAGGATTTTTACGATGTTTGTTTAATTCAAGATTGCCACAGGCCATGAAAGTAATAGTGAATTAACGAATACATTAATTCCAGTCATATAAGAATTTGTTTTGAAAAATCTATATCCTATTATAACAACCTGGAAATCCGCTGGAAAGATACATTACAAGTTATATACGTTAATATCCGTAGATTCGGAAATTTTAACACATGAAGTGCCCCGAAGCCAAACGAAGGTTATACAGGGGTGCTGAAGGTGTTAAAATCTCCATATCTACGGATATGAACGTGTATAAAGAAGTTCTCGATTTTGTACCTTTGGTAAAACCCTACAGTTCTCAAGAAATCCAGTTTTTTGTTGGATTCAAACAGGTGTTTAAGAAATAATCTTGTTGGTGCTGAATGTCTTGCAGAGACGTCATTATACCATATCTTTTGGTTTTTTTTCTGTTACAAAAACACATTTGGACCTTTTCTCAAAGATTTCATCATCCTATATATTAGACAAACGAGTTACCATTTATAATATAACGCATCTTAAGTACTTTTGTTAAACTAACGTTTAGCAACACTCAGGTATATGACTTAGAAACGCCCGGGTATATTGGTTTTGTAAAGATGTGTAACTGACCAATCAAATTCCAGTAATAATGCTGATACGGGGATAATAAATGGTTGTCAATACTAAGACGTCGTGACTGTATGACAAGTAACTTTGTCATCCTGTATAATTTATACAAAAATGCTTTGATTGCTGTCAGATTAATATGTATTGGTTACGAAAATCCATCGTCACACGCAACAAGTACACATGTGTTATGTCTATCTCTACGATTCACTTTGATTAATGAAGCTCTATTTGTATATAGCGGATTTGACCGAGTAATCTAGAGCGCTGGACATAATGCATGAGAATGGATGTCACAGTGTCACAACGATTTCTGCTGAGGGTAAGCGAAAAATTTGACAGTATTAAAATCAAATTCTAACAGGGTTGGACCTAATTTGTACAATTATAATATATATTTAATATTAACCCTGTATTTCGGATGCTTTAAAAATCCGCTGGAAACATATATTACATGGTTGTCACAGTTACAGTTCATTATCGGTCAGTATAGTATCGACTATATTTCTTAAAATAATTTTTTCAGAAGAAAACAACGTTTCAATTGAACCACAAGATCAAACACTTCATACAAGTAGCACTGGTAATGTACCTTATTATTAATTACTTTTACTCAGCTCGGCGAGGTTACAGTTCAGTACTGCGGGCGTTAAAAATTAGATTGATTGATTGATCGATCGACGAGCAATATTTCAGCTATACTTAATACGACAAGAAGTTAACAAACAATAATTGAACGGTGAATGGAATGGACTAACGGGAACAAAATTTGACTGCCACCAAAATATATAGAGGATTGGGTAGTGTCAAAGTATTATTTATAGCGTATTCATTTCAAAAACCACAAACTCAGTTTTTATCGTGCAAACTGACACCCTCACCAACCAAAGAAACTCCCCTATCCGCCACACGTTTTCCTCCAAATATTTTGAAATAATTATATCAAATATATTTGCAGTAAATACATGCGACTTCAGACATGTTTTAATCATCTATTGACAAATTTATGGTTGATTGCGTTTTGAACAATCAACTCACACGGTACTTGTCTTGGCTTCAATCCTGTTTTTATGCATGAACGTATGATATGTTCTCTATGCTTAATTAATGTGTTTAATAATCCTACCTTGTGCAATTTTTTGCAATAATTATCGCAAGTATGCCGCGTCCTTCAATCAGCCACATAAGGTTTGCGGTATGATCAAACGAGAAATGTCAAGGCGTGATTTTGTATGCAGTGACCTTCCACTGTCACCATTTAGCACAAAGACACCAACACACTTATTTTTAAGAAGACGACGCCCAGGCAGACAGAGGGTAACCACGCTTCAACCAGATAAATACATTCGATCTCATTTCATTGTCTAGGTCTACGGAAAATCTCAACAGCGTCAGAAATTTTACTAAACACTTTTGTTAATAAAAGTAAGAAAACTTCATAAAATGCTTTTATATCAATAAATGACTAAATCTACAATAAAGTAAGGTTTCTAGCTTCACAAGACATGTGCAATATTATGCAGCATTTTCACAATACCCCTTGGGAGATGAAATTTTGTCCCCGAAATTTCTAATAAAACAAATCATATTGAGAAATTCTCCCCCTTCTAAAACATCTTATCATTTCAGTTATAATAAAAGAAAAAATGAATAGAAAAGCCTGCATCAATTGAAATAGTCCTGACAACATAAATAATATACATTATAAAATGTTTAGAAACATAATTCTTAACAATTTCGTGACAATACTCTTCATCTTTGTAGCACTTGGTTCTTCTTCATTAAATCAAAATGTGGATTCCATTCAAGCGGTCTACATGTCCTCCTCAATTCTTATATTTTCTGGTTTTTAAGCCCCAATTTATTCTCTAATTCTCATAATTCACGTTCTTTCTTCTTGTTATCTTCCTCTTATCTTTTGTCTTCTTCATCAACTTTACATAGTGTTTGTTTTCTTCTATTAACAAAATCGGCAAAACCGGTTTAATTTCACTTGAAGAAATCCTTTTAGTATTTATGTTCTGACTTATTTTCTTAATAAGTTTTAAAATTGCTTTTTGTCTGACAGGAAGCATTAAAATAATTAAACTCACCGCTTATCTTGTCTGTAGTGCTCTCGTGTTTCTTGCTATGTAGTGACATATGTTAGGGGTATTTTACTCTGTCTTCTGTGATATAACTCGTTGTTATATGGCAAATCATTTCCTATTTACTTCCTTTCTCCAAACAGCCTGCAGTTCTCCAGTTACGGCATTAAATATTCGACATGCTGCTGAAATACTTTTTGTTAAAACTATTAAAATAGAAATAAACATATCACAAGATCGATAACTAGAAAATAAATAAGCTACATGTTCATCTTCTGCAATTTGATTGGAACCCAAGCAGAAACTTCATTACAAAGATATAACTTCAATCTGCCATGTTAAACATTCTCAAATTTTCTGTTTTATTTTGAATTTTGTATAAAACTTGAGTCAAGACATCAACAGCCACAATAAAATCAGACCCTCTTTCTTCAAATTTCTTATAGAATTAATTAATTTATAAACAAGGTTACCAACAGGAATTTTGTTTTGTGCCAAACGAGTGTCATAATTCGTCTTTGACTGTTGCCAGAACTATTTAAAATTTTCCATGCTGAATGATACATCTCTTTAAGTTTATCTATAACCTGAAACACATATATGTACAAGTCAACTTCGTTTGCTCTAGGCAAAGGAAACATTAACTTAGTTGTGTAAACATCCCGATTAAACATTAACATATTTCGAGAATATCATATTGAAGGATGCGGTGTTCTTCTATAAGCTGACAATAAAATTCAGCTGTAAGAATCTCATTGGCATTTTTTGTTTACAAAACTTCTAATCCTTTTCTAATCTTTTCCAGTGTATCAAAATTTCTCAATGATATCATTTGAACAATTGCATTAACATGTTCTCTCTTTTTCAGTTTACAAATTTTGAAAACAGGGAGCTCTTTAATTTTTCCCTTGGGTTCTCCTTCTTCTTTTACTTGTTAAATGAATTTCAGAAGGTGTACCAAAAACGAGGAGTAAAGTCATGAACTAATGTCATAGCAACAGTTTCAGCTTGGCGGTTTGGAAGTGGGTATGCTTCCATCCATCTTGTAAAAAAGATCTCAAATTACCAAAATATATTTTTTACTGTTTTGAGTGTTAGGTAAAGGACAAATGATATCAAGGCCAATCATGTCCATGGAATGACTAAATTAAGTACTTGGGCAAATCAACTCTAGGTTATTTATTCCAGGATTTAAATTTATCGCAAGCTGCACAAAATTTAACATGAATTTAAACATCTTTAGCCATTTTCTTGATTTGTTCAATAGTTGGGACGAGCTCAAGAATTCAAATTTGTACAATATCGTGGTAGTGCATTGTTAGAAGAACAAAATCATTGGTATAGAACCACTGTCACAAAAACAAAAATTTAGAATACAAATTATACGAATTTGAAATTTTTTTTAAACCCAGTTAAGTTGTTTCTCTATTCAAACTATGTATAATAACTGTCAGGGATGATTAAGGATTAAACAGTATGGAAAATCAATTTTAATACCTGGTTGCAGATTTTAATAAATGGTTTCAGTCAGTTGTCCCAATTTATAATTCTTATCTTTCATTTGTTTACTTTTAACGTCAATTTTGATTGGTCAAAAAGCCCTAAACCAGTAATCCCAGATCCGTTCATAATGTGATGAACTGCTGTTGGGAACTACTTTTTTGTTGCTAAACGTAAACAAATATGGCGGCCATGTATCGTGTACGCTTCGGACAATTAATTAAGCGAGTACACTAGAATTTTGGCGATAAAAATATCTTAATGATGTATCGTTTAAACGGAAAGTAATTTAGTTAAAGCAGCTGTATATTATTATCATGGAATCATTTGTTGAGAGAAATATACACAAGAAAATATTTTAACAATACACTTTGCTTTGGATTCATTGTTAACATTTCTGAATGAAGTGAATAGCCGAATTCAACGGTGGACGAAATGCGAGTGTAAAGGAATATATAAACGATACTTAAAAATTTGCGTTTCTAGTAATTTTAATGTATAAATAAATCATTTTAATACACACAAAAGCCGTAACGATAAAACTACAAAAAATAAAAAATTTAAAAATTAACGAAATGAGCAAGATGCACGTCTTTGCCACCAGCTCCATGTTTCGGCACTGATCCTTTCATTTTCACTGATAAATCCAACTAACAATGACAATTTTTGTTTTTCATGTTCGCATTAAAGAAAGAACGTCTAGCTAAGTGTACGTTGCGTTTGAAAAGATATGACGTCACACATGACGTTAAATATAAAACGCGGTACAGTGAGGAACATTAGTATACGGAATTCACGAAAATATTGTGTGTTGTTCTGTAATCTTTTGTATTTAGTAATATCTTCGGCAAATCGTAAAGAATACAAAAACCCATTGGCCTTTCAATAGTATTTTCCATATTGGGGGACCCCTTTTCGATCATTATTTCGTTGAAAGACAACGTTAATTTAATTTTTAATTAAGAGAGTTTATTTATGTTAAAGAATACGAGCAGCATATAAGCTAGCATGACAGTTTTTTCAATTTCATTTGCAAGTATTTTAGGAATAACTAACTTGTAAGATGACACATGTTTCTTCGATCGAATTAAACCAATACAATCAAAAATAAGGCTTAAACGAAGCAGCTTCATCTATACAGATTAGAAATTTTTAATATCTTTATGCGAGTAGCCTGTAACCGTATAGATTCCTTGTTTTGACTTGTAGTCAATGTTGTAATTGAGTTTTCGTCTTCGATAAAGATCCAAATTAAACCAATACAATCAAACATTAGGTTAAAACGAAGCAGCTTCATCTATACAGCTTAGAAAATTTTTTAATATCTTTATGCGTGTAGCCTGTAACCGTATAGATTCTTTGTCTTGACGTCTAGTTACTGTTGTAATTGAGTTTTCAATAGATCCGTATTGGAGATTGCCAACATTTTCAATTTTATCACGAAATTTAAGGGCCTCGGTCGCCGAGTGGTTAAGGTAGCAAGTCAATCACGTTGATTACGTTGTGCTTGCCCCAAATCTTAATTGACAAGGATTGTCAGTTTAAATACCAAAAGTCTGGATTTTCTCCGGATACTTAGGCTTCCTCTCCCAATAAAATCTGGACGCCATGATATAGCTGAAAAATTGCTGAATGTGCGTTAAATACCATTCAAACAAACAAATTAAGCATCAGTCTGGTTTTAACTTCTAGGGGTTCTGCATTTACCAACTTGTGAGTATGACAAAAAAAATCGTACAACATTTAGACGAATAACCCTCTAGAAATTTTGAATGATGGCAGCAGGGAAAACATATTTAGTTGATAACCAAACAGGCGTTTATTAGAGTGAACATTCTGAGACTTTAGCCTTGACAGAAAAAAACTTTGAGAAAATCTACATAACTTTCATTCGACCTATTTTGGAATATGACAAGGTCGTTTGGGATAGCAAGTTTTTAAAATATGAATTGGAAAACGTTCAGATAGGGGCTACTAGAATCAACAAAAGGTGGGGGGGACTCGACAAGGTTCCATTAACAGCTTGTACAAGAAACGGACTGGGAAAAACTCCAGCTAAGACAAGAAGATCACACAAAAAATTCTTCTTTAAACTGGTAAATGGTCTGGTACCACCGTCTTATTTTGAAAACATCCACGAGTACCATACTAGACAGACCTTATGGATTCCCCCAATAAGCACTCAAAATTTCTATATATTCAAACTATTTTCTGCCGTCAACGGTTAGATCATGGAATCAAATGCGTAGTGAAATACAATATAATTGTTTCATATCTTTTTTAAATCCATTTTCAAGACTAACCGTATCCAAATACCTAGCAAATACTATTCTGGAGCCCGACTCCGACAAATCTTTACACAAGACTGCTAACATTATGAAGGTTCCTCAACCTTAAAAATCATGTAGATTCATCCAAATGTAGTTGTCATCAAGGTGTTCAGGAACAAATTATTATTATCTTTGAAATTTTTATAGCAACCTATTTCAAAGTCAAGAAAAGTACATGTATATTAAAATATTTCTGAAAGTAATGTGATACTTGGCATAGCCATCTGTTACTATCATTGTATTTTGTTCCGTATTTTATTTAACAGATTACATTTTAAAAGGAGGACGTGTAACTTTGAAAATTCATGCTGAAAACAAGGAACAAGTAGAGGAAAAGTTAAAAGACCGTTTTACAGTCATCGTAACATCAGTTCTGTCTACATTTTATGCTTTTATAGAAGAGGTCAACAGAGGATCTGTCATCGTTCAACTTTTGTCTTTGTTTGGAGACTTTAAGAACAATGTGGTAGAAAGTATTAAAAAAGGCGGCATGAGCTACTTACTAAACAAGCTCTTCAACGACCAGGAGATTAAAGATACCCTGACACCGGGTGAATACATAGTAGACGTCACAGTTGAAGAGGACAATGTCAATTGTTCAAATGACCAAGGTAGTTCATAAATGTTTTCAACAATATTGCATTTGATATTCTATTTTTTTAAACAGAATTTAAAGCTCCATACCGAACCAATAATCATGCAAACTGTCCAAAATTACACTATTGACTGACAGTTTTACAAATATCACAACATAATTGCTGAAAATTCACGCATGGCATGGGGCACTTTGTCGTTGGATACATTAACTATACGGTTAATACCTCTTCCCAGAATAGACGGAAATTGAAAAACTACAAACAAAACTATACGGCAATCGTGATGTCTTCAACTTCCTAATTATCAATTTTCCGTTCATTGACAGCAATGTTCCATTCCCGAGCATGGTGTTTACATTTCACAACTGATACGTTATGGTAGATCTTGTGATAGATATTCCGATATTCTAGATAGAACGCTGGTTTTGACCATCAAGTGATATACTAACTTTTCGCGGATGTGTTTTACAGTAGGTACTTTAATGGAAACAGACTATTCCCCACTTCAGAATTCAAATTAAAGAAACCACAGTACGCTTCATCAACATCATTTTTAGACTTAAACCTCGTATATGAACCCCAATCTCACAATTATATTGAATTTTTATTTGAGAAAAAGAGAGGGGACCGTTGATATAACATATTACAAATCATATTATTACCACTAACAACATAAAAGTACACAGTATTTGAAGTATATTTTATCTATTGGTTGAAGAACATGTATAAGGTAAACAACTGTCCATTTTTGCAATTTCAAGTTTCCTTGAACAATTGAATTCAATGGTGTTATTTATCGTGACCTTTACACAATGTTTGCAGATCTTCTAATTTCAAATTACTTACATATAAGAACAATATCAAGGCAACAGACCGATCAACTAGAGCCGAAAGTCAAGAGACAATTACAAATCGGATATAGACAAACATAAACAACGCAAAACAAAAACCAAAAACATAAAAAAGTAAGTAAGTTACCCGATTCAAATGAAAACTATGGTTGCACTTAGTGCTTGCCTCTAATTAGACACATGTAGAGTTACTCATTGTCTTGTCTATGAAAGAGTCAAATCCAGGAATATGAAAGACTACATATGACTCAGCGAAACTGTATTTGAGAGAATGATTTCCAACAATGATCAATTAAGTAATGGTGACGAACATAGAACTTCTGAAGGGATAACACCAACATGGGTACAACAAACCTTGTTTGAGTAGATTGGCAGTGAGCTGTCTAGAAAATCCTAATACCGGTCGCAGTATCTAAAATAATTTATATAGTGTAAAATGTACACACCATACGCTGGAGCTTCTGGAATGTTGCCATCGATGAACGGAAAGTGGACAATTGGATAATCGAAGTCATCTCGTTTGTCGTAGTCTAGCATATAGTTTTCCCTAGTCTATTTCTTATATGTATAAATTAAATAATATGAATATGCTGAAGTATATATTTGTTTATTTATAGAAGAATCAGAACATGCATATATAGATAGTTAGATATGAAGTCCCCAAATCATTCCCGGACCCCCAAAGTCACATTATTGTTTCTAATCAAACTAAGATAATTCGTTTTTTGCGGACCCACGTCCAAATAAACAAGTGCAACATGATCAGTCATTACCCTAGGCTAACGAAGATGCCGATTTAATGATATAAAACATGTGAAGAAGACTTACAATCAATTATGGGTGTTTAAATCAGGTACTCTATCTTCTTCCCCAAAAAAAACAGTTTTACTGGAATTCCATTAAAAATGTGTCTGTGACACTGAGTTGACATGTTTTTCGCTTTACAATTGAAAAGGTATGTTCAATAGAAAATTTAATAAAATATATAAAACGATCTGTATAAAACAGTTAAAAGATTATTCAATAATGTAAAATAATCAGATACATTATTGAAATTATTCCAGCTTAT
Organism: Limnoperna fortunei; assembly: GCA_944474755.1. Classification (NCBI taxonomy): domain Eukaryota; kingdom Metazoa; phylum Mollusca; class Bivalvia; order Mytilida; family Modiolidae; genus Limnoperna; species Limnoperna fortunei. Next base: position 44,714,298 of record OX104113.1, read on the forward strand.
ATAAGTTTTTGATTGAATAAATAAATAAGTTATTAAAAACATAAATCACAAACCATAAATAATATAAGTTGAGTTCCTAAATAGTGATTACATATTTACTCAAAATGTCATCTCTTGAGCAGCCCAGCTTCCTATAAATTTCACAGTAGGTTAACAATAAATCACTTAGCTATATAGTGAAAGCCGTCGACCTTTGGTCAGCAAATCTAAAGTTGATAACAATCTTTCAGAAATATAGTGTAATCGGTCGATTTTCGGCAAGTAAATATGAAATTGATAACAATCTTGTAGCTATAAACTGAAACCATCAATCTTCTGCAAGAAAATGTGATGTTGACAATCTTTCAGCCATATTGTGAAAACCCTTGACCTTTAAAAAAAATTTGTTTTTTCTGCTATGTTTGTATTTTGTGATGTTAATATTATGTAACAAAAGGTTTAAATATATATGGAATATTCCCCAAACGTTTTCATACAAAATATAAATTATTGCACACGTAAATTGCAGGTATCCTAAGTCATCTACTCGCCAAAAATATACATTTTGATTACAAGTAAGAAACCTTCAACGGGCCTCTTAATCCCCATTTCCTAATTTTGTGCTTCTTTTGCGAGTAGACGCTTTGGGAGCACACCGTGATTGAAAGATTGGAATATTAAATGTTGGGCAATTGGGAAGTGTTTTTAAAATGTGTTTTTAAAACCTATCGTTGTCACAACAAGGGTTTAGTATTGTGAGATAATCAAGAAAAATAAATAAATAAAATATAGTTTATATTGTATTCATAGAATTTTATTTATAGATACAAAATAGTTAGCACATAATATATATATAAAACAATTTTTATCTTAGCAATAGACACATATGAACTTCAAATCATCAGTCTCATGTTTAAGAGGAAGGCAGTTGTATCAGCATACTGGCCAATAGTGAGCTGTTGTCTTTGAAGCCGTTAAATTCCTGTAGTTTTATTTCCAGCCTTTTTTGCTGGTCGTATAGTGAGAAAAAACAAGAAGGAAACGATGTTTTAGCAGAATTATGAACAGCAGACTCATAGTTGACGAATAGAACTGCTGGCACAGATTGATATGGGGATGTAGAAACCTTTTATCAAGCTATGATGGGTGTATAATTGTGTACTAAACTGAAACCAATAGTTGATGTGCATGTACAAACTACACATCTCCAATATACTCTTTCACAACGTCTATTCTTATCCTGGACGCGGATGTTACGGTTGACAAGATTTTTAATACTACTCATTAGACTTTTCAAATGGTTATGTCTAAAACTGATGTTCCTAAAACTTTAAAGAACAAGTAAAAATAAATGAATATATTTAATTTAATAATATTCTTCGGTTCATAATGTATTTTAGAAATTTTTTGACAGTTTTGTGGGACATTAAAGATACACAGGTTAAAAATTAATATGATGAAGTTTATTAAATATGAGTTACTAGATTGAAATTATTTTTTTATTAAGTACGTTTTGCATTTATAGCAAAAATACATTTACATTTAAATACCATTTAAACATTTTTATTTAAGCATGAAAAGTAATTTACATATAATGTAAACGTATTCACTTTTCATTCAATAATATAAAACTGTTGAACAAACAATATTATTTTGTGTTTGTTTTAAACATTTTTAACCAGTTAAAATTGTGGGATAATCAGGACGCTGAAATTTTAAAAAGTGGGACAATCGGGAATAAACCTTTATTAGTAATAAACAATTATGTTCTAATTAGATAAAATAATACCAGGGGAAAATTATTGTCAATTAGATGTATATTGATATTTGCCGACCTTTGAACATCATTGTGATAAATCGGGTTAAATTTTATTTTTAAAATAAAACGTCCACTCATTTCGATATATTCTTAATACAAGTTTAACTCCTAATCTTCCCATTTTATGCAATTCGGTAACTATGGAAACTTTATTTTGACCATTTTGAGACAATCACTCTTTTACACGTTGAATACAGAATACTTAACTGTTTAAAAAGAATAAAAATTTAATCTTGCAAAATCTGCGACAAATTTAACCACTTTTAAAAACTAAATTCATGCAGGTGCTTACAGACGAAACAATTTTAAACATGTAAACATTATTGAGCCGATCAGAACACATCATAGGTATTCACTGTTGCACTTGATGTAGGCTACTCTACCGTCATACCTTAACTTGTCATGCATGTGGAAGTCTATCGACTTTCATTTTCACAATGAGATATCATTGAGATGGTATCCATTTCTGTGGGCCCGCTGTAAATAGGTTGTGACATATTTTTGTCTACATTAGACTTAAAATGCTGTAAACATAATTATTGTCAAAGGCCTACGTCAAAAAAGAAAACATGTCAAAGCCTCAACACACATTTGTCATTTAGAAAGCAATAATGTGATCTTGAGGTTAAATTTAAAGGTCAAAGGTTACTTACCTGGTACGTAAAAGGTTGCTTTGAAATGGTCTTTCCCCATGCGAAATATCAAACTCCACCCTCAAAACCATGAAAAGTTATAGCCCTAACACAATTGTTGTGGACTGGTCACATAGAGCGTCCGTCATTTTTAGTGGCTAAACCAAAATCATTTTTTTCAGTGATGTTTTTATTACTATACTCCTGTCGAAAAATATATACTACTCAAAACGTTTTAGCAAATCGTATGAAAGTATTTCCTAATGTGCAAATTGTATGAGAATAATATTAAAATACATTTTGATATTAACGATAACTTGAGTTATTATTTAATTAATTAAAAAACGATTTACATCCAGTTATGGTCCTTAGAACATTACTCTATTAAAACTTTATTTAATTTTTAAACGTACGAAACAATGTACAACCAACTAACACATTCATACGGAAAACCATACGATGAACGAAAGAAATAATCATATACCCTTTTTTCATTGGGTTTGTGAAAAGAATATAGGCGTGATTATAAAACTTCAAAGACATACAAACTAGTCAACAATAGTGTGGACACCAAAACAAACCAGCGCGTTCCCACGTTCCCAGGTGGTGGATACGGATGTCCTCTCGTTAGGGTTTGTCGGGTGATAATACGGAAAGCCTGACCTGAGACAAAAGTTGGGAATGTGTTTGGAGAGTTTGTTATCTTCTTCTTGTCCTAAATATAGCTGAAATACTGAAATACTGCTCACTGAACGTAAAGCTAACATCCAATCAATCAACAAAAACAAGCAAACAAGAGAATGTAAAAACAACAAACCGACAAATAAATAACACAAAAACCAAAAACCAAAAAAAAGAGAAAAAAAAGTTAAATTCTGGTTAACTAGTCATACCCCGAGGTAGTCATATTTCAGTAAAAAGGCTGAGTTACGACAAACGGAACAAATCAATGGTCATATGGTCCACATATATCTATAACGGTCAATTGAGTCGTGTTGCCGATCGTAAAATTTTGTAGGTTATGACTTTAATCTTGCTACTCAAAGTTACTCCTTTTTTCGATTTTTGTAGTTATTTTTTAGTTTCTTCTTTGTGTTTTGTGTCTGATTTTTTACTGACCGTTAGATTTTTTTGCAATTTTCGTAGAAACAGAATATAACACCAAATGTAGCAATGAAATGCATACATTATTCAGAATTTGTATATTTGAGCAAAACATCAGTATAGTTTTTAAAATTTCATGCCTTTGGAGTAAATTAAACGTTAATTTATTTGTTAATGTATTATTTTTAGATCCTGACGCTAAACGTAATGTTTATCCATCAAACATTATTACAGCAAACAGATCTTTGTTGATAGAAGAGTTAGATCCACTCTCATTACTTCCTGCTTTTGTGAAAAAAGATGTTACCACTTTCGATGATCTGGGTCTCCAGTCGATTCGGTTACGAAAAGCAAGAGCCGAAAAGTTTTTTGAGGTCCTTGAAGCAGACACCGGAAAGTTAATAGATGTCTTTTTGGATATTTTAAGAGAACAGAAGAAATTTTATGTTCTTAACTGCTTGGAGATGTCTACGAGGTTCGAAAATATTGGTATGTTTATAAGTCCCCGTGAATGTCCAAAGTTCAGCAATCACGCAACGAGTATCATTGGTTAATTAAGTTATGTTGTCATTGTTCTAAGATTTTCCCAGGTAAAACGACGCTTTGACAATTGTGATAAACCTTTTTGATCGTCTATTTTTGTTAGAGCGGCATCGATGAGCTTACATTAAAGTGAAACCGCATATAGCGTAGTAAATTGTATAATCTTGGTATCTTAGATGAAAATTAATTGTATTATTTAAGTACAGCTGGATGCCATATATAGTACCAAGCTATTTATTGGATAATTTTCAAAGAAAAACATATATAACATTATTCTAGTTATAGGTTAAGCTAAATGAAATATTTTTAGAGCGTTTCAATAACTATTAGAAACAATTATTATTCTAAATCAATTTGAGTGTTTACAAATTTAGCGAGGAATGTAGCAGGTTTTGATTTATCTTTAAGTATCTTAAATCTTACGTATAGTGCAGTTAGATGTATGGACTATTCATAAAACGATTGATCTAATTGTAATTACATGCATGCTTTTATTTTAACCACAAGTTGCTTTAAATAATTACTTTATGCAAAAAGGGTTAAACGGAACTTCTCTTAACTGGAATATTTTTTAAAACTTACGATTTTATTTGACATTCTGTGAACATTGCTTATTTCAGATGTTTTGTTGCTTAGGAAAAACATCTTGAAGAATGTCTCAGATGTTGTTGACGAGGTGCATCTGAAAGACCTGAAAAGTATGTTTGCTGACAGAAACATTTTGAGCGACACATTTTTTGAAAGTATAAAAGAAAGTTTTCCAGACAACAAACATGGGAGAGTAGTCTCTGTTTTGAAAGCAATTTTACAGGATGGTGATAATGCTATTTTCACTCTGGTAGAATGCCTCTATAGGAGTGGGAATGAAGAACTTGTTGAAACACTTCTGAATGGTACACAAAAGAAGGAGGACGATGTAGATACTGAAAAAACTGACGAAGATAAACTTCTTTTGTCGATGTTGAAATTGTTTACAGAAGGTATGATAAGAGATCTAAAAAACGAAAAACTTCCGTTACATGTAAATTAAGGAATATATAAAGGATTCCGCTTAAGTACTTTCAGATTGTTATGTTTATTAAAATGCAACATTCATGTACTTTTTTCATTTTGTTATGTATTAGAACTACTGATTGTCAGAACGAATTTGAAATAGGAAACGTATCAATTTTATTGATTGCTTTCGCAAATTATGGCATTAAATTTATAGATGGGTGCTATCCTAACCGTGCATGTTGTTTGACTATTTTCTTTGCTGGGAACATTTCTATTTAGTTGACATTTTCATATTTTGAAATGGGGGCTTCGGTGACCGACTGGATAAGATAGTTCGTCTACTATTGATCACTTGGTGACGGTCTGTCAACACAGAGGTTGTGAGTTCGAGTCTCATTGCGGGCAAGGTGTACTCGACTCGAATCTTTATTGACAAGGATTGCCAGTTTTCCTACCGAAGGTCGGGGTTCTCTCCGGGTACTCCAGCTTCCTCCCCCAATTAAAACTAGACACATGATATAGCTGAAAAATTGCTGAAACAAAAAACGTCATTTTAACAAACAATCAAATTTTGAAATGTTTTACGTTTTGTGCCCTGGTGGTATTCTCTGCTAATTTGAAATGTTTAGAGTTTATCTTTATTTAAGAGTTTTCTTTTGCAGTTTACAGTTTGTTTTTAGATTTACCTTTTACATTTCTATAATGTGGACATTTTGTCCCCATGTTCTTTACCCAGTTATTCGCCATTAAACAGCTTTTGCTATTGTAAATTGGACAATATTTGTTCTTTAGCTATTTTGTTTTAATTTGCGTAAATTAAAAGAATTATGAAAATCATTGCATTTTATATTTTTATTTTGTATTAGACATTTTTTAAAAACTTTCAGTGTACTTTACATTCTCTTTGTTGACCTGTTAGGCAGCAATCTGAACATTTTTGTCCAATGACATTGACCTGATGACGACTGATATTTTTTTATTCATTTCATTTTTTAACGGTTGACCTAAATGAAAGCTTCAAATTATGTGTAATATTTTTTACAAGATATACCGTCTACGGATGCAGATATAGAAGTAAAGGAATATCCAACTGAAACGTCGCGGAAAGGATTCATTTTTTCCGGAAAATACAAAATTGTTGTTGAAAATCCAGGTATGTCTATTATTGGCAACTCTCATATACTATAATCACATTGTTGTATGTATTGATCTACCAAAACATTTCTCTAAAGAATGCAATGCATGTTTCTATTCCAGCAAAAGAAAAATATATGTGCCTGTTAAGATTGTCAAATAAAACCACCAATCGTATTGTTCTGCGTTGCATTATCTACAAGTTTTTCGTGATTTTTATAAAATATTTCTTTTTTTCGGGTGATTGTTATAACTGTAAAGTTTGTGATATATGGATTCCATTAATATTGATTTTTGTTGATTTGCCAGGAGAACAATACTCTTTAAACAGCGATCGAAAGACATTATCAACTAACGGGTTAAACACTTTATGTTTTTTGTGATTGTGGGTTTGTTTAAATTCGGATTTTGTCCTTTGACTTTCAGCTCTTGTTGTTCGGTCGGTTTCCATGCATTTTTTTTACAAATATTTCATGACCTCTAATCATGGCCTTTAGAAAACCCAAGCGTTTGGAACAAGATATTGACACGGAAGCGGCTAGGGTCAAAGTTACATGCTACATACACATTGTTTCATCAAATGAAATATATGGACATCCATGCTATTTGAAAAAAAGTAAGGACATTATAAATCTGATAAATGTATGAATGATTTTCAGATGCAAACACATTCCTCTCCTCGATTAACAGGAACAGGTATCGGTATGATCGAAAAATTAACAAACTCAGGGTGACTTTGTTGTGCCAAAACCCAAAAAGAATAAATAAAAGAATTACAACTTTAGAGAAACTAACACAACATTTAAATATATATTGCGATAATTAACATTTACAAATCTTCATATAGTATTGTAATTGTATCTATTTAACAAACTTTGTACAAATTAAACGTAAGGAATTGTTAAATTAAGATTTTGAATTACAGTAATATTTCCAAAAAATGTTTGGGAGGTTGAGTGCTTCAAGTATTTCATTTTCTGTTCTAAATTGGTACATGAGCATTTCAATGAGATCACCTAAAATATCTTGAATGTTTATATCCTGCAAGTGTTCTCTTAAAGTACGAGGGACATTTTTTCTAAACTTACATTTTTATTACTTTGTGGGTAAACGGCAACCTGATTCTGATAGAAAGCTCCTTGAGGAATATTTTATATGCCAGTATGGCAAAGCTAACTGATTAGATGGTTACTAACGACATTGAAATTATTTGACCATTCTATCGTTATCATCAATATTAACCCTTTGGTATGATGCTTGTATATGAACTCCCATAGTCCCAATATCTGACATCATCAGAGCACTTCAACATATTTTTATAAAAATCAACATTTGTTTCAAGAAATGCTCGTCAAAAACTGGATATAGATGTATAATATAGTTTACATTTGCTAAGGGCAGTAAACAGAACCTATAACCTTAGTATACTGATAACTGATATGGCTGATGTGTTTCATGTTTATAACACATACTTTTATTGTGATCCATAAAGCAGTGCCCAATATACTATATGTAAACCCCATAAGAATGTTTGAATCATAAAGGCAGTGGAAACGAATTTGAATGAAATATGTCCAGCGGTTTTACGTATTTTTACAAGGATAATGTGATGGAGAGACAGACAATATTTCCTATTAACCCTCATTTAAAAAACACTTAGTAATTGTTACAGAAATTATATCACTATAACGTGACTTTTATAAATGAATGTCTTGCCAGATAATGCCGTTAATGTGCTTGCATAGGGTGCAATTTCAAAACCAGAACTGGAAACGAGGAGATAATACTATTGTCACTCTCAAAATCATGTGATCGGCAATCGGAAACGTAGTGACAGTAGTACCACCCTTGAAAATCCTAATTCTTTTAAAACTCATCTGTTCGACAACCCGAAACAGTTTGAATTATTTGGATGGCAACGAATTAAAAAAACACGGTGTTATGAGAAATAACACCATTAAAGAAGCATGTTTGGTCTATACAGTTGGACTTGATTTGATTGGTTTAATAAAACGGTGGACATCCAGAAATTTCAACTTACTTGGTCTGTCTTCCCTCGGGCTAGACCAAGTATGGATGTCCATCCACCCCTTAAGAAGCCCATAATTTTATAATGTACATGGTTTCATCGTCGCATGGAAGTAAAGCTTAGGATATTTAATAAGTCTTGATTAAATATTTTTCTGAATCATTATAGTATACAAAGCCTATTTTCTGTTTTATCCTTTGACTGGATTTTGATTGACACAACTATATTTTCACATTTTATTTTGTTCATTAATGTAGGACAGGAATGTCTTTTGAAGACAATTTTACTCCTTGACGTTGGTGTTAGTATGAAAGGCGAGGGAATGGAAGGATTGAAATCAACAGTGGCTGATTATTTGACAGGTACAGATGATATAATAAGGGCATTGGTTAATTTTATTTATTTGTACATATTGAACATACTGTCAGATAAATCATTTCTAAAAAGATATCGTGGAAACTGGTGGTATACACTATTTACCAATTTTGCAGACGTATTAGTTTTGATTATTTAGGTTAGATATGTGACAGAATGAATATAATTACTTTTGTAACGTCTAACAAAATTGGGTACAGAATATCTTGATCAGTGTCAGAAGAAAATAGCTAAGAAAACCGACAACAACAACAAGAGCCAAAAGCCAAGGGACACTTACAAATCCGGATATAGACAAACACAACACAAAAACCAACTAGAGGCTCCCAGGAACCTGTATCGCTCACCTGAACCTGAAACTAAACAACCCTTTTTTATCCAGCTTTTCTTTCCTATAAGGAATTGCCCAACACAGTGTTCTCCCCAGGCCGTTTTAGCATCTCGGCACCGAGACGCTATCGACCGATGATGAATGCTAAATGTGATGCTATCCAAAATTTCTGGGGAGAACACTGCCAACACTTCTGCAAAAGTCATTAATTTTTTACCTTTTAAGGGAAATAACTCCTATAAGGAGGAGCTTTTGATGCTTAGAGGGAGAAGGGAGGTTCACTTCAAATTTGCTGAAGCTGTTATACCTTTTTAACTATCTGCCAAAAACTCTCTTGACCTCCCTCCCCCTTTTCTATTTTAAGCCATCGTAGTTATGTTGGTATTAAACTGTCATGATTTGCACAATTTTGGTAGAGGACATCCTAATGATGATGTGTGCATTGTTTCAAAGCAGTCCTTTCATTGGTTAAAGAGAAGATGTTTTAAAATCAATTAAAAAGGAGAATAATTCCTAAACGGTTCATCAGACAATCTTGGCCGTAAATCATTTTTGTAGCCCTCATAGAGCAGAATAATTAAGCAATGCAAACTTTTTCTCTTGTTCTAATAATTTTCAAGATTTTGAGGCAAATATGTCAAAAATAATCATTTTCGACAATTAAAGGGCACTAACTCTTATAAGGAGTCATCATACAACTTCGATCCAATGGAGGGCTTCGTAGAGCTTTCGATGCCGATGAAGGCATGTCTCTTCGGTTTTCCTGTATCTGTTATACTTTTTGAACTATAGGCCAAAAACTGTATTTTGACCCTACGTTCTATTTTTAACCATGGCGACTATGTTGGTTAATCTGCGGCCATGTTTTGTTCAAACTTGGTTGAGGACATTTGACAGATGATGTGTACAAAGATTCAAAGCAGTACTTTCAGTGGTTTCAGAGGAGAAGATTTTTAAAGAAAATTTAACGACTACGACGGACGCGAAGTGATGGCAATAGCTCACCTGACACTAAAAACATAAAACACAAAAAGAGAGTAACGCAAACCCAATAAAAGCCATGGGTGCACTCAGGTGCTCCGAACGAGTAATCAGTGCCTGCCTCTAATTAGACACCCGTCGAGTTACTCATTGTCTTGACTAAGAAAAAGTCAAATCCAGGAATAGGAAACACTACCTATGTCAGATCGTATTTGAGACACTGATTTCCCATAACGATCAATTAAGTCGCGGTGCCGACCATAGAACTTCTGGAGAGATAACATCAACCTAGGTACAACAAACCCTTGTTTGAGTAGTTTAGCAGTCAACAGCAGTGATCGGTCTAGAAAATCGGAATAATGGTCGCAGGATCTAGAATAACGTATAAGTTGTGAAATGTACACACCATACGCTGGAGCTGCTGGAATGTTGCTGTCGATGAACGGGAAGTTGACAATTGGAAAGTTGAAGTCATCACGCTTGTCGTAGAGTCTAGTTTGTAGTTTTCCTGAGTCTATTTCTAGAAGTAGGTCTAAGTATGAGGCTGACCTTAGTGTATTGGTGGTGTCTTTAATTTCAAGCTCGCTAAGGTAAATTGAATGTAAATAGTAAAAAAAACCTCAGTGTCAAAAAAAAGCCAAGTAGACTGTACGCGTTAATTTTTCCGTTTTGATTAAACTTATATTCGATTTGTTATTTTATAATAAATTATAATATTGTAGGTCAGGAAGTTATAAACGAAAATTATGACCTAACAGAACACGTCGCAGTTGTTACATTTAGAAGGACGCCAGAGTTAAAGCTTCATTTCAGAAATGATTGTAATTTGGTGAAACATTTCACTAGTAAGTATTGTTTGTGTTTTCAAATATAACGGCCTGATTGCAAAATAATTCACTCAGCGATTAATCTAATGCGAAAAAAATTTATGCAGTTACTTACCCAGCATAGGCTGTGGCCTTTAGTTTCTGCTATTGAAACTGGTAGCCGTGATATGGCTTATCTTGTGGTCGCCTTTCAACCTACCGTTATTAAATAATATTTTTATCGAAAATGCACATATATACTGATTTACTGATAACAATATTGTTTTTTATTAATACTAATTTTTGTATGGATATCGATTTGTTTTTTGTGTTAAAATATTTCACCGATTTTTTAATATAAAAGTGGTGACAGTAAAGAGTTATGAGGACAAGTTATAATTACAAAATGTCAGGACATCCCGGTTTCCCTAGATAATATCAAATGTAATTATATATCAATTTGGCTGTCCCCATAAGCTCCTCAACAAGCTCATGATGCCAAAATCAAAATTAAAAGCTTATGTAACAAAAGAAATGTGATTGTGATTTAATATTTTTCAGCAAATTTTGTAAAATAACGAACGGAAAAAACGTTATAAAACGTTTTCTCCGCAACACAATAATAACATTTTTCAAATAAGCTGTGGATAATTTGATACAATTTTAACAATCAGAAAATATTTAAATCACAATAATTTTATTTTTTAGAATACCTGTCAAACTCTGATGAACCGTCCTGTCTTATTCCTGCTCTAGAGTTGTGTAAATCTTTGCTGATGCCTGGGCGTAAGTCTCATATGATCAAGAAAAATCAGGAAACCTCTGAATTTGCCTTGCAAGAATATCATAGCAGTCAGAGCAGTGATTTTTTATTTAAATTTTTTTTTCTTTTTTCCAACGTGTAGACTGGTTTAGCAGGATTTGTTAGAACAGTATTGGAAAGTTTGTGTTAAAATAGCATTTTCATTTGGCCTTCAATTATTTCTGATTTTTGGTGCCATTGATTTTTTGGTTTTCACGAAATGCGAGTCTGGTGTAGTTAATTTTATAACATTGGTTTCTTTGAAATTTTTTAAGCAGTGTTAACTATTTAGTCCAACGATCAACAGATACACTATATTGGAACGTGTTAATGACAGCAAAAATTGTAGTTAATTGAGACAAAAATGGTTCTCATTTATTTTTATATATTTAATGTCATTATTAGATCTTTAAATTATACTATACCGCAAGCGAATATCTAATCACCTTTTGATACACGAAAAGCACATTCTAAGCCTAGGCAACATACTTCTTCCTTATTCGGCATCAACTTCTTGTTAGTTACATTAATACTTACAAGCTTGGTCAATTCAATGAGGAGTAGAGAAATCTTACCTCTCCTTGCTCAGAAATCAAAATTACAACTAAGTTCCACCCAAAAAATTTTGCTACGCCTGACGCGCGTATCGTCTATTCAAGACTCATCAGACGCGCTCTACCCAAAAAATTCTACAAAAAGGCCAAACACTATATGATTATGAAGAGCATAGAACAATAAAACCAAAATATGCCGAACTGGAAAGACTAAGATCAACCTATATCTGGGGTAGGTAGAACCTTAGGGTTTTGACAATTTTGAAATTTGCACGGACAATTTCATAGCTTTGGTGTGTTCTTCAACACAAAAGTGTTGATGCCGGAGCGGGCTAACACAGTGCACTTGGTTTGGTATTGAGGTTAGGATCTGTTTGTCGTTATATATATTTTAGAAAATATTTTTAAATCAGGAATTCATCAATTGCACCAATTCCTTTTTCTGTTTACGCAGAAAATTTTGAACTTTTTGTATTCGGTTAACCGGAGTTTTTAGCTATTTATTTTATCTTCAGTAACATCATCAGACATGTGGTCATTATAATCAGAAGGGCTTCCCTAAAGCTCTCCAGACCAGTCTACAACGATTCCTGACCAAAACGGCGATAATCTAAGAGCTGTATCCTAAGAGCAGTTCAGAGCAGCTATATCTTTGATTCTATTAAAATTATGTGATTTTCATATGAATGTTTCTACTCTAGCATGTACAGTAATAATTCATGTACATAATCTGTATACTTTAAACTTTAAACTCGCTGCACATTGACCTTAACAAGGATCTGATGTATTGCTACGGAAAAATTGAGAGCAACTCGCTTTAACGCTGTTTGGGGCAGCTGTACTCTATAAAACAGCTCTACCCCAGAGCTGTTTAGAGGAGTTCTACTGCCCACCCGTTCCTGACAATAGTTTTGAACAATAAAACAATTTTCTGACCTTTTTGGCCAGAGGCGAAGGCTCTTCGCAGCTATATTAATTTTGTTTTGTAAAAAAAGAATGTGTATCATTTAGTCAACCTCCCATACAGTGTGATAAACAAAATATTACAAGTTTTGAAAATGATTTCTGTCTAATTTGTTTTTATATTTTTAAATATCTTGTTGATATTGAGGACTTGTATGATAAACATCAAACATTTTTAAAAGGGACAAAGTAAACAAATGCCTGCCTTTCATAAACACAGATGCGTATTCAGCAACTTGGGATCGGGTGTGGGCCATTACAATTGTACCACAATATCACCGTCTTTAAAAGGCAATGATATGTATTCATTCTTTTAGTCGCTTGCATTAATGTTAAACTGACCAGTCATGATAAAATTGACCATTTGCAAGACAATTGAACAGTTCCTGCAGTTATTAGTTTAGTTCCGCTTAATATTGCTGAAATATTGCTCTCTGGACGTAAACATTCAATCAATCCATATTACCGATCGAACGAATGCGACCTTCTTCAAAGAGCATGTATTACAGTTTACAGGAAACAAAGTTTCAAAGGACATTCAAAGTTTACATAGTTGTTATTTTTATAAAGGGCATAATAATTACATTTCATTAGCTTTGTTTGTTTTAGTGTCCGAAAAAAGGCCTAAAATTGAGATGCTAAGAAAACCAACCTTTTATCCAAGAATAATTTTGGTATCAGATGGTTGTTTTTATCCTAACAGTTTTATTATTGTCAATAGGCAAGGAGCTTCAAGTGTTGTTGAAGTAAGTTCATTTAATATATTTAATATTGTTTATATGAAATACCTGTTAGTCTAAATATTTTGAAGCCATGTAATTCTCATGTATGGGGCCTCGGTGGCCAAGGGATTAAGTTAGTTATTCCTCTAGTATTGAGCATTAAGGTTGCGGGTTCCAGTCTTATTACGGGTACGCTTGACTCCAATTTTTAAAGACAGTTGTTGTCAGTTTTCCTACCTAAGGTCGGGGTACTCACCTGGTACTCTGGCTTCCTCTACCAATAATACAAACTGGACGCCACGATATGCCTGAAAAATTGGCGGTAAATCCCATTCAGATAATAAAATTTCTCATTTAGTGATACTTTATACATATTGGGTACTTTTATTGATATGTTCATGATTTTTGTGCTTTTATACGGGCATATAAAGCGTAACAAATAATTGAATTTGATACGCCTTTCATACCCGTACCGAAGCACAGAATTGTCAGTATCAGTTTGACACGGAAGCTACTCCACGATTGAGATAACAAGCCCTTTGAACTTTACATGGAGGACAATCTGATACAGATATAGGCAACAACTTTTAACTGTTCTATCCGCATAATTTACCGTCTGCGGATACGTTTCAGTACAAATGACCGTCCAGTTATAGTAGATCACAATACTATCCCTCGCTAGAACAGATGCATTGTCGCTATCTGATAAATCGCTTTACCGCTGCCACTGAAACTGCAGTTATCATCATCAGCTGCCAATTATACTGATATAGTTCGCCGTCAACTAGCTTTCCAGTACATGAGATATCGTCGTCCCTCCAGAGGACCTGATCTTACACCCCGACACAGACGGGCACGTCTTAATTGTGTATGCAACGGCAATGGCGTAAGAATTTTTTTCTGACAGAAGCCGTTACTGCATTATTTACAGCAGATCGCAAAACGAGAGTGTGGAGAAAGAAAGGTTTCAAGATAGTTGCATCCTGGAAAGGAATGGTTGATGTGATCCAAATCTTATATTACGCTGTTGGAGTTTATTTTGCCGTTCAGTATACATTTAATATATGTGGTACTTGTAATGTTGGTTGTAGTTATCGTTATATATATGCTGGTTACAGAAATATTCGAGGTGGTTTCAGTATTTCATGTGGTGCATGTGATAAAGTACGTGTTGCTCACAGTAATGTACAAAGCGGTTGCACTAATGCATGTGATAGTGCAGTATATTTTGTGTATTTATGTATGTGTTGAATAGATGGGTACACGGCTTATTTCATGCACCTATTTTAGGAAATGTCTTTTAGTAATTTAATACAGTATCATTTATTATATTTGGTATAAAACATATAGAGAGTTTCATCTAATAATACATAAGTGGACAACCATTGCATTTAGGGCTATGGGGAGAAATATTAAGAAAATAAGTAATCTGTTTTGACATTGTCTGAAAATACATAATCTGTATTTCATGTATTAACAAAATATATCGTGTGGTTGTCGCCCGCAGCCATTACTGCCGCGCTAAAGAGTGTCATTGTCTTCTGCAATAAGCCCTTCTTTTGTTTTCCTCTTCATCTGGGTATTTAGGAAAAGGTGCAAAACATCAAATTTTCACCTCACGTGAACCAAGGTATTGGCATCAATTGGCGTTTTGTGGTTGTACATCTGTTCAAAATCGAAAACTCGGAAACCGCTAGATAATTTAAGTCAATTATGGCATGTATTATACTTTGAAAAATCCACCCTCATTTTTCACATATTCTTCAAGAAACAAAAAATCACATCCACCTCCCTCCACAATTTAAAAAAGGATGTCACAAAAACACACAAATTTATCCCCTTTACCCTTTTGTCAAAATCTTATGAAATATTATCAATATTTTCATAAAATAAATGTGTACATTCGCGATAATATATTGAATAGGAAAGGGGGAAGAGTAAACGTCTCTCCAAAATCGTTTATCTTCGGTTATTCCGTAATTGATTTTACAATATTTTTATTGTTAACATGACAAAACGGTTCTTTGACCACCACATCATAACGTCTGTAGCACTAAGAATATTAAAGTAGGCACCCACATGACATAGATTGCACCTAAAAATACAAATAAAAAATTATTACAACACATATTACTATAACCGGAAAAATATATTACTGTGAGGACTTAATATACCACACATATTACTAAAACCATGAATAATACTGTAACCAGCATTTTTATTACTATAACTAACTCAAAGTACCATATATAATAGTATAGCTAACATATGCTTTAATTTAACAACCAATATTATCAATAAAACTACAGTGAATTGAAATTGAATGAAATTAGTGTGAAAAAGCTAATTTCTTAAAAATTTAGGCATACTTTAATTATTGTGAAATATTAAATGAATTTCCAAAATGAAGCACTTGAAAACTTATAATACGCACGAGTTTACTGTATCTTTGTATTTGTCTTTTTTTAGAAATATTTTGCCCTGAGTTATATCTTGTTTGGCAGGTAAACTCTGGAGTTATAGAATTGTGCAAGTATTTTAAGCAGAGAAAGGTAGAGATAAATTGTATACCAGTTGGACTCTATCATAAGGTACAGTAAAACTTGTATCAAGAAACGCGATGTTTTTTCCTGTTCACTCATCTTAGTATCTAAAGCATTATAACTAACAGTTACGGTTAAATCCAATACTAAGATTGGGATAAAATACTTGTTTTTTGTACATATCCATTTTTATTACAATTTTCAGTAATATATCTATTAGCATAGTCAGCCAACACCTTTTAGAAAATATACCCACATTATATGTTACATCACACAGTATGATGACGTTTACTGTTTAAATTTGAACCCGTTACTGGTGTTTTGTAAAACGATTTTTCCCTATATACCGTATAGCGGGTTTTTTTCGCGGGCCCCAAATTTCGCGATTTCAGTCAAAAAGGGGGGTATTTAATTTTAGCGGTCATTAATTTCCGCGATGTCTAGAAGTTGCCAAAAAATATAATTGTGAAGGAAAACCTCCATTGAAATCCATGATCGAAAAAGTTTCAGTTGTTTTAATCGGAAATGAAATGTCAGAGATAGTATAATGTGAGTTCCGGTTATGAAAACGATATAAATGCGGATTATCAAATTGACTTCGTGAACTAAATCGAATGAATATATGAGTGTTGTTAAATAATACAAAAATCTACAATAACATTTTAATTCAGGAAAACATAATTAAAATTACAAGTTTATTGAAACACAGTTAAAATAAAAATAACGTTAGGATTTTATGTCACATGGATTGACAATTATTCTCGATCCCGGTTCTCAATACTTCACACGGTAATTCCTGCTGATTTAAACCCATTTCGGATGATATCAGAGTTCGATCCAAGATAGTCATACAAACTAACAATCCACTTGGCTCCTAGTGGCTTCATACGCGTAAGAGACAAGTCCACCTTTATGTTTTAACATAGACATCTTAACTTTTGGACGTAGAAATAGAATCTGAAGTGAGTTCTAATTTAAACACACATGACCACCGAGTGATCACTATTTTACTTTTAGGAGATTAAAGCTCAAGCCTTAGGTCCTATTAATCATTGCTAATCATGTTAATCATACATCGACCGATTTTACTGATCGTGCAGATAACTGGTACAAGATGGATAACTCGTGTTTATATGACCAAATTTTAGCGAGTTTTAATTTTCGCGTTCTCATAATGGTCGCGAAAATAGCGAAAATTAGAACCTCGCGAAAAAAACCCGCTATACGGTATATCTAGTAGTATTTTATAAGTTCTATTTATAGCAACAAATGCCATGTTTGGATAGATGGCGGAGTCGCCAATCAAATAAATTTCAAAATAACATCTTGTTGGAGTTATTCCTGTTCGGCGTATAAGTAGTTACTAATTCTGAAACATTAAACCGATTGTTGCAAAGAGCACAAAGAGAAACAAGCAAGTGTGTTTAAAAAATTGGCTTTTTACATTAATGTTTTCATCGTTTCAGATTCAAATGGTGGATATGGAAAATGTTGGAGAATATCCAAGATATCCTAAAGATCCACTACATTTCTTAGCCAAAGAAACAGGTGGATCAGTTGTTTTTAAGGAATTTGTGGACAAACTTGGAGGCGAGCGCCTATACAGATTGAACAGAGTATGACTTCATTCATTACATATCAATATATAAATTGAATATTGTTTAACAATGTTATCCGTCGTGTTTTAGCCTTTAAATTAAATACTTACGTATTATACTACTTCACTACACATACCCCGAACGTTTATAAATCCAATACTGTGCTTAGTCTTTTAGACAATATGGCATGACATTTTCTATCAATAAAAAAATCAATGACGTGATTTATTGAATGTTTTCTTAATGTCAAGTGAACAAAATTAAGCAATTTATTTACTTGTCAAAAACAAATTAGTTAACAAGCAATACAAGAACAAGTTAACTAACAATAAATTAACGAGGAAAGGGGATGGGCCAGCGTGAACAAAATTTTGGCCTTTTGTAGCCGCTACGTTAAGCCTGCTCTTTTAAAATCTATAAAAGATGCCTTTGTTATTCAAGGAGAGTAGCCCAATCGGAACACATCATCAACTATTATTCACGGCAAGGCTTTCCGTATTATGACCTAACAACATTAACAAGGTTGGGTTTTTTGTTCACAAAAACATCGTGAACACATCATGGGTTGCAGATGCACCTCCAACAGGTTAATCACAATCCGTCTTAAAGCAAACTAATTCATTACCACCGTATAGATCTATGACCCAATAACAGACTTTAATTATGAGGCAATATAGACCTTCTAAGAAGTCCCAAATCGTATCTTTAATTGTGGTTCAAGGAGACTGAAGTGGGATTGGATGCGTGTGAGCACTGGAAAAGCATATGTGAACGCTATTGAAGTTCAGAAACAAATGAGAGAGGATAATGTATTCTGTTATTTTCGAATGCAAATGAAGTGAAGCTAATGGATACATCTGGCCAACACAAGCATCCAGGAGATTTTTATACCATAGCACGAATGCAAAATGCCACAACCAATTTGACTACATTATAGAAGAAAGAACATTTGTACTATTAACTATTAGAGCTAACAGAGGCTTCGGTGGCCAAGTGGTTAAGGTAGTTCGTCTACTATTGATCACGTGGTCTGTCGACACTGAGATTGCAGGTTTGATTCTCACTACAGGCAAGGAGTCTCGACTCTAATCTTAATTGACAAGGATTGCCAGTTTTTCTCCCGCAGGTCGGGGGTTTTCTCCGGGTACTCCGGCTTCCTCCCCCAATAAAAACTGGACGCCATGACATAGCTGAAAAATTGCTGAAAGTGGCGTTAAACACCCCATCAAACACACAATCATCAATCATTAGAGCTAATGACACAGACACGTTGATTGGCACTTTTTTTACACAGCACAGACCAAGCAGCAAGTCAAATAGATCAGCGATAAAACTCTTAATCAGTGGTGACATTTTAGATCTGTCTGACAAGCGCATGGAGTTAAAGAAAAAAGTTTGTGAAATAAAACATTATACAGCTGTCGACCGTGAGGTGAGGAACAATGTAATGACAGAGGACTGCCTCAAGAAAAATAACATTAAGAAAGCGACCGATCAACTGATGACCTGTACATAAGAAAGACGAACATCCCCATACACGATAAATATAAAAACTGTCTCACAGGAGATCAAGATATTTTGCAGAGCTGGACAGAGTACTATTCAGATTTGTATAACAGCACAGCAATAGGAGTGTTTAAAACATATTGAACAGCCTACCAATCACCAACACTAACAGCTATCATTGTCCCCGAAAAAGGGTAGAATGTCAGTAGGCTTACACATTATTCCAGCAGGAGAAAAAGTTATTATAAGCTCACTATAAATCTCTTGGAAGAGAGGGAGTGGCTTAAACTAGCACACATTCAATGATAATAAACCTCGCAAATAAAGATATAAAGCAACATCAGATCATTCGTCAGATCATTCGTACTATTAGCTTTTTATGTCACATAAGCAAAGTCATGACTGAAGCCACATGCAGAAAGAATAATTGCGGAGCAGATATATGTAAAATACCTGCAACATCAGAAAGACATCTATTATTTCTTTGTGGACTAAGAGAAGATGTGACAGGGTATTGCACGCTGATATCTGGTCGCTCATGATGCAGTACAGCATCAATGCCAGTTTGATCAGGGTCTGGGTTACGACGACATGTATGTTATGATAAACTCTATATACATAGGTAGTCCCACATCAAATAGAGCTTGTAAAATAGCCCTTATATTTCTATTTATATCTCATAATGTATTGTATGTATACTTTTCCATTTATGATAAACTGTATAACAAAAACAGCCTACCATAGAAGCCGAATGCAGGCATTCACGCTTATCCGTAATAAGTCGAAAATTTGATGCAAAAAGGAGGAAAAGGCAAAACCGGAATAAGTTATACTTTTCTCTTTTTTGCGTAAAAATTACGATTTCAATTTGTTTGTCCCAATCAATATACCATACTTTTGGGAACTCAAAACGTCATAATAACCGCATCTGGCTTCATAATCTACACATTTAATAAATATTGTTTATTTAACGATTTCAACATATTTCAGTTCATAGATGAGGAATTTGAGGGGATGTTTGAACCATCGCCACTGATGAAGGTTGCAATGAAAGCTGTGGAGAACAACATTATTAATGTATACAAAGTAATGGGAATGGCCAGGGAAGAAGGAATTGAGGAAGTATGCCCGAGGGCATTAGCGGGTCTTCTTATGGAATTGAGAAAGAGAAAGAAAGAAGAAACAGACAATGATGGTTTTTTTGACTGAATGGTGTTTTTATGAACACACGAAGTGTTTATAATTCAATATTTTAAGTCAAATTTTATAGTGATGTCAGCTTATGATGAGATATAGAGAGAGGTCCCCATATTTTTTAACATTCATCTGTGCACAGTAAAAATGAATATCTTATTTAAAAAATGTAACGCTTTTGACGACGTATTTGGATTTTTCACAATGATTTTATTAAATTTTGGAAAATGTTTACAGCAGGTGATTCTTATTTAGTGTATTTAGTTTATCATTATTTTTCTATTGTATATGTGTGTGTGCTTAACGATGTTTTATTTTGCTTTTGCTACTCGTATATTAATATTATAATGAAATTCATTTACCTTAAAATTATCAGCAGGATACAGCTCCCTACACTGTGACATTTGAGTAATATCTGTGAGCGTACAGAGTATACACTGTTGTACTTACATTACTGTACCTGTTATAATTTATTAAAAGTATACATTCGAGGAACAACAACGTTTAATCCAGTTTTACTTTGTCAGATATAAAGACGCTATTTGATTAGTTTTCAAAAAATTGATACAATATCCTTCATTAAGAACTTTTCAATACATCAAATGAAATAGCCATATTTAAATACTTTTCAAATTGTCAGATGGAATATCCATATTTTAACAGTGTTTATTGCTAGTGCATGTATTTATGTTTTTCTCAGTGTTATTATTTGTAGTTGTTAGGTTCTATATAATTGGGAAAATTTCATTTTTGCAGTTTTATTCAAAAATTCAATTTGTTAAAGACTAAATTGTATACTTTTAAATTTAAACTGTATGGTTATATTGTTGCGCTTACAAATGATAAATTTTATGTATATACATTTAACAGTGAAACAGTAACTACTGTCTTCCAGCTCATATTGCTTTCTTTAAAATTTTGTTGAGCACGTTATTCTTTTAATATTGATTTATGTCTACATACAATATTTTTTAATCATATATATACTTATATTCTGAAGTTGTCAGGTGATAGTTTTTACAATTTATTTACCATGTTTTCTTTTGGAAAAATGTCTTGATGAAGAAATTCGATGCTTTATCACGTGTTTTAGAAGAATAAGTTACCAATGGTATAAATGTATGATTATATTTTTTGTTGGTAGCACCAGATTAACGAATTAAATAGATCACAGGGTTTCCATTTCGTAAATTGCCGAGTACTCGTTGCATTCTTGTTTCATGTGTTCTACTTGGATGTCGGAGACAACGGAGTCTTAAACAATGGAGAGTCTATAGGATATCGCGATGGGAAAGTTTAACGGAAGAAATAGGTAATTTCGTGCTCTTTTGGGAAAGTCATGTGGTCTTCCACTCGCGAAAAGACATACAATTTGACGAACCCAGTCTATTCTTAAAACGTATGCAAGAACCTGTTAATATAAACTCTCATCAACTCTTATGTTTTGTTGAATAGGCGTTTTAATTTTAGCATTCAGAAACTGAAAAGAATTACCATAAGATAATATGATGTCTCCAATAGTTTATAACGTATTCTAAAACTACTGTTTATGTAATACTTCAAATAATTATACTATTTATGCCGTACATTTTTTACTTTTTTGCGTTGTTCTTTTATAATTAGCCAAATTTTCAGTATGCTTGCATTAAAATATTTCTGGATAATTATGTTGAGTATTTTTTTAAATATTATTTGTTATATTTTTCGACCAGTGTGTGTGGTTGTTATATTCATCATCATAGCGTTCTGTTGGAAATCTTTCATGTACAAGCGATACTGTATAGTTTTTTCCCAAAAGGCCAGGTAAGTAAATCGATGTTTTGTATCTATGTCTTTTTGTTACATCAAGTTCACTGTATGTACATTTACAAAGTATCTTTATTTCAACATTAGCATATTCCTTTGATTCCATGTATAATTCGTTGTCTTCTTTGATATTGACACGGCGCTCGATTGTTACTTAGTAATAAATCGCCACCCGTATTTACAATCTGTAAACAGCAAACAACACATAATAACCTTTTTGTTGATTTCTGTTATAAATAGTTTTTTTTACTGGAATCTACTTTAGAATTATTAAAAATTTAGATATTATTAATCGAATAATTTTAGACACAAATTAAACAGTTTGTGCTGTAATATATTTCAGCTGTATGTTTATCCTGATTGCCTGCTTGCTAGTTCTACGCCCATATTTATAAAATAGGCTGAAGTAAAATTTACGAACTTATTGGTCTCTGCCCTCGTTTTTGACACCAATGTTGACATTACTACTTGGATATTCTCACCCTTTCAGAATTTCTACTATTATCCTGTTGATGATGCTGAATTGTGATTCATGAGCGTTTGGTGCGTGTTGCGCTTTGTATTTCGTACTGTTTTTTTCCCAGTACGACGCCTTCGTGTCCGATTGAAATATAAATATATCATTATTTTTGCTTACAACTCAATCATAAAAATGCTTGTCAACACCGAGATTGCGGGTTCGATTCTCACTGCAGGCAGGGTGTACTATACTCCAATCTTAATTGACAAGGATTGCCAGTTTTCCTACCTCAGGTCGAGGGTTCTCTCCGGGTACTCCGGCTTCCTCCCCCAATAAAAACTGGACGCCATGAAATAGCTGAAAAATTGCTGAAAGTGGCGTTAAAACACCATTCAAACAAACAAACAAAAAATATATAAATGCTTTGGCAAATTAAAGACAGTAAAATGAAGATTCTAACATGGCTTTCCGAACACTTGGTTTCTAATAAGCATAGAGTCCGCTTTGACGTTACAATAAGAATTCAGACCTCAATATAAGCTCAAATGAGAATTTTAAACAGGAACAACACATATTTGTTAAGATTTTATTATTTTTATGCCTTAGAGGAACGTATATTCAATACAATGACGATCATACATTTTTATGTCAATTTTATTTGCTTAACATTCTGTTTTGGGATATAACTTATTTAGTTTCAAAGCCCAATATAGTCGCTTCGGAATTTTAAAACACTTGTTATACATATTATAATCAAAATTGATCATTGCAATTGGGCTCAATGAGAATTAGAACACATGAGAAAATATATTTGTCTTCATTTTATACCTTGATGTACAATATTGGCAAATATCCGCATAGAGCCCGTTTGCAATAATTTATTTCTTAAACCAAAATGGCACTATCTAGTATTGTTTCCATCAGTACCAGTAAAAGTTATTCAAGAAAATCAAGATTATTACGTATCATGCTGGATTATACTTATTTTAAACATATAAATAAGGCAATTAAAAAAAATCGATAAGAACTTAGAAGAACTCGAAAACTTGCTTGAATTAACTTGTTCAACATTACAAAAAAATATTATATATCACCAGGTATCAATAATATCACTGATTAAACATAAGTAGCCAGTTCGTTTGGTAACCAATTGTGTAAAGATTGGGAGATTTTCCGACATGGACAACTGATCATAGTGTACATTACTTGACATTATCATAAGGGAATCAATCCAGTATTTGTTTTCTGAGGCTTTTGAAATATCTCCTGACGTTATTGACAAGGACGCAACAGTTATATTTGCAGATTGTCCTAAGTATTTATCAAGTATTATTTTCAAAGATTGATTGATTGAATGTTTGCTTTACGTCTGGCGCGTAGTATTTCATCTATATACAGCACGGGGGGGGGGAGGGGGTAACTTGGTAATTTTTAGGGTGGTGCCATTTTTGATTTGAATTCAATACCCATATTTATATAAAATTTCCAATTTTCACGACCCATATTTATATAAAATTTCAATTTCCATGACCCATATTTACACAAAATGAGCAATTTTCACAACCTATATTTATATAAAATGAACAATTTTCATAACCCATAATTATATTCAGTAAACTTATTTAAAAGAAGGATATCTTTATATACACAAAATGATAACATAGTGAAGAAGAAAACACAATGTCATTATTAAAATTACACTTTAGTATATTATAAACATGACCCATATTTATATGAGACCAGATTTTTTTTCAATTAAGATTAAAAACATACCCATTTTTATATAAGATTGTTTTAAAAACTATACCCATTTTTATATAAATTTTCAAAAAAATCTACCCATATTTCTGGCACATATACGTATACCTTTATATATGAAGATGGCATTTCCCTGATGTTAAACTAAGTCCTGTAATTTTCAATTTTCTACTGGCATAAATAACAATGAATCTTGCTGTCTGATTTCAACTGGTTCACGAGTTTTAGATAGGAAGCTATTTTAACATTATCTTGTAGATTTTTATGTTAAATTAATTATTACAATTGCAGCTATCATGGATTTTTGATCCAATAAGCAAACAGAAACTTTTAAGAGAACCAACAGATAAAGAAGTGTCAGTTTATAGTTTTTCTACTGGCATAAATAACAATGAATCTTGCTGTCTGATTTCAACTGGTTCACGAGTTTTAGATAGGAAGCTATTTTAACATTATCTTGTAGGTTTTTATGTTAAATTAATTATTACAATTGCAGCTATCATGGATTTTTGATCCAATAAGCAAACAGAAACTTTTAAGAGAACCAACAGATAAAGAAGTGTCAGAAAAGATGGCATTTGAAAATTGAGTTCTTTGTTAAACTTAGTGTGAAATGATGATGGTGGCCATTTTGAAAGTTTCAGCAAGCAACTACTTTTTTTCTATCTGCAATAGTTTTCATTCTAAAAGGCAAACACATAAAATACGCGATTTTTAACTTTTATTGGCATAACACTTAAGAGAGGTCTTCTGACAACTTCGAACTTGTAGAACTTCTGATTATAAAGAGCTTAAAATCCATAAGATTTTTTTTATATCTTTTATAGTTTTTGAGTTATAAGCCATTTTAAGTGATTTTACCATATTTGTTTTATTTTTAGTAACAGCGGCAATGTTTTATATTGGATCCATTCAAAATAAGGATCATTTGTTGCCACCATGCCATATATTATTCCTGCAAAGGTATGGTCAAATTGGTTTAGTTGTTTCAGAAGATTTTTGAAATTGTTTACGGAAAGACGACGACGGACGATGTTATGGCATAAGCTCAATGTCTCTAATTAGCTGCGAAGGTAGGATAAATGAAAGTGTCAGTTAACCACATGGAAAGTAATAATGTGAAAATACCAGTCTAGCCTTTTTCCAACTGTTCCACAGTTCACCTTTGTTAGAAATATACATCTTGCATCGGTGGCCAAGTGCTAAGGTAGTTCGTCTTCCATTGATCACGTAGTCTGTAAACACTGAGGTTGCTGGTTCGAGTCTCACTGCGGGCAGGATACGCTCGATTCCAATCTTAATTGACAAGGATTTCCAGTTTTCCTACCGAAGGTCGAGTTTTCTCCGGGGACTCCAGCTTCCTCTAGCAATAACAACTGTAGGCAATGATAAAGCTAAAAAAAAATGCTAATAAGGCGCTTATCACTATTCCAACAATCAAAATGATTATCTTTTATACAGTCCGTATTAAACGATGATTTATCATAATTATGGGAAAGCCGATCTGTACTTTGCATTTCTGACGCGAAAACAGTGAAAAAGAGAATATTACGTGCTAATTTATAATAAAAATAGCACCACGAAACGGTACGACGGCTTATTCATGCCAAACAACAAACAGAAAAAAATATTTATTTCGTTTGTACGGTTTATTCAATCGTTTGTACGATTTTTCTCAGGGACCATAGGGACCACATCGAAGTAGTTGGCAATCTACTATTGATTATCGGGACCAAAGGAACGACATTTTCTAGGTAGTTTGTCATCTACATTTGATTATCAGGGTCCAATGGGACCACATGGTCTAGGTAGTTGACGATTTACTTTGATTATCATGGACTATGGGGACCATGTGGTCTAGGTAGTTGGCCATCTGCTATTGATTATCCGGGACCGGTGGGACCACGTGATCTAGGTAGTTGGCAATATACTATTGATTATCAGGGACCATAGGGACCACATGAATAAATCGTTCAAACTAATTAATAAACTGTACAAACGATTTAATAAACCGTACAAACGTATTAATAAATCATACAAACGATTGAATAAATCCTACAAGCGATTTAATAAATCGTACAAACGATTTCATAAACCCTACAGACGGATTTAATAAATCGGACAAACGATTTCATAAATCGTACAAGCGATTTAATAAATCGTACAAACGATTTAATAAGTCGTACAAACGATTTAAATCGTACAAACGATTTAATAAATCGTACAAACGATTTGATAAACCGTACAAACGAATTAATTAATCGTACAAACAATTTAATAAACCGTACAAACGATTTAATAAACCGTACAAACGGATTAATAAATCATACAAACGATTAAATAAATCGTACAAACGAATTAATAAACCGTACAAACGATCTTATAAACCGTTCAAACGATTTAATAAACCGTACAAACGGATTAATAAATCGTACAAACGATTTAATAAACCGTACAAACGGATTAATAAATCGTACAAACGATTTAATAAACCGTAGAAACGATTTTATAAACCGATCAAACGATTTAATAAACCGTACAAACGGATTAATAATTCGTACAAACGATTTAATAAAAAGGTACAAACGATGTAATAAAATGTATAAACGGATTAATAAATCGTACAAACCATTAATAAACCGTACAAACAAAATATTTTTTTTCTTTTTGTTGTTTGGCACGAATAAGGCGTCGTAAAACGGACGTGTCATCATAAGGTTAATTTTATACTCCGATTTTTTTTTATAAGAAACTACTCGTCTTTAAATAAAAATAGGAACACACATGTTTTGGAAAACGACGTAAGATGCTCCAATTTAAGATTTCCTGTTGCAGTTGTGAGATAAACGTGAATGAGAATATAGGTTATGCAACATGTGAGAGAAGAATAAAAATATAATAGATGGATATCATCACCTTTGTGGTTTTCTTGTCAGACATGTAAATGCAAGATGTGTTTATTCCTGAATATTATTTTTGAGTATCCTACATAAGAAAAGTTGCAAGAATTCTAAAACTTTGTAGTGTTAGTGTTCAGTAAATTTCATTATGCTTTAAGAAAACTGAAATATTTTTGAAAATCTGTTTTATTCATGTTTTTCTGATTTTAAATCCCTCGTGCAAATTGTACATTATGACGTCGCCATGATATTCCGACACTCCATTAGTCCTACACCTCAATAGTCCGACACTCCGTTGGTCTGACGCCCCAATAGTCCGACACACCATTTGTCCGACACCCCAATAGTCCACATTGTCCACAACCATAATACTTCGACACCTTGACACAATCCACAGGAGGCCTCGGTGGCCGAGTGGTTAAAGTAATTCGTCTACTATTGATCACGTGGTCTGTCAACATTGAGATTGCGGCTTAAATTTTCACTGCAGGCAGGGTGTACTCGACTCCAGTCGTAATTGAGAAGGAGTGCCAGTTTTCCTACCGCAGGTCGGGCGTTTTCTCCGGGTACTTCGGCTTCCTCCCCAATTAAAACTGGACGCCATGATATAGCTGAAAAATTGCTGAAATTGGCGTTAAAACACCATCAAACAAACAAATAAACACAATCCACGTCGTTAGATTTGATCGTTTGTCTGTTAAACTAAGTTCTGTTCGATTTCTAATTGACATAAGGTATTAATTTGTTGAAAGTGTCACCCAATACATATTGATTTTTGATTTCAATTCATTTAACGGGTTCGGATAAGAAGCATTTTAAAACATTTTCACAATTGGTTTTCATGTTAAATGAAATTATGCGATATGAAAAAAAACATTACCATAAAAAAATTTATATAAATGTGGCTTTAGTAAGTTTTGCATTTTTAAAATAAAAACAAGGTGTATTAATTTTTCCATTATATTTTCCTATATTATGTCATGTGGTGGAAGTAATTATCATAAACAATAGACAAATGGATGAGACACAAAGAGTGTACCAACCAGCAGGCTTAATAAGTATCGGATCAACAAACATGACGATACAGCATAAACAAAAAATAATATACAAGTCTAGAAGATTATGCAACGATACAAATGACGGTGTTTCTTGTCAAAAATTTAGACAGACTGACCAACGAATGGCCTTAGTCATTGAATATCAATGTAAATAAATGACGTAAACAAGTCACAACATATTGATCTTAAACCAACTCAACCCAAAATAGTTGTTTCCCAGTCCGCCAGCCGCAGACGTGCCGTGCTGTTACTTGGCTTTGCTCAAATATTCCAACAAGATGTAATCAAAATTACCAAGGTGACAAATTCATTACGCCAGACGCGCGTTTCGTCTACTTAAGACTCATCAGTGGCGTTTAACTCTAAATGCTGAAAGTATTTTTTCATTTGGTGATGGAATAATTCAAGTCCACTGGGATCGTGTAAATACACAATACAGGTAGTTCAAAATATTATATAAAAAGTCTAAAGAATGTACCAACCAGTGAGCTTATTAAGTATCGGATCGACAAACATGACGATACAGCAAAAACAAAAAATATGCAAATCTAGAAGATTATGCAACGATACAAATGACGGTGTTTCTTGTCAAACATTTAGACAAAGACTGACCAACGAATGGCCTTAGTCATTGAATGTCAAAATAAATAAATGACGTAAACAAGTCATAACATATTGATCTTAAACTTTCTCACTCTAACTCAACCCAAAATAGTTGTTTCCCAGTCCGCCAGCCGCAGACGTGCCGTGCTGTTACTTGGCTTTGCTCAAATATTCCAACAAGATGTAATCAAAATTACCAAGGTGACAAATTCATTACGTCAGACGCGCGTTTCGTCTACTTAAGACTCATCAGTGGCGTTTAACTCTAAATGCTGAAAGTATTTTTTCATTTGGTGATGGAATAATTCAAGTCCACTGGGATCGTGTAAATACACAATACAGGTAGTTCAAAATATTATATAAAAAGTCTAAAGAATGTACCAACCAGTGAGCTTATTAAGTATCGGATCGACAAACATGACGATACAGCATAAACAAAAAAATATGCAAATCTAGAAGATTATGCAACGATACAAATGACGGTGTTTCTTGTCAAACATTTAGACAAAGACTGACCAACGAATGGCCTTAGTCATTGAATGTCAAAATAAATAAATGACGTAAACAAGTCATAACATATTGATCTTAAACTTTCTCACTCTAACTTAACCCAAAATAGTAGCTTCCCAGTCCGCCAACCTCGGACGTGCCGTGCTGTTACTTGGCTTTGCTCAAATATTCCAACAAGATGTAATCAAAATTACCAAGGTGACAAATTCATTACGCCAGACGCGCGTTTCGTCTACTTAAGACTCATCAGTGGCGTTTAACTCTAAGTCCTTAAAGTATTTTTTCATTTGGCGATGGAATAATACAAGTCCACTGGGATCGTGTAAATACACAATAAAGGTAGTTCAAAATATTATATAAAAAGTCTAAATAACTATTTCCATATAGCATGTTTCAATGGTTGGATTTAGCCCTGGTGATCTTATGTTGTTACATAATTGTGATCTTTGTAAATTATATAAGTTACAATATAAAAGGAAATGGGGCACTGACCCATTATCATCTCCGCAGTCGCAGCGTGGTGAGTCGATTATATTATATTTCAACAGGTCACATTTTATACTACTACATTTTTGGCGTAATCTTTATGAATTATATTCAGTTTACGGTATAGTATTGTATAGTGTAATGGGGGCTTTCTGTTCAGCTGGTATTTGGTTTTAAGTGCAGATTGGAATTCAACATGACTAGAAGATTCCCTAATATGAATATCTAAACTGTTCCAAAGTTTTATTGTTGAAGGAAAACATGAATTTTGGAATATATTAAGTCTAGCGGGTGGAAGTGAAATGTTACTAGAATTCCTAAGGTTGTAGTTATGTATTTGATTAACAGATTTTGGTAAAATATTAGTTAAATATTCTGGTACATCCCCTTGAACAATATTGTAAAATAAAGATAACTTTTTCCGTTCCCTTCTTACCGATAATTGTTCCCAGCCAGTTTCGTTATAGATTGACGCGATGCTACATAAGAAGACAATCCAGTAACTATGCGTCCCGCTTCTAGTTGTATTTTTTACAGCTATCCTACACGCTTAGGTTAGACATAGAGTCCTTTAATACCACTCTCTGTTCTCTGTTAGTTAAATAACTTTCTATCCAATGCAAGATATTCCCTTTAATTCCATGTCGTTCTAATTTAAGTAATAATCCCCTTAACCACCCCCTCTCAAACGCCTTGCTGACATCGCAGAAAATTAACAAATATGTCCCCGATTGTCAAGTGAAAGAACAATGTCATGAAAAAGTTCAATAAGTTGGTGCGTTGTTGAATGTCCTGGGAGAAAACCAGACTGAAACTTATATAGTAAGTCATTTTCCATTAGGAAGTTGAAAATGTATTTGTAAATAACTTTTTCAAAAATTTTACTTATGGTACACAACAAGGCAACTGGGCGATAGTTAGATATTATCGATCTGTCACCATCCTTGAATATTGGTATAACGTGCCAGCTTCCAAGATGTTGGGAATTTACGTTCACTTAATGATTTATTGAAAAATAAACAGAGTTGGCCAGCAATCTCATTTTTTACCTCTTTAAGCATTCTATTACTAATAAGATCGTGTCGTACAGCCTTGTTCGGATCTAGTAGCGAAATAGCGTCAATGATATCTTCTACCTTTACAGTGACGTCAGTCAAAGTGTTCGGTCCACGGTCATCAAACTCGGGCAGTCTTGTATTTTCGTCTTGTAAGTCAGATATGGAACTAAATTAGGCATTTAGTATGTTTGTCGGTGTTGTCAAAAACTGTGTCAGTATCGTCAGAACAGGTACGAAGCGGTTGAAGTTCTGTCAACTGTTTTTCACCTTTAAAGATTAGTTTTTCTGTTTTTCAGTATTGCTTGCTGTTGGTAGTTTTTAGTGTGGTTAATGTGTCGTTTATGCTCTTAAAGAAATTCAACTTTGCTGTCTTTTTCATATTATTAATACGATTTCGTTTGTCTTTATATTTTCGTTCGTTAGTCGAGGTCGGGTTTTTTTTAAATAAGTATGTCTTAGTCTGTCTCGGATTTTGATTTCACGTCTAATATCCGAGTTCATCCACATTTTGTCTCTTGGTCTTATTGTTACTTCCTGTATCGGTATGCACTCGTGTGCAATTTCCATTAATTTTTCAGTCAACTGTTTACAGGCACGTCAACTTCAGTTTCATAGTTTATTATTTTGTTCCAGTCTGTACTACTCACACATTGTCTAAATTTTTCAAAGTTACCTTTCTTATACAACCATACTTTTCTCTTGAAAGAACTCTCATTTTTAAAACCGCAGTCAACAAATACATAAGTAGGATCATGATCACTTATAGAGCGATCAATATTGATAGTGTTTGCTTCAATAATTCCAACAGTATCAGTTACCAAAATAGGATCAATCAGAGAACTGGAATTTTGCCCAAAACGAGTTGGATTTTGGATCTTGTTCTTAATGCCATGTATATTAAATATATCCATAGCTTCGTGTGGTAGTCTTCCCATAAAATCAACATTAAAATCCCCAAGTGATACGATTTTATCAGAGATATCTAGGGCAGAGCTCAACATGTGATTTTAATCTGTCTAGAAAATGGGCCCGGCCTCCAAGTGTGATCTATATGTTACGTTTAAGAGGACATGCCCAAGCTTTGTTGCAACTTCGCGTCATAAAGCCTCCACGCCATCGATGTGTAAATCTATGTTTTATTGACACGTTATCTTTATAGTAAATAATAATAACGCCCCCAAAACTGTTTCTGTCAAATCTAAAGGGGTTGTCGTTAAATCCCGGAATTGTTATGTTTTCATTCAGTACGTCTTTATCTAGGTGTGTTTCAGTGAAACAACACAATATCAAAGTTCTCCACAATATTTTCAATATCAGATATTTTATTTCGTAATCTTCTAACATTTAAATGAAGTATTCCTAATGAGGACTGCATAAGGCGGGTTGTTTTCCCTTGAGTAGGCCCCGGGTTCTCCTCAATATCCCCAGATACTAGTAAGCACATCTTAATGATACACATAGTAATCACAACATTTAGAGTGTTTTCGGTATTAAAACAGTAATTTTTTAAGTTATAAAATTGACTATAAATAAACATCACGATGTATGTACAAAAACATGTTCTATACAGCATTTTGGATACGAGACACGGATTTGTTTTACCATAAAAAATTCCTATTGCCACCCAATGTGCCAACACATCGCTAATCAGTGTCAAAAGGTACACTCGATGTGTGGGATCGTAGGGTGACAATAACATATACTGTAGGATATCAACACGTTTTGAACGAACCAGGCATACGACAAAGATTTGGCCAATAAACAAAATTGTGGAATGGTTTCTATATACACAAGACACATTGAAGGTAATGAAAAACATCAAAAGAAACAACACAAATATGTTACAGTTATAAATAACATGATACCAGTACAGTATCCCAATTAAATGTCATTTTATTAATGACGTAAATAAACACAAATATAAACATATAAAATATATACATCCAAACAGTATTACAAGTTATCAAGAAAACATTGTACTTAAAATGACCTATTAATAATAAAGCTCCATACAACAAAAAAGGGATGGCCTGTAAAATGAGCCTATTAATGACGTAAATAAACACAAATATAAACATATAAAATATATACATCCAAAAAATATATACCATAATACACATACAATTGACAAAAAATTATTACATAATATAATGTAAAATGTTTTGGAGGCGAGGGGGTTGGTGGTGGAATAAAATTCTCTCTGATGAAAGCGTCTCTCCCCACTCAAACGTTTTTGATCTACTGATCATGTGACCTATACTAAAGATATTCATTGGTTGAAGGACTTGTGTAATATTGGAAAATTCCAAACAAATGTGCACGCTTGAGTGCACCCTAACAAACTGGTTAATAATAGACATCAAATAAAATATCCAACTTGAGTTATATAAACCCTTTTATCTTTGATAAAATGTTATTTATATACCATCAAGTTTGCGGCAGAACACTTAGTGATCCATCAACTCCACTAGGTTTTTTTGTAAAGAAGCAGAGACAAAAGTTCCAATTAAATGTCATTTTATTAATGACGTAAATAAACACAAATATAAACATATAAAATATATACATCCAAACAGTATTACAAGTTATCAAGAAAACATTGTACTTAAAATGACCTATTAATAATAAAGCTCCATACAACAAAAAAGGAATGGCCTGTAAAATGAGCCACAGCCATGTAAACATGGCAGCTGCCATACCTGGAGTTGGTGGATCGACGCAATAGGGGTAGTTGCCTACACATTCAAGATATTACATGTATCTGTAAGCGGGAAATACCAAACCTACATGTAAAACTTGGACCAAAAAAGACCAATCTTTATAAACTGAAGCATTAAAATGATGACAGTCAAAGCAGGCATAAATATATTTAGACAAAAACACAACTAGTTGCAACCCACTTCTTACAACCAAAAAACATAATTACCAATGCACATATAAAAGCAGCCAACTGCTGACCTTCAACATATATGCATGTGGAACAAAACATTTAAAGTGATCTGTAGCTGATAATATCATATGTATGAGCAGTTCAAGTGAAGTCATAAAAAAAATAAAATGTAGCAAAATATGAGCCATCAGCATAGGTAAATATAAAATAATAAACCGAGAATATGACACATACATGTAACATAAAGTTATAACTCGAAATATCATAATGGATCATAAAGCAGGCAAAAACCTGTCCAAGGCAAGGTACAAATACAAATACATCAAATTAAAATATATATAAAAGCAGACAACTTCTGCCTATTACAAGTGTAAAAACATATATAAATATCATTTGAAGCAAGCAACTCTTGGCCTTCAATGAAATTACTGTACATGTAAATATATATAAATATCATTTGAAGCAAGCAACTCTTGACCTTCAATGAAAATACTGTACATGTAAATTGTGGCACTTATCACAGAGCAGGCAAATCCTGACCTCTGTATATATACTCACAAAAAAGATAGTTATACCTGAAAGGATGTTATCCGAATGTATTTTTGGAATGCATTAGAATTCCACCGACCAAGTTTCCGTATGTAAGTTTCTGAACAACCCAGTTGTGCTAAATGTGTTGCTGCCCCTATTCGAAAACTATGTCCCTTATAAAGTGATGCATTTATGCCAATATATTGTAATAATTGGGACTGTTTACTGGTTACAAATCTATGTGTTACTGGTTTTCCACCCTTGAACTGGAAAAATTGACCCTTGGATATTCCGATATAAGTTTTGTATGCAAATAATGTTGTCACAGTACAAAGACTAGCCACCTTATTGGCTTCAATAGATATAGTCACTGGTTGATTGTTTCTAATGTTTTTAAATGAGCGAAGAACAATAGTTACTATTTTAGGTTGACCACTGTCATCAAATTTGGAAAAATTTACATCTGAGAATTGGACGACAGAGGCACATTTACCTGTATCCAGAGTTTTGGGCAAAATTTCACCTAGGCGTAAAAGGGCTGTGAAAGCCAAAAGAAAAACGGATTTTAACATAAGACCTTGATAGTGATCGCTTATGAATTTGTCAACACTCATTAAAAGTTGTTCCAATATTTCTTTTGTAATTGGTAAACGCGAGTCAGTTGACTTATGAGCTTTATTGCATCCATTTAAAATTTTTCGGACCAAAAAAGAGTTGGACAAATCTGGTATGTTTAGAATTTTGTGAATATAACTAATTGCAGAAATGTGTGAAGTTATTGTAGCTGGTGAATAAGACTTTGTAAATAAGTCTCCAATAAAATTGCAAATAACAGATGAACATAATGGCAATGTCAGACCTATCTTTCTGTCATTACAAAACTGTATTAACAACTTCCAGCTATGCCTGTATGTTGATATGGTAGAATTTGATAAAGCCATATGTAACAAATCTTTGACTCGGTGATCTAGATGTTCAGAAAATGACTGGGTATATGTGTCTGGACTGGGGACAACCAAGGTGCTGTAAGTTTGGCTTTCTGAAATTGTAATCGAGAAAGTTGGTCAGGAACAATGTTCCAAGCACCTTTAATATGTTTTGCTTTGAACCAAATGTTCCAATTTAAACAAGCAACCACAAGTCGTCTTACCAAACGCATCATAACCTTGTCCTTGCAAGATTGTTTATTGATAACCTGAACAACAGCCTGATTGTCAGAGAAGAAAAGAATCTTAGAGTTGCTCATCCTATAACCCCAAATTTCAACTGCAAGCACTATGGGAAATAATTCTTTTGTTGCAATATTATGTGGAAGTAACACATCCGACCAAGCATTAGCAAACCAATCTTCTCCAAAAACTGCCGCATAGCCTAAACTTCCAGATGCATCAGTAAAGAGTTTGAAATGATCTGATGAAAGCCATTTGTCAGACATGAATACAGATTTACCATTAAAACTATCTATAAAATATTTCCAAGCTGACAGATCAGCTCTTGCCTCCGACGTTAATTTAATGTAATGAAAAGGGTTATTCACCTGAATTGTGAGGTCAATCAGACGCCTTAAGAAAGCCCTACCAGGACAAACCACTAAACAGGCAAAATTCAGTAAACCAATCAATGATTGAAGTTCCTTAAGTGTAATCTTCTTGCGTTTAAAATTTTTGTTTAAACAGTTCTGAATTTTTAACAGTTTTCCAATTGGTAACCTACTTTCCATTTTAATTGAATCAACTTCAATACCATAGATTGTTAGTGCAGTGGTAGGCAAAACAGTTTTATCTTACTTTATTGGAACTCCTAAGGACTGACATAATTTTAAGAATTTGGAAAGATCTTCGAAACATTTGTTTGAACCAGCAGGACCCACAAATAAAAAGTCATCGATTATATGAGACATGCCTGCTGCTTGGTATTTTGTTTCCATGATCCACTGTAAGGCACAGGAGAATTTTTAAAAAATTTGACAACTGCTACTTGCACCCATGGGTAAACAACGATCATGATAAAAATAATGATTCCAAGTAAAACCTAGTAGATAATGGTCTGATCCATGGACACAAATTATTCTAAATGCATCTTCAATATCGCACTTACTTAACAAACAACCTCTACCAAAATGGCGAATTAATTGAATCACAGAATCAATGCTATCATACTTGACTGCAGAATTCTCAGGGGGGATAAGGGAATTTACAGATTGACCCTTGGGAAATGAAAGATCATGAATCAATCTGAATTTTCCTGGGACATTTTTAGGTACCAGACCTAAAGGAGAGCACACCAAATTAACAAATGGAGGTTTTTTAAATGGGCCAGCTATCCTGTTTTTTAAAGATTCTTTGGCTAATTTTTCAAAAAAATTTATCGGCATTGTCTAAGGCTGATTTATGATTTTTGGGATACCCTGCTTAATGTTACCAACCACTCCTAATTTAAAACCGAAAGTTAAACCATGGATTAGTTCATTGTACAACAGACTATTATAACCTTGCAATTCTTTAGCTAGTGCCTCAGGGTTTATTGGGCTTGGTAATTGAAGGGATGGATCAATTGTTTTTGTCTGGAGAAACCTGTGACTTGTGACATTTTGTAACTGGGTGTGGTCCTCTAGAATTTCTACAGACACGTGGAAAGGGTCAGTGTTTCCTTGTACAGCTTTCATATTTGTTGAAAATGTGACATGTTCCAGATCCTTGACCAAGAAAGGACTGGTTATGTCTTTTACCATGCTGATAATTAACGTGTCTTTTATTGTTGTGTACTTGTGGGAATCTTATAAACATAGCCTTCCTATAAATGTCATCAATGACAACTTGCCATTGTTGTTGATGGTCTTTCCTTAAGGTGCGAAAAGTTTCATCATAAAATAAGCACGCATCTAAGCCTCTTAAGTCATGTATTTCTTTGATAATACTTATGTATTTCAGCATAAAAGGTGCTTGGTCTGGGAATCTTTGTATAAAAATTGCCATAAATATATTATAGGCCTCGATCCAGTCTGTGAATGAATTAATGTGCTTTTGTTTTGTATTGTTTTGTTTTGAGTTAACGGTTACTTCATTTGATGAGAAAGTGACTGACCAAGTTTCAATATTAATATTCTTGGGTAAAAGAGACCCAATATCAATGAAATCATTGTTCCAAATTTTTTCCTTTATTTTAAGTGGGACATGTGAACCAAGGGGTATACCTGCAGTTAACACTGTTGTTGGCCTTTGTCCACCTGTAAATTGATTGTCAATCCTAGCTGATGGCTCAGAACCCAAAATACTGTTAACTAAAGATTCTATCTGGGTATTGACATTAGACACCGAACTGTTACATGCACTTGGAGTTGTTGTTTGAATATATGAAGGTTGACTGGTTCCTAACTGATGTGCCTCTGGGTTTGCTATCGACGACATAAATAATGGTACTGTGTTTGTGCTCGAGTTGTCCACTGATCCTGTTGTTAGAGGATTGAACCCGCATCAGAAATTTGAGCAGGTAGTGCGTCGGTAATGTTTGTTAATGTGCTGGATACCCTATGTATATGGGGTAAAACTGGTCTAGAGTTACATGGCACGAAACAGTTTTGCCTGTTTGAAACTGAGTTCTGTTGCTTTATTATCTCACTAGCCAATTTCTCATAATCAATTTGTGGAGAAACTGGCAATGGATCCGATGGCATCGTAACTAAAGTCCTATTAACTGAAATGTTGTCTGAATAGTTATATGGAGATGTAATATTTGGTACTGTGTCACCATGATCACTGTGTGCAACATTATTTTGACTTTCATTGACTGTTATGGCTTGTCTGGAATACTTAGATTTCCGGTGTCTTACAGGGCGATTGCTGGCTCCGTGCTGACGCTTAGTTGGCCCCATCTTGTATGAACTTAATGTTAAGCTAAAAAAAATGTGATTAATTAATTATATGTAAGTTGGTACCATGTACCAAATGCACCATGTGCAACATATGTGGCACCATGTCCCTAATATAAAGTTGGTACCATGTACCAAATGCACCATGTGCAATATATGTGGCACCATGTGCCTAAATATATAATGTGGCACCATGTGCCTAAATAGATAATGTGGCACCATGTGCCTAAGTATATAGAAGTATATATAATGCACTATGTGCCCAAGATAAATGTAATTTTTTTTTTTTTTTTTTTTTTTACCATATACCAGAACACCATATGCAAAGAATGTGGCACCATGTGCCCAAGACGATGTAAGTTTGTATTATGTATCACATACACCATGTTGAAATAATAGGACACCATTTGCCCAAGTAACTGTAAGTTCGCTATCTTGTACCAAACTGCACCATGTGGCTATTGACATATATGCATGTTTGTACTAAGTGCAATTTCTATGACGTTATGTTAAGAGTATATGTAAGATTCTACCATGACTCAAAATGCACCATGAGCAAAGGAAAATGTGCAAAGATATACACCATGCTCTGAAATATATGTAAATTTGATAGTCTGTACGAATTTTCACCATATGAACATACTAGTAATGAGGCACCATATGCCTAAATATATAAAAATTTGAACCATGTGACACCACAAGTTTAAATATAAGCAAGTTTGTATTGTGTTCCGAAAACACCTTGCGGAAATAAAGTTGCACTATGCACCCTGTAATCATAAAAAGTTTACACCATGATACTGAATCGTACAAAGGTGCCTAAATAATGAAAGGTTGTACAATGATCTAAATGCACCAAGTGTGGAAATGGATAGTATAAACCATCTAAAACAAAAATACATTACATATTACCAATGTAATATAAAAAACTGTAAATATATTCAAAAAGAACAGATATTACCAAGTAGATTATAAGCATGTAGGATTGCACTGCGAACACTTCTGTAATATTTCCATAATCCTTATTGGTTTAAATGTACACCGTCATGGGATATATGATGTAAAGAATTCCAAAAACCTCTATGTTTCCAGAAAATTATGCCAGGGATATTGTTCAACACTAGCTGTTCATTTAACAATTTGTTGCAAGTATAAACTTTGTCATTGTACCTATGACCCACAACATTAGGACTGCGTAACAGTAATTGCCCTACAATAATCAATGGAGTGCCGACGCCTTCATGTAGATAACTTGCAAAAGATAATAAGTCACGGACTACTTCTTCCGGATCGCGAACACTCAGATCATTTCCTCCAATTTGTAAATACACAATCGAAGGGGGTGACCCTGAAAATTGTACAAGTCAGCTCTTTCGTGTATTAAACGTGTTAGTGTCAACCCTCCTTGGCATCTGAAAGACAGTTGAAGGACCTCGGGATTTAGTTTCAAATTCCATACATCAGCGTTCTGGCTTGTGAAGTCGCGTAAACGGCGAATAAAACTATGTCCTAGCAAAACGACGGACGCTACCATATTGTTTACAAACACTGCCCATGCGCACTGTTAATGAAAATAATTACTGCAAACTCCACAGCAGATGTAAAAGTAAACAAAGTAATAAAAGGGAGCTAAAAGTACTCACTTTCACGAAAATAACTGTAAAGTGATCCAGAAATAGTTTATAACGTAATTAGATAATGATGAAAATATAATCCATTCGATAAAGGCATAAAAACAAGTACAAAAAATTCTCTCTGATGAAAGCGTCTCTCCCCACTCAAAAGTTTTTGATCTACTGATCATGTGACCTATACTAAAGATATTCATTGGTTGAAGGACTTATGTAATATTGGAAAATTCCAAACAAATGTGTACGCTTGAGTGCACCCTAACAAACTGGTTAATAATAGACATCAAATAAAATATCCAACTTGAGTTATATAAACCCTTTTATCTTTGATAAAATGTTATTACAGTTATAAATAACATGATACCAGTACAGTATCATAATGTTATTATGGATGTGAATTTGTCAGAAAAATGGGCAGAGGGTAACACCTCTCAAAATGAACAATACATTTTAAGGATTTGTTATTTACTAAATAGAGTGACATACATTATGTGGTTGGTGAGTATTGATAATTTATTGGGTAGTCAAATTTAACCTCATGTGTTAAAAACGTTGACGGTATGTGCGAGTCACGACATATTGGCGAGAAAATAAAATAAAATTAAATTAAATTAAAAAGAGAAAAAGACACATACTATTTGATTGTGTAGATTCGCAAATAGTTACAATGCAATTACAATAAGTAAAGCAAAAGACTAAACATATAAAACGTATTGCTCCATTTAAAGTAGATATCGTAGATATATTAATGTAGGAAAAGAAAAATTTGTTACCTGTCTGGTAGAATAAAATGTTGATTACAAGTAATTCATAAGATTAATTATGTAGCGGGAATTTTTGTTGTTGGATAAAACTTGTATCTTGTTTGTACGCAGTTGATATGGAGAGCAACCTTACTCAAATAGAAAGGGGAAGTCGGTTTGGTCAAGAGCAACGCATAATTAAAACTGTACACATATAGCATAATAAACAACTAGGAAATAATGCAATAACATTGCAGTAAGCAATGAAGGGTTCGTTTTAACAAAAAATTGTGTACCAGGATTGACATCGTCTTTGACTGGCGGAACGCCGAGCATCTGATAGATATCTGCCTCACATGTTATCTTTACAAAGTTCTTCGGGTGAGAGTTCTCGGTTGGTTCAACGATTATTCTACTGTCTTGTAGGAGTTGGAGTTATTGCTGCCACGTAAACGATGTTTGTTGAGCTTCCTAACGAGGTCAAAGCGGTGACGAGTAAGGTTTTCAGATATGAAAACTCGGTCAGAGTGATTTTTCAGTCGACTCTTGTCTGAGTACACTAGTCTCTTTCTATACGAGATAAAGCGAGCAATAATAAAGACTTTACCATCTTTTATCTGCCCACTTGTATGCGTACGGCCAATTTCATCAAGTGTTATTGATTGCTTTAGCATATTGTTGGAAATTGTTAAAACCAAGGAATCAGTGTCGATAGGGAAGATAACTCTGTTTTTTGCATCTACTGGTAGTTTAATATTGTTAAAGCGGAGGCTTGTCCTCCTGGAGTACTGTTGCTGCTCTTCAATTTCTTTTTCGTGAGTGGATATTCTTGACATTAAACTGTCGATCACGAAGCTTTGTTTTTCAATTGTCTCTATATAAGGAGTTATGTGTTTGAGGCAGACAGATTCAATTGATGTATTTATACGCTGAGCAATTTGGTTTGAAATCAATGAGGATATTTGGCTTAAAACGAGGGTTCATTAAGGATATTAGCTACTACTTTGGAAAGCTGACCCACTGTGAGGTTTTGTGTGGAGGTAGTGTTGCGGTAAACCTCTCGCAGTGCATCATGAATCTCGTCTGTGGCCGAGTTTGTGAAACCAGTTTCGTCATCTGATAAAATACTAGACCCTTGTCGAGGTCTTGTTTGGCGTTCGTTTTGTTTAATATGCAGGGGTAGTTCATCTAAGTCGCTAGGGTTACTTCTTTTTACACCTTTCTCAGTTGAAGCGTCAGCCATATTTGTTGTTATTGTTGTTTTTTTTGGTTCGTATTGTAAGTAGATATCAGTACTCACTTAACTTTATCTGTGTGACAGTATCTTGTCCAATATTTATCCAATAAAGATATATTGTCACAAATCTTTACTTCACATTCAGAAAAATTTGTAAAATAGCACTATAGAACACCAATATTTAACCCTCAGTGCCCTGCTTACAGTGTCACGTCTTGACCTAATCCTGATCCTACGGTCTGACGACACAACTGTTCACCCGGTACTGGTTTACTCAATTGAAAAAAAATTCTCTTTATGTTGCTCTTTATGCTAGGGATGCGCAGTGTAGGGTCATGATCAGGAGTTTGTTGCAGAGAAATATGTCATAGAATCTGTGTGTGTTCGTGATGAAATCTGCAACAAGTGAAGTTATTGTCTGGTAGTTGTTATCTATTTTAGTGAGTAGAGAGGATACTGACAGTTCTTTTCGAGGGATGGTTAATTCCTTAATTTTGATCTGGAGTTGGATCCTCTCTGCTTCATATCTACTGCAGAATAGGAGGAAGTGTTTGGTGGTTTCAACACTTCCACATTCACAGTATGGTGATGGTGCTATCCCGATCTTGTGTCGGTAGGCATTTAAGTGGCTGTACCCAGTCCTCAGTTCGGTGATGATTCTACCTATCATCTGGTTTGGGAAGTCCAAAGTACATGAGTGGTTAATAGATGGTATCAGGGTACGCAGGTGTCTGCCTGATTGTGAAAGATCCCATCTTTTCTGCCATTTTTTGTATGTACTTTGTTTAGCTGCTTGGATGAAACCTGACTTTGTGATGATGTTGTAGTTGTCATCCATTTTTTTCGCTTCTCCAGCTGCCTCCTTTGCCAGTTTGTCTGCCACTTCATTCCCAGTGATGTTTGCATGGCCTTGGACCCACAGTATTTCTGTTTCTGTTCCTGTTCTTTGTAGGGTTGCAAGGTTCTCTTTGATATCTCTTATGAGGTATGTGTAGTTGGTAGATGCCAACCCTAGAGTAAGGATTCCTCCTGTAGCTTGACTGTCTGACAATACTGGCAACCTTGAATACTGGCCTGTAAGATGTGCTATGCAGTATTCCAGTGTTGCAACTGTTGCAGCCAATTCACCTTATAGGATAGAGCCTCTTTTTGCCACTGGTCTTCTTAAGTAGATGGCAGGATTGCTTCCAGGATATAACGCCGCCCCAGCTCC
Organism: Limnoperna fortunei; assembly: GCA_944474755.1. NCBI lineage: Eukaryota > Metazoa > Mollusca > Bivalvia > Mytilida > Modiolidae > Limnoperna > Limnoperna fortunei. Next base: position 44,757,661 of record OX104113.1, read on the forward strand.
AGGATTGCCAAGACAAGATCCGTCAGTAAATGAGATGATGGTGTTTTCCTTCACAGCGACTAGATCTTTTACCATTTCTAGGCATAGGGCTTGTTGTTCTACTGACCTACTCTTTGAGCTGCCGACTCTACTCCAGTAGGAGGGCGTTTGCCTTGATAAACTTTTGGTACCTGGTCGGAATGTAAATTCTGGTTCAATTAAGTCTACTGTTACTCCCGTCTCTCTATACATTTCAGTTGCTTGTGACAGCGCCTTTCCAAATGGTTTTTCAATTTGCTCAAAACCTTCATCATTTATTCTTGTATTTTTCAAACTGTTGTTTTATTGGTCCTTTGATGTTCTTTGATTGTATTTTTGCTATTTCTCGAATTGCCATCTGTTCTATCCTATGATCTATTGGTACTACTCCACCTTCCACTTCCATTGCTTCCCTGCTAGCTGTTTCGGGTAGTCCAAAACAAACGGACAGTCGTTTGCGTTGGATTTTCTCTAATTTCTTCATATTTCAGCAGGGGTTATTTGCCAGACTGGGCTGGCATACTCCATTATAGATCTCACCATGCTTCCATATATATTTAATAGCTTCTGTCTTGATATCTTTGAGATGCCTTTCACTTCCCTAATAACATGTAGGGCAGAGTTTGCTTTTCTTTCTATTTGGTCTATGGGGTTATCAAATTTCAAGTGTTCATCTAGAACCACTTCTAGCAGTTTAGGCGATGGATTGTACTTAAAAGTGTTCCCACCAATCTTGAGTTCTTTTTGATGACTTTCAATGGCTGATTTTGAGAATATACAGGTCTCAAACTTATCTATGTTTACATTTATTCTCCATTTCTTTGTCCATTCTAATATGCTTTATATATCTGTTGATGTTTTTCCCTTTAGATTATTTAGGTCATTTCCTGTGTGCCAGATGGTACCATCATCTGCGAACTTGCAGTTGTCTCCAGGAGTTGCTTTCATCATGTCTTTGATGTACATGTTAAAGAGTGTTGGTGATAGGACAGATCCTTGCGGTAGTCCAATATGAGTTTCAAATTTGTTGCCCTGATAATTTCCTAAGATGCACTTTGCTGATCTATTTGTGAGGAAGTTATCAATACATTTCCAGATTCTGCCTTGTATTCCCATGTTCTTTAATTTAACCAGTATGCCTTCACGCCAGATTGAGTCATATGCTTTTTCAAGATCTACCATCCAAGCTACTGTCTTCTCATCTCTGTTGAATGCGCTGCTGATATCTTGTGTCAGTCTGAGTAGTGCATTTACTGTTGAATGATTTTTTCTTAATCCTTCTTGTGTATTGTCGATCAGCTCATGGCCTTCTAGGAATGCAACCAATCTATCTAGTATTATTCTCTCCATAATTTTGCATATTATACATGTTAGGCTTATTGGCCGATATGAAGAGGCGCTGTAATAATTTGTTTTTCCGCTTTTCCTTAGGAATTTGATGTTTGCTGTTTTCCATTCTGTTGGAAGTTCTTCTCTTTTCCAAATGATGTTCATTAATAGGGTTGTTGCCTTGATAAAAAATTCGCCTGCATTTTTTAAGAATTCTGCAATGTGTTCATCTGCTCCTGGGGATATGCCAGATTTCATGCGATAGATTGCTCCATCTACCTCGTCTCCTTCTATTTCTCTGTCCAGGCCATCCTTTTCTTCATTTTTGGTATTCTTGCATGTTTTAAGTTCTTCTTTAATTGTATGATATTCTTTCATTGTGGATTCAAAGAAAAGTTGGTAAAAGTTGATAGCATTGAGATGGCTTCCTCCGAAAAAGATTTTTTACAAAATTTCAGCTTTGTCTTCAGCTTTAAAGGCTGGGTCATCAGTCCCTTCTATTAATGGTAGAATTGATCTATCTTCAGTTTTCCTGGAAATTTTTTTGTAGGTATTCCAAAAGTCCTTTCAATTCTTGGAATGGTTGAACTGATCCACTAGTCTATCATTCCATGTTGATTGTGCTTCCTCCAGTGACTTTTCTAAACTGCTTTCTGCTTCCATTACTTTATTCTTGTTTTGAGGGTTGTTTCTCATTTTGTACAGTTTTTTTTACAATGGTTTAGATGTTTCTTAGCTTTAGTGCACTCACTGTTCCACCAGCATGGTTTTTTATCTTTCCGCTGTTTAATTTGTTTGTATGGCACAATTTCTTTCTTAAAATCTTCTATGATGGTGGTGAAGGAATTATAGATATCCTCTATGTCTGCTTTTTCATTTGGGTGTCTCTTGAGCCATTCACTGAATTTGTATTAGGTTTTTTCTTTCCAGCTATTCCAATCCACTTTGTTGACTTGCCAGAACTGTTTTGGAGTAGAGTCCACACTATTTGAGCAGATGTCTAATTCTGTCAGTACACTTATATGGTCTGATCTTACAGTCTCATGAGTCAGAGTGTCACAGCTAATCAGGTGTTTACTGGAAGAACTTGATATGAGGAACAAATCTATGACAGAGTTTGAGTTGCGCCTTGTTGGTTGGCCATCATTTATGCATATCATATTTTTCCTAGTCAATAGTTGTTCAACTAGTTCTCCGCTTTTGTTGACGCAGCATTCTTCCACTCTTGGCTTTTTGCATTCAAGTCTCCAGCTATTATAAGTGGGTGGTCTAGCGGTGTGTTACTGATCTTTGTACACAGCTTCTCCATTTGTTCATGTTCACCAGGGGGTATGTACGGACATAGCACTGTTGTTTTGATGTTCTTGTCTGTTGTAATGTCTATTGCTACTGATTCATACTCTAGACTGTCTAAGGCATTATTTGTTTGGGCAATAAACTTTCCGCTATTTTCATTTACACAGATCGCTACTCCACCTCCTTTTTTGTTTTGTCTAGGTTTATCATATACTTTCCTGTTTAAAAACTTCAGCTTGCTACTTGCATGCTGAAATGTTTCATTAATACAAACAATATCAATACTATAACTATTTACAATATCCTTGTATGCTCTGCTAATTGTTTGGGCATTGATGAGAAGGATCTTAATCTTGGCCCACAATTCTGCCTATGATGTGCTTCAGTATTAGGCTCCTGAACACAGTCTGAAAGTTTGGGCAGTCTGTAGACGAGGATAGGCGTTGGCCTTCACAGTTAGAGCACTTTGGAGTTACTGTGCAGCGTTTGCTATGGCAATCCTCCTTAGTACAGTTGTTGCACCTGTGTTTGTAAAGGCAGACTTTTGCTATGTGTCCAAAGCGGTTGCAATTGAAACACCTTGTGACTTTCTATTCTCTTTCAGCTTCTAAGCTAAATCTTTTATCTAGAGATCGGATATAGAAAATCCCTGAGCTGACTGCTAATTTGGCTTCCTCTGTGTTTTTGAAGTGGATGCAGGCCACCGGGATAGACTTTCCTGTGTCTCTATACTTTAGCCTCTGCATTTTCTACTTTGATTTCTTTCACTTCGATTGCAGCTTTAATTTCTTGATCTTGTATATCTTGGTGTATATTATGGATATATGCAATCTTTGATTCCTTCTTATTGTTTCTAGGTTCATGTACTATTGTCTTTCCTCCAAAGTTCTCTTCTTGCCAGTTTCTTATAATGTAGGGACGGTCTTTTTTGTTCTTTAGGTGTACTGCAATGCCGCCGTGTGAGAGACTATATGCCGCTTCAAATTTTTAACTAGGATTTGGATTTTATTTAATTCCCTTTTTATTGATTGGCTATCCCGAAGTAATTCAATGTGGTTGTAGGAGTCAATATTGTCTATGATTAATATTGTATCTGTGTCCACTGCTGGTACTCTTCTCAGGGAATTTGATTTTGCTTCTGGTGATGGTTTCGGTGTTTAGAGATGTTTCTAGCTGTGCTATGGGTTTGGTCAGTTTGACGAGGCTGGTTAGCTTGCACTTAATTTCGGACACTGTTTCCGATGGTATATTCTGGTCTGTATCTTTGATGTCCTCTTTTAACACGTTCTTAACGTTTTCCTTTATAGGTGCTTGTTTTATGACGCAGAAGGCACACGGGAATTTTATCTTTTCATCCACTATTCTTTTGGCTTCTTTCTTTGTTAATCTTGCACATGCACTGTGCCACCACTTACCGCACAGATCACAGCTAAGCCAAGTTGTTTCTTTGCTCCTAGTTATTGACCTTGGTGGGTCCTCTAGGTCACAGCCGAGGCAGGTATAGCACATGCAGTATCTTCCAGTGCCATACCCCGTTCTTGCAGATCTGGCTCTTGGGTTTCCTCCACAGGGCTACTTTGAATGAAGGATTCTGATCTGATTCTAGTGCTTCGTCTTAAAGGCATTTGTTGTATGAAGTTTGCTATGCACTAAAATGTGTATTCTTAATTTGTACTCACCAAATTTTCGCTAGTTCTGTATTTAGTTTACTGTTCCTTCCACTAATGTTGTTCTTCAGTATCGCTCTTTAATAATTAGTGACATGCATCGCCTAATTATACCAGCGAAAGCAAGTCTCGTTCTTCGACACGTAGTTGAATTATGTCTTCTGGGAGTAAGTTAGTGTAACACTCTTTATATGAGTCTATTAGAAGTAGTTTTTTAATAACCAGGCAGAGATTGGCTCCTGGATGAACACCGTCGCGGTTCAGATTGGACCTTATCGATTGTCTTGTTTTTTTACCTTTCCCACCTCTTGTTTGGAAGTAAAATTGACTAGTCTAAATAGGTGTTTGTTCTGACTCTTTATTTATTTTCCAAATTCTTTTATTTAGAAGTGATACTTGTTTGGTAATTTTTTTATCCTCTTCCTTAACTTGGGTTAAATCTTTTTTCGAGCTTTTGTTTCTTTTGTTTTGGTTCCACGCTTCGATTGAAAGCAAAGGGCAGTCTACTATTTTAAGGATGACCTTATTACCAAATGGCTCTAGGTACTCAGTAATTTTCTTGTACTCTTGCAGAATATTGTCTGCTGCTTTTAAGCTTTTGTTTCTCAATCTAATTAACTTTCAAACCTTCTCTGTCAGGTCGCAGGTTCCTGACCACAGATAGATAACAATATTGTTATGTCTTTTCATGACCTTGACCGTTCTCGATGTAATTAGCTTATATAACTCAGAGGTTCGTGCCTCGGGTATACACCAAAGATCAAAGGGGAATTCTAGATCAGGACAGTTATTTCTAAGGGAGAATCCTTTACTGTCTGAAACTAGTATAGGGTGACGGTATTGGCAGCCTTCTGGTTTTTGTGGTTCCTCTTTTAAGTATCGACGTATAGAACTCATTTATCTTGTTATATTTCGGTATGTGCGGTTGGCATAATACAGTGCCTAATCTCTAAATTTTGGTTGGTGGCAAAATACAATGCCTACCTGCTGATTCTAGTATCGATCGTAAACTTTTCGTCTTATAAATTATTGAATATGTGTACAGGGGTGTTATACTGTCGACATAGACACAGACACAACACAAAGACAGGTATACACAGATTATAAGGGGTGTTTCACTCTTACCGTGGGTTCGATGTTACCATTTTTCTGTAACTTTCATTCATAAGTTTTCAGAATGTTTATACTGGAAGTGGGGCGCCGGGTTGTCAATCAAATTCGATATCACTGAATTTATATTGGGGTTTTGTTAAAAAAAAGGTTTTAGTTCGAGCCCTAGTGTTAATTGTTGTTTCGAAACACTTTTTGATGATTTTCTGGTCTATACTATTCCTAGGAATATATTTTTCACTTTTTCTTTCTTCGCTTTTCAAAAACAGCTGATTCTTGCTACGCATGCGCATCTTCTTTTTTTTCCATGTTACGCCATCTTGTCCGATGATACGTTGTATAGGACCTTATTTAAATAAATATTGCTAGCAAGTTTCTGTTGGTTCGCGCGTTTCAGAAAAGAAGCCTTTAAAAATTGTCATATGTGCCTAGTCCGGGGATCCTCTGCCGTCCACACAAAGCATTGATATACATTGATGAGAGCGTAGGGCCCCACTTCTATCAAATTCGAAAAAAGCGTTGGACGGCAGAGGATTATCGGACTAAATAAAGTCCTGAGCTGACAGCCGGAATTTATATAGAAAAAACATGAACTTTGTAGGGGACTATCAAGTAATCACATAGTCAAGTGGTCCCAGGGGGTAGGGTAAGATCGGAAGATTGGATTTTTTCAGCGTTACAGTTTCAAAGGAAAGTAGTTAACATTCTTCACATATAATCCTACATTAAATATAGACCTGCAGCACATCCAATGAGCATTGTGACCAAGTTTGGTTTTCGTTAGACTAGTGTTATCCGATTATGTAAAAAAATATTAGTCAGCGACAATGATAACGTCAACATACACAAACCGATGGCAATAGATAGATAATCTGACCTACACATCGTCAAAAATAGTTTACATTGATTAACCTAATTCATTGACATTTTATGACATCCATTAATACGTTTTGATAAAATTGTGTTCGTTTTATCCTATGGAAACGCAATTTACATTGTAACAGAAACATTTGTGTCAAACAAATACACTTAGTTACGAGTTTGAGCAGGGTGTTCTCGAATCCAGCTTAATTGACAAGCACATGCTATCATTCCTGAGAAAGTTTGGGGGTTTTTTAACCCGCCCAACCTAAAAAGCCAGAAAAAACCATTGGACACATTATATTATTATGTGATGATTCTTTATTAGCCTTATTATTGGTCTAAAGCTTGCTGAGGCGTAAAGATATCTTTTTAATAAACTAGGCTAAAACAATCCGGCAAAAAACGATATTGGACTAGTTTATTATATGTGTTTGGCCAAGTATATCATATGGACAGTTTGACTGTTATCTATAAGTCAATATTATACTATTTAATAATATATTTTTTGGTTTTTGCAATGGTTTTGCTAGTATTGGTCTGGTCGTTGGTCATATCTGACACGAGAAGTTATACAATGTTTATTGTGTGATTGTGTATTTCTTTCTTTTGGTCTTGCCATTGATCTTTAGGTAGCCATACTAGTAAGCGGACTAGTAATAAGACCAACATGGAAAAAATGTTCAGTTATATAACTTTAAAATAATTAAAAAGTGTTTAATGTACAATATCCTGATAGAAAGAAAATTTTTAAAAAATATTCAATATTTTGATCTTTCAATTATCAAGTCAGTACAGGTCAAGTCGGACCATAAGAGGACGCATTCAACCAGTACGTACGTATACGGTCCACTTCTAGTACGGCCTAACCCGCCACACGCGGTCTGTCCCTTCTCTCCGTTTAACCTTTTCGATTTATTCGCATAAATTTGACAAACGTTTTTAAGTACGCTTGAAGATATTAAAGTGATTTTTTATGACTGCTTATTGAGAGCGTATGAAGTTTGCAATTTGTTCCTTTTTTACCAAAATACATTACTAATATTTCAAATGTATCATTCAATCATTTAATCAGTTATTTCTATTAAGTTCAGGGGCATTGGTGGCCGAATGTTTACGGCAGTAAGTCATAGTCATAGTCTGTCAAAACCGCAATTAACAAGGATTACGGGTTTTAATACGTTTTTTTTTCAAAAAAAGGTCGAGGGGTTTCACCGGGTACTCGGGCGTCCTTACTTAATAAAACCTGAACGCCACCATAAAACTGAAAAATGGCTAAAAGTGATGTTAAACCCCATTCGACTAACCTATTAACAGACAGTTGTCCGTCTCTAGTGAATTGTTATTAATTCAAATCTTCTGAAATAACTTGGCTGATTGAAGTTAACTGTTTAAAGGAATTATGTTCTTAATGTTCTCTATAAAAGGTTCTATAAAAGGTTGTCCAAAAACATGGTCGCAAAACCCCAATTTTTTTTGATTGGCTGAAAAGGTACAGGACCCAAATAAGTAATCATAGTATGGAATTCTCTAAAATTTAAGTAGTACTGAAGTAAAAAGCTATACAGTAATTGTGTAGTAATTTTCTCTGGTATGCCAATATTGAACTTTCAAGATTGCCAGGATGAAGAAATTTTGTATTACGAACATCTGTTAAACCAGTGAGCAATACATACTCTCTATTTTTTATTCTTAATGTATTATTAAAATATTATTCAAAACTCTTACGAATTAAATACTACGAATGTGATTCAGGCGGGGAATCATCAGCACCAAAGTGATCAAAGCATGATAGACGAGCCTGATTCAGGCGAGGAATCATCAGCACCAAAGTGATCAAAGCATGATAGACGAGCCTGATTCAGGCGGGGAATCATCAGCACCAAAGTTATCAAAGCATAATAGACGAGCCTACATTTTAAACCAGAATGCTCAATATTGTGTCAGGTGATCCTACAAAAACCTGCAGAGATGTCTATGATGAATGAAGGTATTAACAAAATACCGAAAAAGAATCCACAAATCTCCAGAACCAACCAACATAAAGCAACTACAGAAATGGTACTGACTTGTTACAGGCATCTCAAAAATCATGGTGGGTTAAACCAGGTTTTATGGTAAGTTTTGGTAAGCGCTGATTCCGTCCTTGATAATGTGCCGTCCTACGCATCGATGAAGACAACTCTTGAAAAAAAACGAGCAAGGGAAATTCCACCTATGATGTGAACATATAGTTGGTCAGTGGAAAAGAACTAAAGATAACCAAAGGTTTCTTAGTCACCAGGATAATAACTGGGGAATAGCGATTTTCACAACAAGAAACGCCTTGGAAAATTTAAGACGATGCAGAGAGAGATATATTTGGATGGTACATTCAAAACTACACCATTTCCTTACAAACAATTTTTTACTATTTACAGGTTGTACCAGGACAGAGTGATTCCGTTTGTGTTCGTCATGATGACAAGGAAAGAAACTGGTCAGTATCGGCAGGTTTTTTCCCATATAAAGAGGCGGTACAGCAGAATAACGGAAAGGCAACTGGCACCAGAAAAATTAATAACCGATTTTGAGACATCAATGTTAAATGTTGCAAAGACAGAATTTCCGCAAGCACAACTATGCGGCTGGTTTTTTTTCTATCTGTGTCGAAGTATTTGACGAAGACTGCACGATTAGGGTTAAGGCGACCATAGGACAGAAATGCAAGCGTAAAAAAGAGGCATAAGAAAGATTACGGCAATAGCATATTTGCCAATACTTCTCGTAAGAGCAAATTTTAACCAGTTGTGTCGTGATAATTTAACCAGACGGCTTTGTCGTCGTTTACAAGCTCTTCAAGAGTTGTTGAACTATTTTAAAGCTAACTAATTGGATGGACAGTTTGCAGTTAACGTGTGCACGGAACACTTATTACAAGAAGTAGATAACCATAAACATTTAGGTATAATTCTATGTATTCGATATGTTTGTACGTGGCACAAACATATCGAATACATTGTAAATAAAGCTTATGCTCGTATTAATATTATTAGAAAAATACGATTTACTGTAAATAGATATACATTAGAAAAATATACATGTCGTTCATTAGACCTATTTTTGGAGTATGGTGATGTCATTTGGCACAATCAAAATTTATCCCTTAGCAAAAAATTAGAAGACGTTCAGTTAGAAGATGCTAGAATTGTTACCAGAGGAACAAAACTGACAGCTATTGAAAAGTTATATGAAGAGACTGGGTGGGAAAAACTTTCAGATAGAAGGGATGGGCACAGACTGATACTTTTGCACAAGTTAGTTAGAAGGGAAGTTCCAAATTATCTTCAAGAGATCTTAGCAAATCTAGTAGCGGAACAACACGGTTACAGCACCAGACAGTCCCAGAACTTAGCGGAGCTTCGAACACGTACTAATCTTTATTCTGATTATTTTCTGCCCTATACAGTAAAGTTATGGAATAAGCTGCCAAATGACGTCAAAAACTGTAGGTCCTTACATGCGTTTAAGGCTAATATCAAGGTACAAAAACAAAAATGTCCTATATATTACTATGTTGGGTCAAGAATTGGTCAAATATTACATTGTAGATTAAGAATGAGCTGTAGTTCCTTAAATCAACATCTCTTTTCTCGAAATTTAGTTAAGACACCCTGCACGTGCGGTTCTATAGAATCAGTTTCACATTATCTACTTTTTTGTTATAAATATACACATCTGCGTCAGCAAACTATTTTCAGTCTCGATCTTCCTATTGCAATAGATCTAAACTTATTGTTATATGGATCATTTCTACTAGACGATGAACAAAACAAGAACATTTTTATGACAGTTCAGAATTTATCATAAACAGCAAACGATTCAACTCGTAGAATAATTCCTTGCATCTCTCTTTTTTTTATTTATATCTTTTGACCCTATTATTTCTTTTCATTGCACTTTCCCCCATTCCCCCATTGTAGTTTTCACATGATTATTATTATAATTAATTTTACTATTATTATTATTGTACACTTTTTTACCCCTTTAATCTTTCCATATTTTATCATTACTTATGTATTTTCCTTTGATCTATATAATTTATTTCATTTGAATAAAAAACCAATGATAGAAAATTGTCACTTTTGAAAATTAATATGTAAAGAGTATGCAGAAATTTGTATGTAATACTATTTTGAGTTATATGAATATGAGAATAAACGCATTGAATGCAACAGAATCATAAGAGAGATGTGTAATGACCTAGGTGTTAGATATATTGAGCACACAAATCTACATCAAATTCATTTCAGTGATGGAATTCATCTGAGCAAAGATGGTGGCATTGGATTGTATGTTTTAAATCTTAAGCAAATTCTTAATCCACTTATGGGAGTGAAAAATGAGCGTCAGAATACTGAACGTTACAATTATTCATACGATTCTTCTGCCAAAAACTATGAAAACCATGAAATGCCAAAGAGTAAGATGTTCTTTAATAGAAACCATCAGAATGGTTATACCAAAAACTATGAAAACCATGAAATGCCAAAGAGTAAGATGTTCTTTAATAGAAACCATCAGAATGGTTATAATGCACCTGTAGATAGTAATGAATTCAGAAGTAACTATAGAAACCGCCACAACCAAGATGCCAAGGCTGATATAAATATCAGACTTCTAAGAATGGCTTTAGGTTTATATTAGAAAACATGTAAAAAGTAATGCCAAATATTCTGACTGATACAATGTTTTTACATGTAACTTTGGGATTTTATTTTTTGTTAAATAAAAATTAAGTTCAATATTGGCATACTATAGAAGTAAAGAGACAACTTTTTACTTTTTGTTTTCATCTAAAATATTCTGATTAATTTATTGTTTTTGTCTCAAAAAGGCAACATGCTCAACACTTTTTGAATTTAATTTTGGTATTCACAGACCACATTTTCTAAGGAAATATAACTACAGTACTGTAGGTTTTAAAAAAAATAAGAATATGGTCTGATCACTTGTACAATTGTACATGCTATCTTCCTCTTTATTATATGAATGGTAACTCAACAAATATTAATTAATATCAATTAATAATAGGTACAATTATGGCAGTAATGCAATGCAAATAGATATCATGTATGGTAATTCTAGTTTTTTATATACAATGTACATGTGCCTATTCATGTGTTCAAGAATCTTGAATCTTGTGTTCAATAATTGATGTCTTATACTGAAAAAAAGATGTTCTTTACAATTTTCATTTGGTAAGTGTACATATATTTTCTTTGTTTTTAAATCTTTATAGATGATACCTATTGGAGAACATAGGAGAAACTTTTCTAGTTGTTGTTACTTTGTTGTAGTATAGAAGAATTGAGTTATCTTTCTTTGTGCATAACTGATTAAAAAGATTTCTTTTCAAGAACAAGTGAAATTTGAAGGGTAAAGTCTTTATTATTATTATTTACAAAAGTAATTAGATGATAAGTTTCATAAATTTGTTTAATAGATAAATAAATAAATAAACAAACAAATGATTTAAAGTACACTTTTAAATCTGGCTAAATCATCAATTTGACCTGTATAATTGCATATTTTTTCTGTATTATAATTAACACATTATGAATATGTTGAATTCATTGACAATAAGTTCTTGGAATATAAATGGTTTGGGAGGCAAATGCAAAGATGATTTTTTCTTAAGTAATATAAAAATGATATCAATATTTTATTAGAAACTTGGAAAGGCACTGATTCAGATGTTAATATTCCTAATTTCAAAATTATTCAAAAATGCCGAAACAAGACCCGTAGATCAAAACGGTATAGTGGAGGTATAGTTATATTTTATAAATCACATTTACAGAAAGGGATAAGTGAGTTAAAAGACTTGAGTATATCACCCAATAGGCTGTGGCTTAAACTTGATAAAGATTTTTTTGGATTAGCTAAAGATATTTTTCTTTGTGCTTGTTATATACCACCAGTAAACTCTCCTCATTATAATGACGACTATATAAAACTAGAAAGTGAAATATCCCAAGTAACTGATAAAGGAAGCATTTTATTAATTGGTGATCTTAATTCAAGAATTGGTAATCATTTGGATTTTATTGATAATGAAGGCGAGATACATCCATCCACTCAGGAAATATTACCTGAGGATTATTGTAATGATTTATACATAAGTAGAAACTCATTAGATAATGTGTTCAACACACAAGGACAACAATTAATTGATCTTTGTATTGCCTCCCAACTAAGAATTCTAAATGGTCGCTTTATTGGTGATAATTTTGGTAATATGACCTGTTATAAATCTAATGGATGTAGTGTTGTTGATTATGCTTTGACCAGTGTGGATCTCTTTGAAAATGTTATTTTTTTTCAAACATTAAACCCAAATTATCTGTCTGATCATTCTCAAATAGTAGTACATTTAAATGTCAAATAAACAGAAACTTTTTTAAAAAGAGTGACAATTCACACACAATAGACTTTATATATAAATGGGAGAATGTTTCAAAAGAAAAGTTATATACTGCTTTAGAAGATAAAGCCGTCATAGATAGTGTGATTAATTATGAAAATTCTTTATTTGATAATGATAGCTTTGATATAGATAAGGCAGAATCTGATCTAAATTGTATTTTCAAGGATCTGTCCATAAGATCTTGTAAAATGATATCAATAAAGAAGAAGAAGAAGAAGATAAAGAAAAAGCCATGGAATGATAATGAGCTATCAGACACTAGAAAGACATTATTTTATTTAGGCAATCTCTTAAGTAAAGATCCATATAATCATGATTTAAGGACAAGATTCCTAAAGTGTTCAAAAGAATGTAAAAAACTAATTAAAAGAAAAACACAGAAATATAGAAAAGAAATATTTAATAAACTTATCACATTAAGAGACACTGATCCCAAGCAATACTGGACACTTTTAAAGTCTCTTAAATATGAAGATTATAATAAAACAATAGAGCTTCAAGCTGGTTTTGATGATTTAATAAACCATTTTGAAACACAAGGGGATACCCTTGAGTTTGATGAGAAGTTTAAAGAAAAAGTTGAATCCGAGTCAAACAGATATCCTTTATTTAATGAGGTTACAGATAGGCCATTTACCCTAACTGAATTAAATAAATGTATTAAAAAGTTAAACACAGGTAAAAGTGCTGGTCCTGATAAAATTTCTAATGAAATTATTAAATTTAGTAGTATTGTTACTAGCAAAGCTATTATTAAACTTTTTAATTTAATTTTGGACTCTGGCAAATACCCAACTAGTTGGAGAAAGTCTTTTATAATACTTATACATAAATCAGGGGATAAAAATAATATTAATAATTACAGGGGTATTTCCCTACAAAACTGCATGGCAAAACTGTTTAGTGCAGTAATTAATGCTAGACTAGTTGATTTTTATGAAGATAAATTTGCAAACCAACAATTTGGTTTTAGAGTCAATCACAGGACAACGGATAGTATATTTACATTAAAATCTTTAATAACTAAGTATTTAACTAAAAAGAAAACTAAAATATTTTCTTGTTTTGTTGATTTAAGACGTGCCTTTGATACAGTGTGGCATGATGGGCTCCTGTATAAACTGAGGGAAAACAATGTTGGCATTAAACTTTTTAACATTATTAAAGATATGTATAAATCGTGTGAGTCTTCGATTAAAATTGAAAACACTTTTTCAGACTATTTTCAAATCAAAAGAGGTGTAAAACAAGGTGATAGCTTGAGCCCCACATTGTTTAATTGTTTCATTAATGACTTGCATTCAGAATTTGATAACCATTGTGATCCTTTATGTTTAGATAAGACATATCTTAGTACATTAAGCTTTGCTGATGATCTGGTAATTTTATCAGAAACAGCCTCAGGACTACAGCAAGCACTTAATAAGTTGGAACTGTATTGTCATAAATGGCAATTAACAGTCAATACAAGTAAAACCAAAATTATTGTTTTCCAAAAGAACGCCAAGGCAAGTCAAATTTTTAATAATTTCTGTTATAAAAATAATATATTAAATGAAGTGAAAGAATTTAACTTCTTAGGCACCATTATTTGTCATACAGGAAAATTTATGTCATCTCAGGAACTTTCCAAAAAGGGATTAAAAGCACTATTTTCTATTAAAAAGTATATGTCTAACTTTAAACATATACCAGTAGAACTATCATGTAAATTATTTGACAATTTAATCAGACCTATAATTTTATATAACAGTGAGATCTGGTATATGGATGATTATTTGTCAATGTATAAAGCACTTCAAAGATCTAATGTAAGTGGAAAAAATGTCGATATTCTATCATTTTCTGATAAGCCTGCTTTTGAAAAAGTACACAATAAATTTTGTAAAAGTGTTTTGGGTGTAAGAAAAACATCATGTAATATTGCTGCAAAATCTGAACTTGGTAGATTACCACTAGATTCTTTTATTAAAACACAAGTTATTTGCTATTTTTCTAGACTAAACTGTATAGATATTAACCCTCTCGTAAAAGAAGCATTCTATTTGAATAAAAATCTCCACACAGATGGTGTGTATACTTGGTATAGCTTTGCTAGATCTGTAATGACGGAATTTGAAATAGATTATGAAAATTTTGAAAATGATAATAAAAGTTTTAAGGAAATTAAGTTACACATAAAAAGAGAAATCAAAAAGACTATTAAAGAGAAATATGATGAACTTGTAATAAATAAAATATCTAGCTTTGACGCTTCTTCGAAATTATACCTTTACAGCAAGCTAAAGTCTGATGTTAATGTTTCAGACTATTTAAATCTTCAAAACTTTAACAGTAGAAGAATACTTACCAAACTACGTATTAGTGACCATAACTTAGAGATTGAACTTGGTAGATACAAGAATATACCAAGAGAACAAAGACTCTGTAAATCTTGTAAAATAACTGATGATGAAGCTCATTTCTTTTTTCATTGTCAAATTAATAATAATATAAGAAGAACATTTATTGATTTTATACAAACAAAATATGTTAATTTTAACCAGCTTGATGCCATTGATAAATTAATTTTTGTCTTAACCCAAATATGGATGTTTTACCCATGGTTGTTGATTTTGTAAAGCAATCATTTGAGTTGCGACAATGAGATCCACATTGGTCAAATTCATACATATTTGTAAATACTATATTATCTTAGGTTGTATATGTACAGTAACATGTTCATTGTTTTTGTATGTTTATGTATGCTTAACCTCTTGGGGTTTATTATGCAATAAAGTTCTGATATATTTCAGGAAATGGTTTTGACAAAAGCTAAGTGCTTGTTACCAGATCCTGTCTAGGTATTTTGTAATTCATTATACTGTATTTCATTATTGAACTTATGAATAAATATGTTTAAATTAAATTAAGGCATCCTCTGTTTTTCTGATCAAGGGAGATGGTGGTTTTATTCATGTAATAAAACAATTAACGACTTTGATATACGGTTGCCATCACGATTTATATGCCCTCAAAATGTATATTCACATCGCCTAGCGGCTCGTTAAATATTACATTTTCTCTGGCTGATAAATCCTGATAGCGACCTTTCATCAAAGTCATTGATTGTATAATATTACATATGGTGTGTTAAGTCCTAATTTTGATTGGTTCGTGTAGACAATGTCCCCCCAAAATATTCTGTGTATATATTCTATTTCTAAAGCATATTTAAGGCTTGTTACTATTTTTAAAGCATATTTAAGGCATGTTACTATTTATAAAGCATATTTAAGGCTTGTTTCTAAAACTAGATCCGGATATACTCTATTTATAAAGCATATTTAAGGCTTGTTTCTAAAAATAGATCCGGATATACTCTTCCGACTCCGCTCATGCCGTTAGATTGATTTGATTTGATTATTATTCTAAATTTAAATAAATAGAGAAAAATTCATATATAATATAACAATTAACTCTGTCAATACGTAGTTATATGGACCTGTAGAAAAATATTGACCTCGGACTTCGTCCTCGGTCAATATTTTCCTCCACGGTCCATATAACTACGTATTGACCTCGTAAAAAGTCCTTATTTGATTAATAACTGTTGATCGTACTTTTTGTTTTGACAGTGTAAAATTGTTAAGTCTTGTATCGAAATTTATCCTGCAATCGACGTTTCTATTACAAATACAGGGAGTCAATACAACCGACCTGATATTTTTTATATATATTTATAGGTTTCACAATGAGTGAGAATTGTATATCGCTTTATATCATCTGGATTATTTTAATATCAACCAAGTAACGATAGATGATATCAAGCAATAAACCTACTTCTCACGATTTGTGAAAAATATTTCACTTGTGATGCAACGAAAAATGCAATTTGCTCGGCTATTTTTTTAATTTTGTGACACAAGAATTTTTTTCGTACGCAGATATGCTCCCTGAAAGTGACGTCACTTGTTCGTATCATATCGTTTCCCATTGTATAGGACTTTTCAAGTCGCGCGAGAAATAGATAAATAAGGACAATCATAATAAGAGAAATGTACATATTTGGGTATATTTCAGCCAGGCCCATAACATGCTTTCTGATTGGTCAACAATGATAATAACATTGCGTTACAATTAACTGAAAATAGTCTTGAAACATATCTATTCTGGTTGCAGACTTGGGTCACTTTTGGATTAAAGTATTAAAGAAAAAAATAATTTTACCATAACAAAAACATTTAAAGCACTTTTTAATGCAAGGATAACAACAGTTAGCAGTTGTTTCTGCTGATAACGAGGGTGATCCTAACCTGGTCTCCTGGTGCAATATTTTTCATTGACGCAAGCTTCACTTCAAATATAACACCAGGTCAGGACCTCCGATATAAGCATTTTAATTGGTTGATAATATGACGCCATTTAATATCATATGTACATGTCAATCATTTTTTAAAGATAGGAATATACCTTTTCTTGATAAAATTTAAATATAAATTACATTTAACTTTACGTTAAAATTATTAAATCTTAATGCAAACTCAGCTGAGAAATGTAAACATTGAACGTCATAAAGAGAATGACGTCATAATACGTTCGGTCTACTTGAACTTATCTATGAAACAAAATGGTTAGTCTAGAGAATACCCGAACGTCAAATTTCAACGCTGTCACCGTTGAAATCCAATGCTCCTGACCTGACGTTATATCCGAAGGCCGCTTAGGCTAATGAGGATATCATCGTCAGGGTACCAGAATAGGGTGATCCTCCTAAAAGAAAGAGAAAGTATAGAGGATCAAGAGACTGTTCAAGCGTTTTACAGATGAGGACAAATAACCTTAATGGAATATTGGAATGCAATGGTACATGTTGTTGCTGCATTTCATGAGTCGAGGCAGATTGCCATTAATAGTTTTGTCAATAAAAATCACTAACTTAGTTTTGTATTTTTTGCGCCTCGCAACATTTTTTCATACTATTGGTGTTTTTGTCAAGATTCTAAATGTAGAGTGCAACTAAAAAAGCCAATCCAATATATTTTTCGCTATTTATCAGAATTGAGTATTTACAAGAAACCTGTGTTTCCTTGCAACACGGTCCTATAATTCAAAAAGTTTTGTAATCGTCCTTTTAAATAAGTAAATAACAATATGAATGAAAGTAAATCGTGTATGACGTCATAGATTATTGTTAGACATTGGACACTGGCTATAATCCATCAAAGCACAAGTATATATTTATTTAATGCCTGTTCATGGAGCAGTGAAAACTATTATCCCGAGGTGCTGGAGATGATTTAGGAACTGCGGCCGAAGGCAACAGTTCCTAAGTCATCTCCTTGGCACCTTGGCATAATAGTTTGACTGCCCCATGAACAGGCATCAAATAACTGTTTTATTAACTTATAGACTTTTCAGAGAGAGTGATCACTTCTATATCTTCTTCTGAGATGCTAGCAAATCTTTTAGGTTCGCGTTCGTTCATTATGAACAATCTTCAAATGACATGACTGAGATGATAGTATGTGCGCTTTACACTGCCCATCGTTCTCGAGCATTGAACAGTCGTTCCGGAAGGAGTGAAACAGTTAACTATTACACGCTGACGTCATTTTGGAAAAAAAATGAATGAAAACATCCGAAATTACTTCATATGAAAAATATATACTGTAATAATTTTAAATGTTATATGCATCTCGTACAAAGCAAATGTATAGTGTCTTCTTCGCAATATATCTGTCGAATATAGACAATTTTGATGGTTTTTAAATATGGAATATATTTCTTGTATCGGTAATTTGAAAAAAAAAAAATTTTTGGCCAATTTAGGCCATTTTTTAAAGGAACTAATTTTGGCGAAGTTATCTGTGAAAAACTGCGTGCTACGTTGTTTAGCCTCAACCTCATTTAACCGGAATGTGGCTTAATGAATGGACGTTTTTCATTAATCCTCTGTAAGGCAAGTCATTGAAGTCATTGTTAATCGTTTATGTAATAGTTTGTGAATGAGAATGGGGTGTCTAAAGTATGTGTTTTTAATATTCTGCTCATTGACGAACCGTATTATTTCAAAATTATGTTGCCAACGCCTAACGTTTCTGACCGATTTTTCAATTGAGTGTCATTTTCACTTTTTATTGTTTTCTGTATTTTGAATTTTATATCGTTATCATTTCTGGTAACTGCTTGGTGCTGTGTTATTTTTAATTTTCAGTACTGTGCAGTGGCCAGGGGAGATAAGATTTACACATAATTTATTTAGAAATTACAATTGTATACTAATACTAATTACAATGCATATGATATGCGATGAGTTGTAGGTTATTGTGTAGGCCGAATTTTACTGCCGTAATAACCCTATTACATGATTACAGTTTTGTCTTTTGTCGGATTAACACCCCCCCCCCCCCCCCCCCCAGGAATTCGGGATTTGTTACTGACTTGCTATTTATTTTTATGCAATTTGAAAAATTTTGTTCAGATTATTTAAATCGTATTATTGTTAACGGCAGGTAGCTGCGAAAACGTAGCTCTGATGGTCGCGTTGTGTTCGTTTTCTTTGATGGAGGGGTGGGGGAGCGGTGGTTTAGATTGTGCTTTATCTTGCTTTATTTTTTAACATTCTGTTAGTTACTGTTAAGAAGTCAAATTAATCTATGGCGCTTACTTTTTAAAAGTTTTTTTAACTACATCGGAAACAAGAATACATATTTTATAGTTTTTGTTACAAATATTATCAATATGGTCATTTCAAAGCAAAACTCTAAAACCAATCACACTCCTCCATAAGTACGTTAAAATATTATTTAAAACTTGTTCATGTAATACCCCTAACACTAAACATTAAGGTAAAAGTTGAGTTATTGCCGATTCAAGCAATGAGCAATGATTCTATAAAAGTGTAAGCGAAAACACATTGATACATGTATTCACAATAACTGCCCACCTGCTATCAAACAAGGAAATATTTATTCTAGGAAGTTGTTTTCTAACAGATGACATATGGTTCATACAGTGTACAAGGAAATGTTATACAAAACTTTTAATTAGTTTATTCCTGTAATATAATCAAATCTTACTAATGCTTACGTATCCTAATCATATTTCAGTTAAATATAGCCGTCTTTAAGTGGATGAATCAAAAACGTTTTCCTTGTCGTGCATGTGGTCGCCTCACTCCACTTGAGGGGACTCGGTGGCCGAGTGGTTAAGGTAGTTCGCCAATTACTAATCACGTGGTCTGTCAACACTAAGATTGCGGGTTCAAATCTCACTGCGGCAGGGTCTACTCGATTTCAATATTAATTTACAAGGATTGCCAGTTTTAAAATATCTAAATTCTTTACCGGAAGTTATCTCTAACCAGCAAATTGAAAAAGTATATCCCTCTTAACATGTAAAAAGATCACAGATGTGGTGTACGTACATATACGTAATACACTTGATGTATCAACTTCAAAATTACATGCAGTAAGAAACAAAAGGTTTATGTTTAGCTCAGGGAAGCTTATCATTCAGTTTTTTTTTATAGACATAATTGTCCTGGATTCCATCTCAGAGTACTTTTATCAAGTCCCGTGTTTTATGGTTATAAATTTTGTCGCATTTATATACCAGAAATACTTAATGCAAATAGAGGCCTCGATGCGGAATGGTTGAGGTAGTTATATTCACCTACTATTGAACACGTGATCTCTATACATTCAAGACGAAAATATCTTTTTTATTCCCGTCTCGCATGCGAGACGGGATAAATAATCAAAAACTAAACTACGGAAACCAGTCGTACCTCAAGGATAACAGATAAACAATGTTGTGTCTTGATTGGCTGCTAAATCGGGAGATAGCTGCCGACTGGCCAACAAATAAGCAGAGCTAAAGTTAGGGTTGAAAACCCTGCATGATTATGGGGCGGTAGCAATCATAATAGGCTAAATCAGGAGAAAGCTGTCGATTGGCCAACAAATAAGCAGAGCTAAGTTAGTGATGAAAACCCCGCATGATCACGAATCGGTTACGAAGAAAAAAGGAAACAAATATGCAAGATAATGGGAAGCACACTTTATAAGGAAAGTGGCATTGTTTGTGTACGTTTATCATAAAATGTATCATAAAACTTAAACGAAGACACACGGAAAAACAAATGACTCCCTTAGGAGAAAAATTTTAATTCTTTTCCTGCTTACTGACAAGGTTCAGATCAACTATCTTACCACATATGATGCATCTAGAGATGCTTAGCACATTGCATGCTTCAATTGGCTATCTAAACATTGTGTACTTATAATAAAGTGATGTAAATAATAACAATACATATTGCCATTTAATATTAAAACACAGTACGTATTAATGTCCACAAAGAAAAATAAAGCTTAGAGACGGCTAGCTTTTTAGGAAAGCTAATACTTGTAAATAATTAGTTTTTTGGTCTCTGACTATATGATATATAGAGTAGGTAACTAAATCGGGCAATTGTGTGGTTTAAACCCTTCGCATTGTAATGCAATACAATTAACACTAAGCTTTATTTCAAACCTTCACAATTACTTCTGCATGTGTCACTATTTTACAACAAAACAATTTCGCATTTTGTGAACTCAAAATATTCACATCTGTTCCATTAGTGAATATATGCATTTATCAAGGCCGAATTTTACTGCCGTTGTAATCTGAAGTTAGTATTGTGATTTGTCGGATTAACAGCAGAATTCACTCCTATTGCTCGTAATGTAGCAAAACAAAATTAACTTCGGTCTATTTATACAAAATTCAAACATATTATTCATCTTCTTTACGTTATTAAAGCTTTAGACATTGCGAAACTAACGAGAAACAATCTTTATTGAATAAATTTCTTTTTTCGACTTTTAAGATGCACGTGGAAAATGTTATGTTGATCACTTTTACGTATATTGATAATGTGACTTAACTTTAGTATAAACGTGCTAATTTGCATACTAAAACAACCATTCCGTAGTAAGAATCCTGTAATTTACATATATATATTAACCCATACACGCCATTCAGTTTCGGGTTTCTCAATGTTTCTCACTGTTAAGCTTAACTAATCTAAATTGGTACATTTTAGAAATCCCTCTGTTGTCAGATCTAGTTTTAATTTTTGGTTTAACAAAGAAAGTGTTAAATCGTACCTATGTATACATATCATGGTTTATTACATACTGAATTTTTGAACTATGATAAAATGGCAAAAGCTGTTGCTAAGTCTTCATGGAGGGCCCTTGGTCTTCTTATTGCAAAATTTAAAGCAAATGGAAGGTTTAACTATTGATTTTTAAAAGAAAATTAGATTTTAAAAACAGGAATGTTATTTTTTTTTAAATTGATGTCAAGATTCAAGATTCTTTATTTCTCATAAACCATTGCATAATACATTGGTATGGAGATTGATACAAATTTACAAACATTGAACATGATGAATAATAGAAACCACGCACATGACAAGATACAGTTATACATAAAGTAGTGCATTAATAATAAAACTATAAAACTAAAAACTAAGACTAACCAGGAGGACGTATTTTCACATTTATGATTCTAATAAATTTACAAAGATTTCTTAATTTTACCTTATTTGTGATTGGAATAATTTCGCAAGCTTGATAATATTTGATCTATATGAATAGACAGAACCTAATAATTCCTTTCTTTCAATATTTAGAGTAGAGCATTGTAGTATGTAATGAAATTCGTCCCCCAACTCTAGTGAGTTACAAAGGTTACATGTTCTGTTTTGTCTTTCAATTCCCGACCATAGTCCAGTTTCAGTTAGTATAGCCTATGATTTTAAGTTCTAAATTGACATAATGTAATGGCAACCTTGTTTTGTAAAGATATATATCTCGAAAACAAAAACTGTCCTTAAATAGCCCATAGGAAATCCCTTTCGACGAGCTGTTATATCAGCTTACCATTTTTATTGAAACTGACGTTTAAACAGGGCCCGGCGCCATAAACATTTTCTTTGCTGAGAATTTTTTTATTCTCAATTTCATCCAATCAAATCTTTCCTTTTCCCTTGTTGTCATGGTAGTTGAGTAAATTCTCATGCTGTGCAAAATATTTTTACTCAAGTAGGTTTTATGGCGCTGGGACCTGCTGTTTGAAAGAAAGCAAAGAATGTCATAGACTTTGGTAGGGAAAATAAATTTCTTTATAATAAAAAAGCATAAAACATATGGATTTTTATTGAATTCAAGATTTAAACATTTTGATATCAAACTATTTTAAAGAAGCAGGTTATATTAAGATACTTATTGAATTAGATTAGACATACGTCTAGAATCGTATATGAAGTCCTTTTAACTAACAAAAATTTAAAAGCTTAATGAAATCTTTTGAAAAATGTATATAATAATACAATAAAAAAAATCAATCTAGTTACATTCGAATAAACAGTTTATATAGTTTAAAATAATTATCGAATTATCGACGTTAATAATCTCATAAATTGTTTTGCAAAAACAGAGACAAATATTTACATGGCTCTGGCAAAAATAAGACTTTTCTTAAAATTTTTTTGTCAAATTCTGAAAATATTACTTAGTTCTTAGCAATGTTTATGCACATGAATGTTAGTTTGACGTTTGGAATACATTTAATTGCAAATCTTTTGAAATAATTGTAATTACTGTAAAATTAAATCAATACAAATTGTAACTTGTCGGTATTTTTTCATTGATCTTCCGAGGATGCCCGACGGAAGGACGCAATAACTGCCGATTTTACCCCCCTTTTCAGTTTTCCCCACTGAACCACGTGACTATGTGATTTCGAAAAGGTCAATGTATTGTTATTGGTAAACATTTGTCTTTCCAACACTTTAATTTGGGATATTATAATCAAGATGATTATTTCTTGCCTTCCACAATCGTCTATATTTGTAACCCTTTACAGCTCGTGATGAAATTTAAATGAAACAAATAGAAAAAAAACTATTAAACCGAATCGGATACACCTATAACATATAAATCGAACATCTATGGATATGGGTGTAACTCATATCTTTTCTTGTTCATGTAGAAAACGTAATTAAAAAGAGACACGAATGTCAATTAATACACAACGCACAGCAGTTTATTAAAAACGGTAAAAACTATCATCACGTATCAGTAATGATCGTCTGATTGTATATTCAACTTGTTTTGGACATCAAAGTGATACACTCCCGCTCTGCTACATTAAGAGTACTGGGACTAAATTCGTACCCTCGCCAAAAGAAAAAAAAGAAAAAAGCGAGGGTACGATTATTCGTTCTAGCATTTATCATAAAACACAGATATTGTGCGTTATCAGTGCCTTGAGTGTTTTGAAAATTTTAGATCATCTCCCTGTCATAAGAGTTATCTCACCCTTTGGTATTTAAGGAATAACGCCGCGAAATTTCATTTTTTTTGCGCGTTGTTTGTTTGTTTGATGGTGTTTAACGCCACTTTTGGCGTCCAGTTTTTTATTGGAGGAGGAAGCCGGAGTACCCGGAGAAAACCCCCGTCCTGCGGTAGGAAAACTGGTAATCCTTGTCAATTAAGATTTGATCCGAGTACACCCTGCCTGCAGTGAGAATCGAACCCGCAATCTCAGTGTTAACAGACCACGTGATCAATAGTAGACGAACTACCTTAACCACTCGGCCACCGAGGCCCCTTTGCACATTAAAACCTGCAGGATATTGCACATAGATTTTATTTAAATGCATTGAAACGGATCAATTTTAACTTGCACAGTTACGCAACGAGAAAACTTTATTGAATATAAGTACACTTACTATTTTTAAACGTTTATAGTGAATTGTTTTGATTTTACGCCATTTACTCAAATCTAACAAACTACGTAAACACGTTAACAATATTTGCGTCTTTTGCTTTTTTCTGCGTACGTAGATGCCTATAAAGGGGTAAGTTGGGGTTGCATCGTGTGTCGCTTCTGTGCCCATTCATTCTTTTGCTGAATCTTTGCACAGACTCACCATCATGCCTTAATAGGCATCTACGTACGCACGGCACTACAATAACTGAAATTTTTGATAACGTAGATGCCTATTAAGGGGTAAGTTGGGTTTGCATCTTGTGTCGCTTCTGTGCCCATTCATTCTTTTGCTGAACCTTTGCACAGACGCACCATCATGCCTTAATAGGCATCTACGTACGCAAGGCACTGCAATAACTGAAATTTTGAATAAACTAAGAGTGACAGTAATAGACCATAACCCAAGGTGGACAGACAAACAGAGAAAAGAAAAAGAAAATTTTTGGATAAAAACATTGGGAACATCATTTCCAAAGGGAATATATATAGTGAGCACTACCATGTCCACAAGACTTTACATGTACAAGTTTTCCGGATACTGCGGATCCCCTTCCTTAATATCGGTTATCAGAACATGCAGAAGTGCGCATGAAATGATTCCCCTCCCGCAGAATGCAGTAAGGTTCAGCCCAATAACTCAACAGGTATAACAATTTTCAATTTGTGCCCCAAAAGCAACCTACATGCACATTTACTCAATCTGTTAAAATTCAAAATGCTCAAGTAACAATAGCATTGCCAAGCATTCATGCACAGTTAAGTATGTAGAGAAAAGTCGATGAAAATATGGGTTACATCACGCATGTGTGGTCAGGTTTGGAAAGAATATGACCAAAAGTTCAGTTTATAAAATGGATTTGACCCAAACAAATCATGGTACAATGTTGATAGCGACATAAAAAAGTACAGGGCAGATTAGCACCTACAATAAATGCTATAATTTCAATTGTGAGGGTTCTTGCGATCATAATCTGTATACGTTTTTAAATGCTCACTACTGGATCACTCCTTATTTTTTATCATGTCCTTTAAATAGAAACCAGCCCCAGCTTGTGGGCCGGCCCTGTCGACTTCGAATACCAAACCAATACTTTTCCACCCGTAAGAACTGGCAAAGCTTTTAGGCACCCAGATCTTTAGGTATAAATCAATTTAGAATAATTCCCAATCAAAATTGAACCGTTAAGTACGGAACTTGCGACCTATCCGCAAAAACAGAAAGTCCACATCTCAAGTCCGCATATGAACATGAAGTTGAATAGATTTAAAAGTTAAAAAACAAGAAATAGACCTAGGTGGTATAGCGGTTCACTATGATTTCATGCCATTGTATCACCAGAAGACATTGTTCTAAAATCTGACGGGACACTATGGAGGGTTATTGCACATTTGTCTTACCCCAAATCTCTTGGAATAAATGATTACATTGATCTGAATTTTGCTGTGTCATCCTGACAATTTTGAGCTGCTTGGTTTTAAAATTGATTATAAATATTACCTAGAAAAAAAACTTGCCAATGGGCTGCTCAAGATCCTGTAACTTATTTGATAAACTCTCTTCATTTTTTAATAACTTAGATGACTATCTAGATGATTTTATTTTGCTGGTAAATCGGGATCAAATCACTTAACGTTCAAGGGACTGCTTTGTGGATTCCTGAGATAACTTGGGATTTCCATCAGCACAAGATAAGTCTATACGGCCAACCAGTGTTCAAAAAATTGTATGCCAAATTATTGACACCGATGAAATGCTCAACACAATTCCCTGATGAGAAAGTTGTCAAATTAGCTAAATTGTTAATGTTATGTAAACAAAAACAGAATTAAACTTAGAGAACTGCAGCCTTGAGTTCGGTCTCTAAGTTTTTTGTCAGACGCTATAAGATGTGCTATGGAATTGAATAAGAAGCTTTTCTGAAAAATCCTTAAAGTTATTCCAAAAAATGGGTTTGCATCTCTTGACCAAAATAATGGCAGGACAGTAAAGTATCAGGGGCATTACAGTCCTTAAGTTTATACCTGTACATACTGTAGAACTTGGGACCTCTTGAGGAACAAAAAGATAAATATTGACAGTTTAGTCTGATGGAAATTTTGAACAGCCAATCCTCAAAATAAAAAAAATGTGCATCTGATGCGTATTATTGTTTCTCACATTTTAACTCATAATATTATTTTGTGCATGTCACACAGTAAGTGTATTTATTAATAAAAGTGATAGGGTTGGACCAGTTTCAGGCGGTTAGCACCAGATGCCAACCCAGAACCAGAACAAATGTCCTTACCTTTTTAAGATCAGATTTACAACATGAGGCTTACGGATTGATAAATTAATGTTCTTTTGCTTTCAATTTACATAACTCGCACATTGCTGGCTTGTCAGCATTTGACGAGTTTTTAAAAATTAAAGAAAATAGAATTGCCATTTTAATGCAGTTGAATCATAAATTTCAGCAATTAGTTAAATGCAAAATTTTGAATCATTGTGATACTACTCGACAATTCATTGTAAATGTCTCGCTCGAGCGCACGAGAAGGGTGAGGTCCAGGGCTGACAATATCACAGAAAATATATTATTAAGAATTATTTCTAACTTGCCTGGTATATCTTTTATCATGTTTAAAAAAAAGTTGTTTACAGCAGCCTTTGTAGTAGCATTTTGGGGGCTATTTAGACTTGGCGAAATCACACTTGCAAAGGACAGAAATAAAAACTAAACAATTTTATATAACAATGTAAAGTAAAAAATTGAAGGCGCAATACCGTGGTTTTTTTCTCGGTGAAGTTTCAAAAAACGGACCAGACTGGTTATCATTACACAGTTATAGCGAGCACAGCTCGCAGCGGGGCAGCGAAGCTGCCCGCGAAGAGCGGTGAGCTCTACGGCAATTACGTGTCACGTGATCAAAATGAAATCACGTGATCAAAATCTGCTTAAATGCTGATATTGATTTTTTTTCGTCCGGAAGTTGATATCGTCAAAAAACTGGAACAAAGTGAATGAAGAAGCACTAAATTTAATTTTAAAGAAAGACTTAAAAATAAATTTGACAACGATAAAAAGTTAATGTTATATTTAAAAATAACAACAAAAATTTCATACTATTTTTTGCAATCTCTAAATCGATCTTTAAAAACTGACAATCAAATTACATTTCATGTGACGTCACCATTACAAAACAAAGACGTCACGTGACCACTGGAATTTAGAGGCACATTTAGGGTGTTCGGAAGTAACGTCAATTATGAAATGCACATTATATATTGATAATAAAAGACTATATTGTCTGTGCTCGCATTTTGGCAATGCCTACTCCATATTATTAGGTAAGACCAAATGTTTTATGTATCCTGTTACAAGCTTGAGGGAATATTTAAAATCTAGGCCACAAATTTCGAGTCCATTATTTTGTCATTTAATTGGAGTCCCAATTACTAAATTTCAATTCTTGGGATTTCTGAATAAGAGCTTAACTAATGCCGGTTTGAACTTGAAATGGTTTAAACCGCGCACCTTCCTCTTAAGTGGGGCTAGTTATATGGCAAGCGAAGGCCATAATAAAATAAAGAAACTGTGACTAAGTGTCGTTGGAAGTCCATCTCGTATAAGGGATATATCCGTTAATGAAATGTTTTTGTAGGTTATGCATCGGTATAGATTTTTGGATCATTAATTTTTAAAGAGCGACTTCTTCACTCCAGAGGTGGATTGATTTGATTGATTGTTTGTTGTTTAACGTCCAGCAAGCAATATTTCAGCTATATTCAGGACGTGAAATTACAATTTTTAAATTACTGGTACGTCATGCCTCCGTTTATAATAAAACGTAATCATCCAGAGGTGGAAGGGGAGGCCTTTGACAAGTGAGAAGTCAAAATTCTTTTGCAAGGCTTAATTTGGTTAAATCTTGCTCTGGTGTTTATTCACTGAATTTAAAATGAAATGGTGCAAATGTAAATAATGCATTATTATATCCCAATTGCCGTAGAAATTTGCTTAAATAAACGTTTTCATGCTAATATTGAAACTCCATTTGCAGGAGTTATGTGCCTTATAATTACTGTATATATAAGGGGGCTTACATTGATGAAAATTCAGTGTGCAGGCGACATATTAGATTAAAACTCCGTGTGCAGCGTAAAAGAATTTGTTGGCTTCCACATTTTGGGATTTATTAACTTAACAGCTCCATGTGCAAGAGTTATTTCCCTTTGTGAGTTATATGCCTTGAATTTTCTTAGCTGGGGCTGCAGCGTACAAGAATTTCTTCGCAGCCGCATTTTGAAATTAACGTAACAGCCGAGTCCAACAGCGCCAATACCGTAAAATTTTAATTGTTTAATACTTAATAAAACAAAACTTGAAATTGTTGTTATTTATATAATTAATGTTGAGCAGTGCAATATATGCTACAGCACAATATACGTGTAGGTTGGAATTATATAAAAATCGATATTAAGTAACTAGTCATGTGGTTACATATCAAAGTAGAAGGAATGTATTATACACGATGTACCTAAAGTATCATATCAGTAAATCTAGTCTGTTGGTTCATGGATACACATAATTAAAATAAACCACATATGGTATAGCTTTCGAGGCAGGTTGCTAGTACTTATGGTGGTTTGTTGTTGATCGATTTATTAATTATTTACTTATCATTTTTTCAACAATTGAGCAATCTGGAATAATTATATATTATTATTATATATTATTGAACTTTATGAATAATTCTACAGCGTTTATATATTTCATTAAATTTTTGTTGAAAAAACCTTTAATAATGATGCAAAAAAAATTATTACTTTATAGACAGTTTTTTTTGTAACATGAATCCTTTATCTTTTTGAAAAAGAAACTAGACAACGAGTATATGTATGCGTTAAAATAAAACATTTCCATTATATTGCAAGAATGGTCACGTGTGTCTGTTAAACCCCAGGGAAAACAGCCATGCAATAACCAACTATAATTAGAACCAATAATGGAAAGAAAATTATATCAAATTTGATTTTGATTTTCACTCCAAAATGATAGCACGAACTTCGAATATTAGCTCTTCATTTGATTGGTCGAATATCATTCGCACCATAATACACACCGCTAGGTGCTTATTTAGGTAACAAGTAATTTATAACACCGCCTTCCTCGTAAGGCAAATACACTTTCTCACGCGTCGCGTTCGAAAGTGTATTTGTCTAACTCGGAAGACTTTATTATAAATACAATGTATCACATATGTTTCTTCTCAAATGAAATTGCATTCATATTCCATTTATTATACAATATGAATTTATTTAACAGGTTACAGGTAAGTTAAAAGCTTCATATCCTTTAATGTGTCCCTTAATCCCCCATTCCTTAATTAGATGTTTATTTTGCGAGAAGAGGTTTTTCGAAATAAATTGTATCAAAGGTTATTTTTCTTTGGTGAAGGTTATAAAGGACGCCGTCATGCCTAAATTCCTTTTTCACACACTGTTATCGACAAACATCCTGGTTTATCTAGTAATTTGAGATTCAAATATATATCAAATGTCGTAAATATTAATATTTTTAAGTTTGAAGTCCGTAAACAACGTATGTTTCAAAACACATGCTCCGGTAAGGAAAATAACGATGAAATTATACATATATTTTGCTGTGGACTCCTGCGATATATTAGTTAGTGTTATGTTGAGTTTGCATTCTTTCGGGTTCTGTTCTGGCTACATGTATGTTCTTGTTAACACAGCTAATTTTATACGTAGGGTACAACCTGACTGGTTTTTGTTTTCGCATTAAACAGGATACAAGAACTATTTAGGTTCTAACAAAACAGTAGTATCTAATATCTGGAAGGGTTCATAATCCAAATGGGGCGTCGGTGGCGGAGTGGTTAAGGTAGTTCGTCTACTTTTGATCACGTGGTCTGTCAACACTGAGATTGCAGGTTCGATTCTGGTTGCGGGTTCGATTTTGTACTCGACTCCAATCTTAATTGACAAGGATAGCCAGTTTTCCTACCGCAGGTTGGGGGTTTCCTCCGGGTACTCCGGCTCCCCTCACCCCCCCCCCCCCAAAAAAAAAACTGGACGCCATGATATAGCTGAAAAATTGCTGAAAATGGCGTTAAACATAATTCAAACAAAAAAAAAAAACATAATCCAAACAAACTGGGTTTTAATCAGTCTGACCGTTCAACACTCTATCAAATTGGAATTATCTATCTTGAATCTATTTTCTCCGAATCTGCAAAATATTAATAAATAATAAATAAGACCTTCATTGACCTGCCGGGTGATGTACACTTGTGTATAAACTTATAAACCATTGTTATAAAAAAACAAACAATCGTCTGCGCTTTTACTATACATACAATTTCCTTGTTTTAAATATCTCTTGAAATTATGATTGCAAAAAGTTTTCCCAATTTTTGAATTTAGTAAACAGCGATTATGCTGCGATGATTAATGGATACACCTATTTCTGACTAGTGGTATATGATACCCATCTATTTTAATCAACAAACCAGCTAAAGTAATGGAACCGGAAGGTTGGGCATACTCTCCAAAACTTGCTCTCCAAACATGACGAATAGAAAACATCTTTAGGTGTAGGACCACCAAATACCAGAACCAGTCCAGAGATTGTAAAAGTAGTACTATACAACAGACCAGTTCACTGTAGCCTAATATATAATTTGAACCGCACATGATACCATAAGAAATTGATATGTTTGGAAAGCTAAATATTATAGAAAACATGGGGATAAAGTTTTACTGGTTTTAACGAACATAAAAATGTTGAGTCAATTAAGTACATGCATTATATTTGGATTGAAATAGAAATTGATAGTAGTTTTTTTAGACCATATGAGCTTCCGGTTGAGCGTTCTTTCTTTTTTATATGCAATGAAACATTTTGGGAAATTTTGACAGAATGCACACCCGGTGCATATTTCTATGGGATAGAAGTGTCTCTTACTCTTATTTGAAATAAAGGTATATTTCTAGGCAAGTAAAAATCATCAAATTTAATATAGCCAAAGAGTCGAAAAAACAATGGTGGTCCTACACCTCTGTACGCTATTATTACGCACCAAAAAATTGGCGTAAGTTTTTGATTGGATGATATTTTTATTGTCTGAAAAATTACGTCCGTTCATACCAAGAAGTGTACAAAAATGCACCAATGTTTATATTTGGATTATTTTTTTAGAATATTACTATATCAATTAATTATGTATTAATTATTTGTTGTGCACAATCAAGGAAGAAGCACACTCTGACATCATTTTATATGGGTTTCCTGATCTAAAATTAGGTCCCTAAAAATAGAATGATTGTCTTGTCTCTGTCGCCATTAGCAGCGACATTGAACAACGTGATCCCAGTCGCAATTATACATACGTCTGGGTGATCGAGACTACTTTTGGACACAACTTATCGGAATCCACTGTCATTTACCGGAATCCAATTTGTTCTTTACCATATATATATTTCAATTCTCAATTAATTTGTTAGTTTTGTTTTCTATTGAAAAAGTACATATGTATTGGTAAAATTAAGAAATAAAATAGAAAAATATTGCCGTATGCGATGAGAACGAAGAGAATCTATATTTTAATACATTTAGTTTATGTGACAGTGACATAAATGGTCGTATGAAGACACATCAATGCAGAAGATATTACATGTATTATTAACATGTGCATATTATATTATCTATTTAAAAACACGACGCAATCGATTAATTTGTCGACACCTGCTACAAGTTTTGTATAAGGTGTAAATTGACACCCAGCGATGCAAATAACAAGTCTAATCAATATGAACATTTAAAAATGTACTATTTAAAATCAGTGAATAAACACAAAGATGACCTGTTTAAGGTGTAATTAAGATTTTTGATAAAATCCTTAATGTATTAGTTGCTTATCACTGAGTAAATTATATATTAATTTACCAGACAACAATACCTAGTTTGTATTAACGGTCGACCGAAATAAGAAGAAAACAGTGTTTGCAAACTTATACATAAATATATATATATTTATTGTCTTTTTAAAAACAACGGCACCTTGTGAAGAAGGTTGATAAAAGAAACCTACAATTTTCTCTCGATTGCTATAATCAGTTTAAAAAAAGTAATATAACTTCAAAATTTTCCACATTTTCCAATCGGTTCTGAATGTTAACACACGTTTAACCGAAAACAAAATCTGAATTGAGAGTTATGAAGGACAAACAAAGACTGCACGCGATTTCGGAATCACATTGTACCGGACAACAGACTTGTAACGTCAATTGGTATCGCATAATTACAGGTCCGGGTTCGCCCGTTCTGTTAACATTTTGGGTCCGTTTTCGATCGAATGTTTTTTATATAATTTAAGGTCCTGAGTGTAACGAAATATTTATATTGAAAATCCGATTCGGTAAAATTATTATGGGTTGCTGTTTTGGTCTAGCCATTTCGTACCATGTCATTTCGTTTCATATCAAATTCGTACCCATATTTACCATTTCGTACCATTTCGTTCGCATGTCAGTTCGTACCATGCGTTATGACCAATTCGTACCATGCTATTTCTACATTGGTCGTTCCGTACATTATATGATTGATGATTTGAAATAAGTTGCGATAATAAATTAACTGTGCTTGTTGTGTTTCATCCTACCAAGTCAAGGTTTTGAGTCCGCGTTCGCTAGACCGTGGAGCGAACGCGGACTCATAATCCCTGACTTGGGAGGATGGTTGTGTTGTTGACTCTTGCTATATTATTGTTACCTTCGGGAGTGAGTGTATGTGGTGAAACTCTATACCCTGGTAACGGGTTAGTTAAATATTAAATGTTAAAACACACCGGTAGCACGTGTGGTACGAGCGGTCTATACTATGGACTACTGGTTTGTAACTATACTATGGTCTATAATCTTGTTGGACTCTCATGAAAGTATTTGTACTATAGATAACAGAGACTTATATCTCAAATATAACAAATTATGTATTTTCTGTATAATAGCATTCATAATAAAATCCCCCAGAGCGTGAAACGAGACAAGGACCCTCCCTATGGACAAGTGTGGGCGTGGGAGAAATATGCTAATGTTGTAGTAAAACCTAGTAAATTATCAGATCAGGACAACAATAGGTAAACAATATAACGGTAGCGGTTTTAGCCACGATTGCGGGTGTCCGTGTAACGCTCCATTGTTTCGATGGTAAATGTGGGTCCAATTAGAATATTTGATTGGTTCCGCCCACAGGTTCAGCTAGTCAATATCCGGAACACATGATCTGTTGACGTAAACATAGGGTCATGGCGGAAAACATGAAATGGTAAAAACATGACGAGGGAAAAGGGAGATTTTGGCTTAACAGAGCCTATCCTTAACATAAAATAGACCTAGTTACAATATATCAATCCTACAATACTGCAATCAAAAGGTAAGACTGTGGGACGAACGGAATACAATGTATTAGGAAAACTTAAGCTGGGAAGGTAAGGGGACCCCCTTTGGTCAAACAATCAAAGACAAACTTCATCTAAACAATTCCGATAAAATATAATAGTATTTACAAACAATATAAAGTATCACGAACGCGATACCTGAAATAGAAACAATAACATATAATGTTCATCAATAACATATAATGTTCATCAGCTCAGCAAACCGCATGTAGATTGTCACTTGGCAACGGCCCACGATGCCGCGATGAAAATAACATTGTAAACGAAAGTGAAATGTGCGAAAGTGACTAGAATAAAATACATTTACATAATACAATTCCTAGACACTTAGCACCTAGCTCTAACACTACCCTTTATCCAGGGAAAGTTCGTCCTCGAACTAAAAAGGGACACCTACCTAAGGACAATTTCTACCTATTACCTATAAAAAACTAGATAATTAATCTTCCGGGGAGCCTTCAAAGCTTGTCCAGATGTCTCTTAATTGAATGATCTTCAGACAGGTAACATGTTTCTTCTTTAACAATCATTTTAACACCAACAGGTACCAGTCGCCTCTGTTAACCAGACTGCTGGTTTCGTCTGCAAAGGTTTATTTACTCTTGTACGGTCTTGGCCAGGGGATGTGACATGTAAGTTGCTGCAAAAAATAAACGAGGGTCCATGCACATGTCTTCATAATACTTAGTCTGGGGCTTGGTATCAGTAGTGTACAATTTCCACTTCTCGGTTGGTTCACTACTGTGAATACATTCTGTGGTCATTAATTCTGGAACACTGGAGGACTTCTTAATGGATAAGTCTAATGGTACATCATCTGGCAAAGGTTAGGGGTTCTGGTCGGGATACAGTTTGGGTTAACTTCGGAACTTGGTTGACTAATAGCTTTGTTGTGGACAGGCCTATAGGCTGTGGTTCTGCTTTAACTGGATGTGTTATACTGGATGGTGAGGATATATGCAGGTCAAGAGCTGTTGGTTGCTTCTGGATTTCTTTTCTGTGTTCTTTAAGGGAAGGTCTGTTGGAGAATACTGTTCAATACATGTATGTCTTGTGGTCTTGACTGGTGACATTGTTGGTGTAAGGTATTTGGAAAAGAGGTCATCTGATGGTATAATAACGAGGTCATCTGGTAATTCATACTCCTTATCTCGCCTCATCGGAGATGGAGTGGTTGGCGATCTTCTGAACATCTCCTCAAAATCCGGCATATTCTTGGTCCATTCCTTAAGTTGTTGTTAGGTGTTATCATCGAGCGGCAGCACTGGTTTCGCAATAGTAGATGGCATATTATTGGTGACTCATGGGGTATCTGCCGGTGTGATAGTAAACCTGCAATGTTTTTTTGCAGTTCATGATTTCTGGGCCTATAGCTATCATATGTGGAGCAAGACCAACTTCATCCCTCGTATCTGCAGTACATACGATTCCCATGCATATGCCGCTGGTGTTTATGAAGTTTAGCTTTGTTTAGCAACCTGGCACTGATCCACCGATGTTGGTTGATACATTCTGTGAAATATAAATAAGGTACTCACAAGTCAATATGTACAAACTACAAATATAAAAGGCAGGTATATTCATATACTATCATAGTTAAATGTTGGCTATTAGTTGAAGGTAAGTAATTCCAAGTACGTTTGACCACTTAGCAGTGTCTACTTTGTTAATGGATGATGACACCACCAAGTTTTCATTGGTCCCCGGCATGATACTAGAGGTAAGTTAACACAAATTTGCAAAATATATATAATGGTAAAAGTAATAACAAAACACTTGGTCATAGTGCTAACATAATAAAAATTTTGATGAACATTTATGCAAAAATATCAATAAGTCAAATGACTGCTGGTATCAGTCAATGTATCAATATTCATTAATAATCACGCAATGGTATGTAACATATATATATATAAACTTATAAATTAAAAATTAATCTGTCGGGCCCGTCTGTCTATTCTGGTTAGCTACTTCCCCCTAGTATGGCTGGTTGGTTTACCTAGAGGTTGGTACCACCTCTTTGGGTTCCCTTAATATGGTTTTAATCTTCAGGTACAGTCTGAGACTCATGAATTGTTTCACCATACTGTGAAAGTACTTAAATTCGTGGGTATCAATTTTCGTGGTTTGGTGAAATTTTACATGTTCGTGGGTTCTTAAATTCGTGGACTGACGGTTTCCGAAAATGCAAAAAGTGAGGTAGCGATCAAAATAAATGATTACAGCAGAATCATTTTCAATGTTGATAATAAACATCAACATATAAAGAAGACAAAACAGTTTCATTACATGATGTTGTTTACGCGCGTCGTAACGAATGTAAAATTAATAACACGGAAATCAATAGCTAATTATAAACACGGTAATGTATTAATTAATTGATTAATTGCAAACAAAATTCCTTTGAGTCTATTTAATTCTCTAATTGTTATCTATAGAAGCATTCCTAGCCGAAGGGCATTTATCACTTTATGTGTTGAGTAGCAATAAGTACAAAGGTGTAATTTAATGTCATTTGTGCCACGATCGGTATTATCACAAAATCCATTTGATTTAGCGTGTCATTGATATGCATTAATAAAGATAAAGTATAGCTTATCTTTTAAATATTTTATTTGTTATTTTAATTTATGTTCAAAGGAGCAACCAAACTCATAATTCCGATAATAATTTGTTACTTTTTAACATCGAAGAACACCTCGTATATCCCACCTTGACCGGAAGTCGATGTTTCTTCGTACGCTTTACAATTAAATAATACCTACATTTAATAAAACACAATTCGAACATGAAACCTGTAACATAATCATTAAGATGGATTTTGAGCTGAACATTAGTAATGGATCGAACCACAAAATCATATATTACATTTACAAATTAATGTCCGATCTCGGAAATTTTCAGATCGTTGTTCCAAAGTTCCCATCTGTTAATGAAGTTTTATTCTTCGTTGGATTTTTAATTTCGTGGTCCGAGGCCTCCACGAAAACCATGAAAATTGATACCCCACGAATAAAAAGTATTTCACAGTAGATAAGATCAGTGGGCATTTGAACCTCGCCGCCAAACATCATAAAATTTGGTGATTCCCCAGTGTTTCTTTGGGTGAAGATCTAAACGCAGCCATGACAAAAGGTAAATACAGGTCCCAGCTCGTTGGTTTTTGGCCACAAACATCAAATTTACTCAACATATCTTCTATGGTATTGTTCAATTTTTCCACCAAACCTGAACTTCGAGGGTGGAAAGGACTGTTTTTTGTTTTGTCAATGTGAAGGATTTTGCCCAATTCCATAAATATTTGTGAAGTAAACTGAACTCCTTGGTCCGTATGCATCTGGGTAGGTACACTATAGCGACATATAAATTCACAAACTAGTTTTTCTGCAATGGTTAGAGCAGTAATATCTGTTAAAGCATAAACCTCTGCAAAACGGGTAAAATAATCTGTCACAACTAGTATTTATTTCCATTACAGGTTTGAGGTACTGGACCAATGCTACCGTGTCCATTGTCTCACCCACTACATAGGTTTTCATGGCCCCTGTGGTAGATCGAGATGGTCCTTTTCGTTTTTAACATTCTAAACATTGTTTCCAATATTTCAATAAAATCATGATAACCAACCAACAATCTTGCTCTGGTTCGAGCTATTCCCATATGTCCTGCTAAAGGGTCACTATGGAGCATTTTTAAAACTTCTTTACGAAAGCAAATTGGTAATACATATTGCAAAACAGTTCCATTTGTTGGTCTTCAACCATTTTCTATATAAAATTCCATCTTCTACTGTAAGACGCTGCCACTGGGTGCAGTAAGCTTTGTGTGTCTTACTTTAATGTGATATTTCTTGCCATTTAGGCCTTCTATTATTTTTTCAGCCATGAAATTACAACTTTTAAAACAGGATCGTTAACTTGACCATCTTTAAAAGCTGATTTAAGGTTACTTTTTACCCAGTTGATAGAAATTTGTGTTGGTTCAACATCATCTGGTTTGTTATATTTACATGTAATTGCCCTGGTTTCGGGACAGGTATGGTCTTGGCTGTGGTTTGCACAATCCTATGGGTCACAGTGCTTACAATTGTTACAAGGTCGACGGGATAGTCCATCAGCATTGTTTTGTTTTAAACCTGCCTTATTATTATATTTTATAACATAATTATAGGTCCCTAGGATTTCTAGACACCTGGCTAACTGTCCCTCTGAATTTTTAAAATTGGTCAGCCATGTTAAAGCACCATGGTCAGTTATAATTACAAAATGCAACCATATAATTAATGGTCAGTGTTTTACAGCTCTAATTATAGCCAAGAGCTCACGTTTGGTAACACAGTATTGACGCTCAGTTTTACTAAGTGTTTGGCTATAATATTCTATTACATGGTCCCTACCATCATCTCCTATTTGGGACAAGACTGCTCCTATAGCCTTGCCACTGGCATCGGTGTCTAAAATAAATTCTTTATTCATTGATGGATAAATCAATACTGAGCTCATGGTCAGAGCTTGCTTTAAAGTATGAAAAGCATCTTCACATAAAAAGAACATTCTTTTCTGTTAGCTGGTGTAAAGGTTTGCCAATTTTAGAAAATCTTTTATAAATTTCCTTTAGTATGAATAGGTACCTAAAAAATGCCCTTACATGCTCTTGCTTCTGCTTCCACTTTCGAAGGGTCTGGTAAAATTCCAGAGCTACTTACAATATGTTTTAACAAATTTACCTCTTTTTGAAAGAAATGACATTTCTTTGGTGCTATTTTTAGACCTGCACTATTAAACCTGTTAAACACTTTGAAGTCTTTCAACATGTTCATCAAAAGTTTGAGAAAATACAACAATATCATCTAGGTAAACAAAGCATATTCTCCATTGGAAGCCAGCTAAAAAAACACTTCAAATTAATCTTTCAAAGGTAGCACCAACATCTGAGAGTCCAAATGGCATAGGTTAAATTGGAATAATCCTTTAGCAATGGCAAAAGCAGTCTTAGGTGCATCATTCAAGTCCATGGCACATTGATAATAGCCACTGGTAAGATCAATGGTGCTAAACCAAGTATTTCCTCTTAGAGCATCCAGAGAATCATCAATTCTGGGTAATGGATATGAGTCTTTGACAGTTACGGCATTGATTTTCCTGAAGTCTACACATAGTCGTA
Source organism: Limnoperna fortunei (assembly GCA_944474755.1). Classification (NCBI taxonomy): domain Eukaryota; kingdom Metazoa; phylum Mollusca; class Bivalvia; order Mytilida; family Modiolidae; genus Limnoperna; species Limnoperna fortunei. Next base: position 44,796,844 of record OX104113.1, read on the forward strand.
ATGAAGTCTGCTTAACGGACCACAACCAGAGGACTATTCAACGGTGACTAGCTTTTAGGTTTAATTATGCCATGGTTCAGCATTTTCTGTAGATCATTTTCAACTTCTTTCCTTTGAGATACAGGAAGACGTCTAAGTGGTTGTTTAATGGGTTGTGCATCACTGGTTTTAATTTTGTGTCTGACAACATTGGTCAAACCTATGTCATTATTTGACATAGAAAATACAGGTTTGTTCTTATTAAGCAGGTCTTGTACAACTTTGTTTTGTTCTGTAGTCAGGTAAACTTTGCATCTGTTCAATAAGTCTTCAAATAAGGAGGTACTTGATTTAGACATGGGGTTTTCATCATTATTATATAGTATATTCCGCTCACTTATTGACTCAGCTGTAGCAGCAAATATATTCTTGAAAATGGTGGTTGATCACTTATATTTATGATTCACAGTCGTATTCCATGTTGTCCAGCTGTGCAAATTGGCTTTGCAATCAGTTCCTCTTTAGAATGGAGAGACTATGTGGTTGAATCTATTACAATCTAGGTATCATTTGTTCGATTCTTTACTGGTTTGTGTCCTTATATTAACTGTTCAATTATTCTTGGACATATAGTCATATCCAAGTACTGCTGTCATTTCTATGTCTGTTATTATCATATCTTTGTAAATAACTTGGTTACTGAATTTAAAAGGGACTGTGAGGCTACCTATTGGTTTGACTGGGCTCTCATTGGCCATACGCAGTACTCCCACACTTTCAGCACTTAAAAGTTTCCCTGGTTATTTTGATTGTCTCCCCTGTCCCTAAAATCAAAGTCAGTATTTTTAACCTTAATCTCATTTAATATACTTTTTTGGTCAGTTAATCTTTTACTGCACACTTTTGCAGTGTGGTCCAAATTTTCGCACTAAAAACACCTTACAGTTTTCTTTTATCTTGGTTTGGTTCTTAATTGGTGCCTTTGTCTTGGGCTTGATATCTAAATGATGGTCTTTTCCTGTTATATATCTCAGTGCAAGATTCAACGCCTCATGATCATTTAGGGCATCCCGGAAGGTTTTGTATCCTATATTATCCCTGACATCCTGTGGAGCAGAAGGGTAAGCCAGTCTTACATGCGCTTGATATCTCGTGCAAGTTCTGGGAAAGATTAACTTTTTCGTCGAATACGAGCATCAAGTTGAGATCTGTGCATTTCTGTTTTGTTTTCTGGTGCAAATCTTTTGGTAAGAACATTTTTTAGTTGGTCATATGAAAGCAGGTTCTCATTATTGATATCTGCCACAACAGCTAGAGAAGGACCTTGCATACAGGAAATAAGTTTAAGTTTCTTAATATTTTCTGACAACTGGTTAAGTTTTGAAACTGTTTCAAAATGCACAATATAGTCTGACCAGTCAGCGTTGCCATCATAGGAGTTTGGTTTGGTTTGGTATAACCTACAAATTGTAATGGATCTGGTTTTAATAGTTTGGACTTGAGTGTGTCTTTATTTGGTCTATTGGTACTGGTATTGGTACAAAAGTATTATTTGTTAATTTTGTTACACTTCTGTATTCATTAACAGACTTCGGTAATGTCATTGTTGGCATTGGTATCTAGAGGTTGGTAGGTGTGGGTTGAAAGGTGTGATTTAATGACTGATGAGGGGTAGACATTTGTCCAGTTTCTCTTGTACACTCAGATTGTACTCTTTTAAAAAGATTTAACAGTAGCCCGTCAATTCTGGTAAAACTATCAATGGTTTCACTCTGGTAATTTTCTATCTTTTCATTCAGTTTCTTGTTTAGGGTAAAAACATCTGGTCTCAATCCCTGTATGTCTCTTGAATTAATGTCTATTTGTCGTGTCAACAAATCAACCCTCAATTTAAAGTTTTTGTATTCTGTTACATTGTATGTTCCATCACCTTGTCTTTGCACTTCTGAAGGGGACACAATTTCTTGTGAGATATCACTTTCATGTGAAGTTGTGGATACCCTACTGGAATTTTCTGATTCACCCCTACTTTGGATGCTCATTATTATATATTTTTTAATACAGAAAATTTAGCCTGTATTTAATTTCCCTAACTCAGTCAATTAATTTATACACCTGTCTCACTTGAAAGCTGGGGTTTTTGAATCCCACTGCCGGACACCAAATGTTTACCTCGGGTGTGAGTGTATGTGGTGAAACTCTATACCCTGGTAACGGGTTAGTTAAATATTAAATGGTAAAACACACTGGTAGCATGTGTGGTACGAGCGGTTTATACTATGGACTACTGGTTTGTAACTATTATATAATCTATAATCTTTTTGGATTCTCATGAAAGTATTTTTACTATAGATAACAGAGACTAATATCTCAAATATAACAAATTATGTATTTTCAGTATAATAACGATCAGTATAAAATCCCCCAGAGCGTGAAAACGTGATAGGGACCCTCCCTACGGACAAGTACGGGCGTGGGAAAAATGCTCATGTTGTAGTTAAACGTAGTAAAATATCAAGTCAGGTGAACAGTAGGTAAACAATATAACAGATGAACGTACTCAGGTAAACCTGTTAGCGTTTTTAGCTACGATTGCGGGTGTTACGCTCTGGGTGGCGTTTCATAAAGCGATCGCTAATTAAAGTGCTCGTTATCCCATGCAATTTAAATGTGATAACGTGCACGTTAAGCTACCGATCGCTTTATGAAACGGCACCCTGGTTTGCAAATAAGCGTCCAAAAAATACCAATCCCTGCGGTGAGCCACAATCTTGTTGAGCAGACGATTACGAGCTTTTATAGTATTTGCCCACGACCCACTGTTTCTATAGAAAATGTGGGTCAAGTTAGAATATTTGATTGGTTCCACCCACAAGTTCAGAGGTCACAATAATCAATGTACGGGACACATGCGCTGTTGACGTAAACATATGGTCATGGCGGAATACATGAAATGGGAAACACACGACGAGGGAAAAGGGAGATTTTGGCTTTACAGAGCGTATCCTTAACATAAAATGGACCCAGTTACAATATATCAATCCTACAATAATGCAATTAAAAGATAAGACTGAGGGACAAGCGGAATATTAGGAAAACTTAAGCTGGGAAGATATGGGAGGATCGACCTTTGGTCAAACAATGAGAGACGAACTTCATCCTAACAATTCCCATAAAATATTGTAACAATATTTACAAACAATATAAAGTATCACGAACGCGATACCTGAAATAACATACAATGTTCATGAGCTCAGCAACCTATGAGTGGCCGTTCACGTCATTGGCGCGATATTCTATCGCGTTAATAAAAATCACGGGTTATTTTGTGAAAACAGCGTGTTATTTCTTTTATTAATCGCGTTAAAGACACAAACTATCGCGTTAGTGTATAAAACTAACGCGATACTCTAGTAAACCACAAATAACGCGAGTCTGTACTAATAACGCGTTATTTTTACTGTAACCGGTTGATTAGCCCTTCATGTCATTTGCTTTTTTCTATCGCGTTAATAATATTAAATAACGCGTTATTTTTAACAATAAACGCGTTATTTTTACCAGTAAACGCGTTATTTTTACCAAATAACGCGATAGATATTTTGCAAAACAACGTCTTATTCAATATTATTATAACGCGATAAAAAAGCAAATGACATAAAGGGCAAATCGACCGATTACGTGTTATAACGCATTGTTTTACTAAAATAACGCGTTATTAGTACACACTATCGCGTTATTTGTGGTGTACTATAAAGTATCGCGTTAGTTTGTCTCTTTAACGCGATAAATGAAAGAAATAACGCGTTGTTTTAAAGAAATAACGCGTTTTTTAAAGAAATAACGTGTTATTTTCACAAAATAACGCGTTACTTTTATTAACGCGATAGAATATCGCGCCAATGACATGAACGACCACATGTAGTTACACAATTTTAATGCTATGGAGAGGTATTGTAAGTTGTTATAACTTGTATCCAATCCATTTGTTATTTATATAATAGACAATAAAATATGTTTAAACTTAAACGGCCACTCATAGCAACCTCACGTAGATTGTCACTTGGCACCGGCCCACGATGGCGCGATAAAAATAGCATTGAAAACGAAAGTAAAATGTGCGACAGTGACTAGAATGCATTTACATAATACAATTCCTGGACACTTAGCACCTAGTTGTAACAATATTAAATAAAGTATAGCATATCTATAACTTCTTTGTCAATCAATATATGCAAAACTTGATTGTTTGTTATTGTACCGACTTTAAATAAAACTTGTGTCTTTTCTTGTCAATATACATTTTACACCAACATTTTATATTCTTCATAAACAATAAAACATGACTTTTGTCAAAACTATTACGAACGCATATATTCGTCATCAAACATAAGTCATATAATTACACTTATAAATTTTGACCCGACCTGTAAATATTTCCTTACTTACCTTATGATCTTATTTTTTACAAAAAGTAAACATTATTTGACAGACATATTTTTTTAACGATACGTAGACTCAATCTTTAAAATTATACAAATTTATCAAGCTTTATATTGGTAGAATCTGTATGATCTGAGCTTCAATAATACATAAACATTTTTTGACAGACAAAAGTTTAACGTAACATATTTATCGTCAAACATGGTTACCGTATCAATTTCAGTAAATTTTTCATGTAACAAAATCGTGTCCTGTTAAGAATGTTTGCCTTTAAACTAATTGTTGATTTAAAAGCAAAATGTCATTTTACAGCTTATAATTTTTACTTTGATAATCTTTATTACTTCAAAAGTTATGACAATTGATATATAGAAAATGTCCCGTCCTGGTTTTCTTCGTCATGTTTTGAGACCAACCCGCAAATTTCATTCTCTTCCGGTAAAATATCACTAATGAGTAACAAGTTCATTCTGTTAATGCGTACATTCTTAATTTGTACAATGTTAATGCGTTCTCTTTGTAAGCGTGGCGATTTTGAAAAATAAGTAAAATAGCTATAAAAAGATAAAAGTAAACTAGCTATGAAATAGGCCAAATTTTACTGCCGTTATAATCCGAAGTAAGTTTTGTAATTTGTCGGATTAACGGCAGAATTCAGTCCTATTGCTCGTAATGTAGGAAATAAAAAATTCTTACTTCAGTCTATTTATACAAAATTCAAACATAAAATTCATCTTCTCTACGTTATTAAAGCTTACGACATTGCGAAACTAACCGGAAACGATCTTTATTGAAGAAATTTCTTTTTTCGTCTTTGAAGATGCACGTGGAAAATGCTATGTTGATCATTTTTCCGTATATGGATAATGTGACCTAATTTTATTATAAACGTGCTAATTTGCATACTATAACAACCATTCCGTAGTAAGAATCCAGTAATTTACATATGTGTTACCCAATATGCAACACACCATTCAGTGTCGGGTTTCTCAATGTTTTTCGGGTATTACTAAAACGCGGAAACGGAAAGCTGAACGGAAACGGAAAACGGAACGGAAAACGGAATTAGTGTTTAAGGGGCTTGTTTAGGGCATATTGGGATATGGGATATTCACCTATTTTATTCATGGTATACAGGATAGTGGAGAGTTGACAAACCGAATGATTAAGAATTGAAAAGAAAGCTCAAAGGAATTGGAAAAGTCTGAAGATAGCCGAAGACTTGGGTTCAGTTTTCATAGACATTTATAACAACGCAAATAATTTTACATTTCTGTAGGCGTAGACAAAAGGTACATTTGATGGATTTCATTGGACCCGAGTCAACATAAAAAATGAAAATATAACTACAAATTTATGACATTGTCACAAAATGTAACATTATTTTTAGCAGGTGCCCCTGCAAATATCAATATGAATATACAAAAGACTGAAAGGATTTTTAACGTAAAAAAAAGAAGATTTTGGTAGTGTTAGAAATTAATATATAGCGTTATTAATTCATTGGCTCTTTTTTCAATAATTAAGTTGGAACAAAATTTTCAAACGCGAAATTTTTCTAGCAAAGATAAGATAAGATATTCTTAATTACTAATCATAGTGGCTCTTATAGGGCCTGACATACATGTATATGACACTCAATTGCACACAACATTACAATGGAAAACAAATACAGTATTCTATCAGGGTTTCGGTTTCGTTTAAACAAAGCACCACTAAAACCAGGCCCTTAATCGATATAAACTATATAATTTTGAGGATTTCTTTTTCAATGTAAAATGTTTAAAAAATCAATTCAGCAATATTAATTTCAAATTAAAAAGATACAATTTTTATAGTAAAAATAAATTTTCCATGTTCATGGCTTCTTTGGCAATCGCCCGTACATAACCCATATAGTGTCGCTAGGCGTAAAACACAACACCCACTCACTCCTTTTCAAGGAAAAAACCCAGCTGAATAAAAAAAAATTTCGTTTGCTTTTGCATGAGAAATATACAAAGAACAAATTAAAAACTACTGAATCAAATAAAAAAATGAAGAATTTACAATTGACAAAGAAATAACTGAACATGTAAGGAACTGCAAGTACTAATAACTATTTACATGTCATTTATTCGACCAATTTTAGAATATGCTGATGTTGTATGGGATAACTGTACAACTTATGAATCTAATCTATTGGAGAGTGTGCAAATTGAGGCAGGCAGAATTATCACCGGTTTAAGAATAAACTCGTCTAAAACTAAACTTTATGAAGAACTTGGATGGGAGCCTCTTTATAAGAGAAGAGAAAAACATAAACTTATATTATTATATAAGATTATGCACGGCTTAACGCCACAATATTTACTTGATATTGCACAACCATTTACAGTCAATATTCATAACACTATAATCTGAGAAATGCTATTTCAGAGAGTAATTTTAGAATTCCTTTTTGTAATTCTGTATCTTATGATAAGAGTTTTATTCCCAACCCTTTTAAACTTTGGAATAATCTTCCAGAGTCAATTAAAACAAGTCCCTCCATTGAAATATTTAAGAAAAGGTTAAAATCTGATATACTGGCTTGTCCTGAATATTTCAACGAAGGAAATAGAAAAGAAAATATAATACTCCGTCAGATGCGAAATGATGCCAGTAATCTGAATAAACACTTACTATGTCATCATTTATCTGATAGTTCTGCCTGTCCTCGTTGTAACCATCTAAATGAAGATCCCAGCTATTTTTTCATCTATTGCCCCTCTTATAGTATTCAGAGATAAAAATCTTCTGAATACATTTGCAACTTTATATATTGACTTTAACATTCAAAATATTTCATACGTTAATTTATTATTAAAAACTTGTTTTTGTAATACCCCTAACACTAAACATTAAGCTAAAAGTTGAGTTTATTGCCGAGTCAAGCAATGAGCAATAATTCTATAAAAGTATAAGCGAAAACACATTAATACATGTATTCACATTAACTGCCCACCTGCAATCAAATAAGGAACGATTTATTCCAGGAAGTTGTTTTCTATGGTTCATACACTGTACAGGGAAATGTTATACAAAACTTTTCATTAGTTTATTCCTGTAATATAATCAAAACTTATAATGCATACGCATCCTAATCATATTTCAGTTAAATATAGCCGTGGAAGTACCTCATGCGCATGTGGTCGCATCAGTTTACGTATAGAGACTCGGTGGCCTAGTGGTTAAGTATTTTGCCTATTATTTATTAATCACTAGAAAGAAAGATATTTTGAACCCGTGGTATTGATTCTGGTGGTTACTTTTATGATTTAGGTTAATATTACAGGGATGGGTTACTTTGCATAAATTTGTCTCTCAGAAATTTCCCAAAATGTTTATCATCTATACTACTAAAATTATAGACCCCCCTTTTTAAGCGCGGATCACAAAGCACAGAGAAATAATTTAATCATTTCAACTGCATGCAACCTTGTACATATTGAAGTACGAACTACAGCTATAGACTTACGTCACGTGAAGCAAGCGAACAGTTCGTTCTTGTTTAAATTCAGTCGGCTCACTTTTCACAGACATGGCTGGTAGGTCCTACGAATTTGTTTTCACTGTGATGAGGACTAATATGACATTTAAAAAGAACTAAAGTTAAGCTGATTACAAATTTACCTCGTAATAAATGCCTACTAATTTAATAGTCGCCAGTTGGGTAGGCGCACGTTTGTGTTGTACCCCTCACGAGTTGTCCTTGCCCCAGAAATAAATTTTTAAATGTAAAGGAGGACCGTATCCAGTACAAATTTGCGGACGTAATTAATCGTTAATTGCTAATTATTGAAAGAAATAATCGATATAAACATTTATTATGCAACATTAATTGCATGTAACCTTATATGGGTTAATACTGCGCTATTTCTCTTTGTTTTGTGATGCGCGCTTAAAAAGGGGGATCTATAATTTTAGTAGTAAAGATGTTGTCTGTCAACACTAAGATTGCTGGTTCAAATCTCACTGCGGCAGGGTCTACTCGATTTCAATCTTAATTTACATGGATTGCCAGTTTTAAAATATCTAAACTCTTTATCGGAAGTTATCTCTAACAAACAAATTAAAAAATTAAATCCCTCTTAACATGTAAAAAGATAACAGATGTGTTGTAATACACTTGATGTATCAACTTCAAAATTACATGCAGTAAGAAACAAAAGGTTTATGTTTAGCTCAAGGAAGCTTAGCAATCAGTAATCTTCTTTTATAGACATAATTGTCCTGTGTCCATCTCAGAGTATTTACATGTATATCAAGTCCCGTGTTTTTAAGATTGTAAATTTTGTCGCATTTATATACCAGAAATAGTTAATGAAAATAGAGGCCTCGGTGCGGAGTGGTTGAGGCAGTTATATTCATCTACTATGGATCACGTGATCTCTATACATACAAGACGAAAATATCTTATTGATAAACAATTAGATTTGGTCTCTGACTATATGATACTAAATCGGGCAATTGTGTGGTTTAAACCCTTCGCATTGTAATGCAATACAATTAACACTAAGCTATATTTCAAACCTTCACAATTACTTCTGCATGTGTAACTATTTTATAAGAAACCTGAGGCAAAGTAGTAGCATGATAACATGGAAGTTGGTTTTTTGTTGAATTGAACGAATATATTAATGTATAACTATTTTTGTCAGAAGAAAAATAATTTACTTTCAAACATTACCAAGCTACTTGTGTAATTAGAAAATAATTGTCATTAATGCAAAAGCGTTTTGCAATACATCGCCGGATTTTAATAATGAGAAGTAACGATTTATATATACACGCATGGCTTTTGTAATATATTTTAAACAATTACGCATTTTGTAAACTCAAATTATATGTTAATCGAAAAATGCCAACAATACATTGGTCAGTAAGCATGAAATTAATGATTCAAACAAACCAGCACAAGAAATCTTCAATATGTGGACAATATAATGTTAAATTGCCACGGTTACGACTAATTTAGTGGGTGTTGCGTGCTGTACAATTTCTCCAGTCCTGTCTTTGTTGTAAAGTTTACTCGGAAACTTTAAAATGCCAACTTCCTTGTGTGTTCTAAATACTCGCGGACATTTATTCTTCAACATCAATTCCTTTAATAGATCCATATTTGGTGTGCTTAAAATTGAACGTTTAATTTTTGAAACACTGTTTACTTTTCATGTGTGGCATTTTAAGCCCATAATACCGCTTTGTAATCCGGATTTAGGTCATCAACATCATTTTGATTAAAATCATCAATTAGTAAAATTACTGATGATTTTGGATATATGTATTATTTATGTATAAACACTTCGATAATATTACATGAATGGTTACGTTATCCATTTCAATGTCGGGGAAAACAGTCATGGATTTTCATGAAACTTTAGGAGATTGCTACTAAAGTAGGTGCTTGGACGGGATTGATTTTCAGGGAATTTGGTCATGGGGACCATACTTTTGGGAATATGACTTGATCAACTTTCATGTCCATGTATTTTCAATTTTGTCGCATGGATAGCGCTTTCATTTCTTCGTGGATTTTCATGAAACTTTGGGAAATTGTTGCTTAAAGTTGGTACTTGGATAGGATTGATTTTAGGGAAATTTTTTTAAGGGGACCATATTTTGGGAGGGGGACTTAGTCAACTTTCATGTACATGTATCTTCAATGTTGTCGCCTCGATAGTGCTTTCATTTCCTCGTGGATTTTCATGAAACTTCAATATACCAAATGCCACCTTGTTGTAATGGGAACGCGTAGGGTATTGTGAGCTTGCTCACTAAGGTTCCTTATTTTTTTAATTTTCACTGCAAAACGATAGCACGAACTTCAAATATCGACTTTTTATTTGATTCGTCTAATATCGGTCGCATCATAATAAACACCATCAATTATTTATGGGCGGGATCTACGTGTTTTTTCATGTAACAATTATGTTAAGTTAAAAACTTCATTCAATTAAACGTTCCCCTTAATCCCCCATTCTTTAATTAGATGTTTTGGGAATAAATCATATCAAAGGTTATTTTTGTCTGGTGAAGGTTATGAAGGACCCGTAATGACTGAATTAAAATTTCACACTCTGTGATCTACAAACATTCTGGTTTATCAAGAAATTTGAGATTCAAAAGTCGTAAATTCGTCAATATCAATATCTTTTTTTAGTTTCATGTCCATAAACAACGTTTCAATATACATTCTCTAGCAAGAAAACTAACGATGACATTATAGATATGGACTCTGCAATGCATTAAATAGTGTCATGCTGAGTTTGCATTCTTTCGTGTTCTTTAAAGATAATGTTGCTGGCTATGTTCTTGTTAAAAACAGCTTATATTATACGTAGGTTGCAACCTGAATGGTGTTTGTTTTCGCCTGGAACATAATACAAGAACTATTTAGGTTTAAACAAAACAGTAGTATCTGTTTTCTGGAAGGGATCATAAAACAAACTAACCGGGTTTTAATCATTCAATCATTCAACGAAACGTCTCCAAAGTCTTCCTGTTCAACACTTTGTGAAATTGGAAATATTTGTCTCGAATATATTTTCTCCGAATCTGCAATATATTAATAGGTACTTAATAAGACCTTCATTGAACTGCCGGGTACAAGTCCTATGTTTGAGGTGATGCACACTTGTGTTACTCGTCTGTCAGATAGGTAAACTGTGCATTCTACGATTCATGCATGTTAAATACAAAGGGGATAGTTCACAATGACAATTACATAAACCCTTGACAGTGTATGTCTATATATGTTTCTAATTGGCTGTGTAACTAACCAATCGTTCTTAACTCTAATTCCAATGAAGCCAATTGCAATCAGTCAAACTAACCAACGGCTAAAAAATTATTCAGATTAAATATTTTTGCCATGTGTGGTAGAATCTATACATTTATCTAATTTGATAATGTTAAATGGAAATCTGTTATTCTAATATGACGATCTAATAACGCCTTTATATTCATATTTTCTATCTCCGTATTGCACTGTAAAAAATAATGGAAAATAAAGGCCCAACCCATGAGTAAAGGAGTACAAGATCATACCCCTCAAAAATTATTATTTCATAATTAGCTCTCGGCTCCTGTAAGGTGACATATTAAATGTTCTTTTAATTGATCTACAGATCAAAACTTAAAGCCTGTCAAACCACCAGACTTTAATTTTCAGTCATAACCTACAGCTGTTATTCGGACTCTTAAATAATGATGCACACTGTCTGTCTAACCACAAGGCGATCATTTTGAAGTCATATACAATGATCTCAAATGATTTGTGTATCTTTCAGACTGTCTACTGTGTCTGCCTAACAACTAACTGTTATTGTAAGTCCTACACGATGCCGACTGCGTCTGTCTCATCTCCAGACTGTTATGTCGAGTTTTGTGTGGTGATGAGGGTGCATATTTGAATAATTTATTGAAATTAGCAATCACTTAACAACAAGAACAATTAAAAGGATGAAGAAATTATGTACTTCGATAAAATATATCTCAACATTTAGGAACAATCTTATAAAATACTATCAGTGTCTACTACTCGGGAAATCGTAACAAATAATTTTGTACGCGCTTTCTACCACAACAAACAAACGCGTGTTGAAATAAGCCATCCACAATTCTTATATTTTTCGTTCGATAAATATTTTCAGCGTTTTGTTTTACTGCAACGTTTTATTATACCACTAGGGTCCCTTTATGGACGATGCCGCTTATATAAGCCATGACATAACTTACTTTGTAATGAATGACTCTAAATCAGATTTTAATTGAAATCGGTCAAATGTTTTTCTAATTGACTGCATATTTGTCATGTTTAGAGGATTCGGTTTTCAACAGAGTGTTGGTATTCTAATGGTACTAAATGTGCTTATCTTGCCGACCGGTTTTTGTACTCTTATGAGGCTTTGTGTTTCTTGAAGGCCTGTTGAAAAGAAAGAAAAGACACTATTCTAGACCTTCTATTGCACTTTTCGCTTCACTGATAATACCTAGTTTCTTAACTGTATTAAATTGGCATTTAATGATTGACCGAAACTATTCATATACGAGGATGTTATTAGGTGCCTCACTTTCCTCCATGACAAATGTTGTCGATGCAGACAAGGCTTCTAACAACATTGTTTGTATGTAAGTTTGTATGTACGTCACAATACTATAAATGACTCATTAAAGAGCTAGATGACTCATTAAAGAGCTAGGTATCAAGGATAACTCTGGTAATTACACACAAACGAATAACATTTGACAGATGAAATCCTGGCTAACCGTAAGGCCTTCACGATGTCTTGAATACTCATTAGGACAAAGAGTCTAAAGACTACCCATACTTGTATCGGATTCCAAAATTGCATAAAAATGAAAGGTATATAGCCGGCCATCTACCTGCTCTACCAAAGAGTTGTAAAAACGATTTGACTAAGATATTGTCTGCATTAAAAAAAGACAGCAAAAAATCGTAAAACTGTTTTTTCACGAAGTAATATTAATCATACGTGGATTCTTAAAAATCTTTAAAAATTTCATCTGTTAGATGCTTTGATTTTTCGACTCTTTATACCACCATACCACCTTGCTTGACGAGAAACTAAAATCCCGTCTGAAATAAATCTCATATGAAGCCTTTGCTTACGTTATCTTTATTTCTTAATAGATCAAGTATGCACAAGCTTGCAGCGAGTATACTGATTTTTGCAAATGTCACCAATTTCTTCGGGATAAACTTATAAATAAAATGTCATCAAAGATACCAAGGTTAACAAAATTTACTATTCCAGACACGCGTTTCGTCTAATGAAGACTCACCAGTGGCGCTCTAACCCAAACTAAGGTTACAAGAAACAACAACTCCTCCGCGCTTTCACTATAGATACCAGTTCTTTGTTAAAAATATTCTATCTCGTTTGAAAATATGATTGCAAATAGTTTCCGCATTTTTTGAATTTAGTTATTTTGCTGCGATGATTATTGGATACACCTATTTCTGACTAGTGGTATATGATACCCATCTATTTTCATAAACAAAGTAACTCACATACTACATAAATAGAAGCGGGAGGTTTGGCATTTCATAAAACACAGTCCCAGTTTAACCCACCACTTTTTTAAATCCCTGTACCAAGCTGTAGTTGCTATATTTTTTGTTTTTGGCTCTGGGAGTTTTTTTACCGTTTACTTGGTGTTCTGTATTTTGTTAATACCTTCATTCGATTTTCCCAAGCGAGGTTGAAATTAAAGATACAACAAATACATTGGTCGGCAAATAATTTAAACCGTGTAGACCCGGGAAAACTATATATAAATGTGATGATATCCACTTTCCAATTGTCAACTTTCATTAATAGCAACATTTCAGCTTCTACGACGTGTGTTATGTATATTTTATAACTTATACGCTATACTTGATCTTGTGATTGCTATTCCGATTTCTAGATCGGTCACTGCTGTTGACTACTAAGCTACTTAAACAAGGGTTTGTTGAACCTATGTTAATGTTATTCCTTCATAAAGTTCTATGGCCGTTTTCACGACGACGTAATTGAGCGTTATGGGAATCCCATCTCTCAAATACGATCATACATTTTTGCGATTCGTAGGTAGTCTTGTCTTTCTTACTCCTCGATTTGACTTTTTCCGAAACATAGCAATAAATAAGCCGGTTACTAATTAGAAGCAGGAACGAAATAATTATGCAGAGCACCTGAGTCTATCCATGGAGTTATAATTTTGTATTTTAGGTTTTGCTACGTGCTGTATATGTTTGTCTGAATCTGGATTTATAATCGTCCCTAAACTTTCTGCTCTTGGTAGGCTTTCTCGCTATTTTTTCTTTTTTCCATATAACTGAAACATTCGTGTAATACTTCTTACTGATTTCCGTTAACATTCACAGGTCTTTGAAGGTCTTGTGTTCATTTCAGATAAAAACGAAGAACTGATAGGCTATTACCTGTTTATGTCAAATGGCTACATATAATAATGTGCAACATAACAAAATTATAGGAAACAATAAGATGTAAATAATTTTGATACCGATTTTACTGTAAAAGTAATACTATTTGCGGTGTGATCACTTTTGGTACCAGGGAAAAATTCTTCGACATATCAGATATTGACCATAAGGAAGGGAGCAGATGCATATTACTAAAAAAATATAATGCTACTTAATGCTATGTTGTCTCATTTTTGAAAAAGAAATGCAAAAGGTCAAAATCAATTGTTCAACTATTTCATGGTTAAAAGCTTTCATTGAGAACGGAAGCCAGATTACCAGTTGAAAACATCGCACTCTGGAAGAAAAAATGGAGATGAAGGTTAAAGAAGCACACTCAGAGGGCAGAACTCGCAACCTACAATCACATTAAGTACAAATATAATGGTACAATCTCTCAGCTTTGAACAGTCTTTATGCAGATTAAGATTTACCATCATAGTAAAACTTATTGCAAATGAATTTCGTATACAACTTTAATAGAAATTGAGATCTATCTCCTTCAAAGACTATTATAGCAGACGAAAATCATGATAGCCGTGGTTATGTTAAAATTAGATACATCATATCTGCTAATGTTTACAAATTGTCGATACTTTAGATGCCTCTGGGTCCTTTTATATTGATTAAAGCGGCGAACAAAACTGTTTAAGACCTAAAATGAAAGGAAAGTTTTATTTTGGTATTGCCTAAATCATATTATTATCAGTTGAACTATTTTGTCTTTTTTGTCCTAAGTAAGATAATCCGATTGTTTTTATAAGGAATTAAAATACATCTGGTTTGTGGAGTCTTCAATTTTTTTAGAAATTATTCGCTGTTATCAGGATGTTTTGCCACATTTTACTCAAGTTTTTAACTTTATGAGAACCCGAAAATTCTCTTTTAATTATTATTTTCGGAAAACTGTAATCTTGACTATAAATATTGCTAACTTGATTGAGGGTAGTGCAATGAGTTAGTATACAATGCGCAGTTCATTGTATCCTAGGTCTGAATTTAAGACAAATTAAGCCCAACACTGTTAGAATTAGATTTTTAACACTGTCAAATGTTTGCTGACCCTCAGCGGTATTCGAAATCACACCGTGGCACCAATTCGCTTGCACTATGTCCAGCGGTCTAGACCCCTCGGCCAAATCCGCTATATTAAAAAATAAAGCTTAATTAACCGGGGTGAATCGTAGATCGTAGACAGACATAGTACATGTGTACAAGCGTGTGACAATGGAATTTTCGTAACCTATGCGTATTAATTTGACAGTTATCTAATTCAGCATTGTTGTATATATTATATGGGATGACCAAGTTACTTGTCATACAGTCACAGTAAGTAATTTATATACAAACGTCTAAGTATTGTGACAACCATATAATATATCTATCCAGCCAATTTCTGAAACATCAGAAATACAGGATTAATATTAAATATTTATATATACGTCTACAAATTAAGCCCAACACTGTTAGAATTAGATTTTTTAACATTGTCAAGTTTTTGCTTACCCTCAGCGGGATTCGAACTCACACTGTTGTGACACTGTGGCACCAATTTGCCTGCACTATGTGCAGAGGTCTAGACCCCTCGGCCAAATTCGCTATATTTATATATATACATGCAAAAAAACAAACAAATTTAGTAAGTTATCAAAAATGAGTAGTAATGTAATTCTTGTGTACGTTAGAAAAATGGAAATAAAATTTAAAAAAAATAAAAAAACTAAAACGCCTTGATATGTAAAGATTAGAAATTATCATTGTATTACAAAATTAAAAAAAAATTAAAAAAGGAAATAAAAAAACTCGTGTCTTACAGAACTCGTTTTCTTACAAATTTATGTTGTTGGTAGACTGTTATAGTGAAAAAAACCTGCTTTCTGTTAAAAGATCTCAATAGTCGGAACTCTCAGTTATCTGTTTTACAGGTTTTATTTACCTGTTATAATGTATTAACTTTATTTAATTCACCACCTTTTTAAATACCTCAAATCCTCTGAAGGAGGAATATACATAAGATCACATAATAGTTGCTATGGAAAAGGTTTCTTCCAGATTGTCTTACATTTAATAATTACTGTAAAAAAGATAACACACTTTGTTGGGCAATCATGAATATGTTTGTAGGACAATGTGGAATTTGAAATGTTGGACAACCAGGAATTGTTTTTACAATAATTTTATTGTTTTACTAAGTAAAGTAAGTAACAATGTGATGTATATATATTTTGAAGAGTGAATGTTTTCATTTTTTCTGAAACGAAAAACAAGTTTTCTATCTATATATTTCTGTATTAGTTCATATTAAATTTAATGACAATAAATACATGAGTATAACACAATGTCACATGTAGTCAAGAAGTTTTCGGGCAGGAAGTTGGTCGGGACTGTGACAGGTTATTTGTTTACGGTGCCAGTTTCTTGAACTGTTGAACCTGCAAACGAGAAATGCGATCTGCCGATAAATTTCTCTTTCCTGCAATGCGCTTTGATTTAAACAAAATGTTAAAGTTCAGACAATACAAAACCATATGAGGGACCATTTTCATAACCTGATTGTCGCCAGATGTTGGTTTGTTAATCACGGACACCAAGGCCTCATTGTCTGTGAATAATGGAATGAAATACTTCATAGTGATTTCCATAACCCAGCTATTATTATAGGATAGCATTCAAAAGTCATGATGTTAAAATGCTTCCAGCTAACTGGAAAAGGACCAACCAAAAACAAAAAATACACCTTGTTTTGTATATCCCAGCATAAACTAATGACTGGGCTGCATCAGTATGCAAATCCAATATAGTACTTGAAAACAAATTCTCATTCAGGAATATATATATACCACTATAAGCATTTAATAATTTGTGTTTGCTTTTACTTCCTGTGTTGAATGAAGAAATCGTAGTTTTTCAGAGACATGCATAGCAAAATTGGTGATGCGTCAAAGGAAAGCTTGACCAAGTTGAACTGTAGAGCAGGAAAAATTTAAAGCACCTATTTTAAAGATAGAATTTCTTAAAGTTTGCATACATCCATTTTTATAAATTTATCCAGAAGTTTGCCCTATTTCTTCAATTTGTCCAATGGCAAACGTGTTTCCTTTTTTGAACATCTATTGCAAAACCAACAAACTCAATAACTTGTGAAGGCAGCTCTGTTTTTTTATCCTAATTGGAACACCCAATTTCTCAAAAGGTTAACAAATGATTTGCGTTTAGATAAAGCAGATTGTGATGTTTCTATAAGAAGAAAGTCATCCAAAATATGCACTACTGCCTTAACACCCAGTTATTAAAAGCAATCCACTCAAGAGCTGAACTTAACTTTTCAAAAAAATGTACAGCTGGTTCGACAACCCAGGTAAACATCTATCATTATTCCTATCATGTCTTAGAAACTCTAACAACTGATAATCCAAAGGATGTACAAGAAAAATTCTAAATGCTGAGCGTACATCGTTCTTGCATTGAAATGCATTTTTACCAAAGTTTTTAACATAAAAAATTGCTTCATTATACCGGCATATCACTGCTGAATCATCTGAAATACCAGCATTGATTGAACTTTCTTTTTATGGTAAAATAGAGGTGATGTAAGAGATGAATAAAACTCTAATATCTGCAACTAATTCTAAATGTACAACTCTACACTGCAAAAGTAATTATTCCTATTATCGTGATCGTCTCGTAAAATGATTAATAAGAAAGCAAAAATAATCCATAAAGCTTTTTAACCTTTCAAAATAAAATAGAAGACGTGTTTTCTATTTGTAAACATTGTACTTTACAAGAAAACATAGTTCTTTGTTAAAGCAACCTAGATCGTTTACATAAATACCATTATCTGTGAAAATATCTGCAATTTATGTTTGTATACATTTGCAAATGTATTGCTCAGTTTGACGTTCAAGTGACAATTTTAAGTAGATTATAAACATTTTATTAAAAATATCAAATGGTTGTCTCTTTCATGTATAATAATTAAATAAGGTCACCTAGATTCTATTCATAAAAATCATTAACTAAGAAAATCCACAGCAATTCAATCTCAGTTTATAATTTGTATTAACGTTACTGGGACTCTACTGTGAGAGTTCAAAGTGCTGGCCCAACAGAGCTGCCCGGCGCGTTCTCCGGTGGTGGATAGTGAATGCCCACTCGTTTGGGGTTGTCAGATCATAATACGGAAAGCATGACTGCGGACCACGGTGGGAAACGTGTTTGGAGAGTGTCACGTTCCTTGCACTCTGAAGACCTCTTGTGTAGATTTCGATAAGAATATGCTCGCTGTAGCCGTTTTTTTGCTATTTTTCTTTTTTTCATATGAAACCTTTGAAACCTTTATGCAATACTTTATACTGATTTTGCGTTAAAATTAAGAGGTCTTTGATTGGTATTGATTCATTTCAGAGGAAAACGCAGGACAGACTTGCTATTGCCTGTTTATGTCAAATAGCTTTTATGCATTTGCTTGATAACGTTATTACATAGAATAATGTGAAACATAAAACAATTGTTGAAAAAGATATAAATAATTTGGATACTGATTGTACTGTAAAAGTTATAATATTTGTTGTGTGATCACTTTTGGTACAGAGCAAAACTCTTCAAAATATCGTATATTGGCCATAATGAACGGAGCAAATTTATATTACTAAAAATTGTAGAGTGCAATTTAATGTTGTGTTGTCTCATCTATGAATACGAAATGGCAAAGGTCAACATCAATTGGTCAACTTTTTCATGGGGCAATTTTTTTTTTTGAGAAAGAAAGACTGAATACCGAGTGAAAACCCTCTACGCTCAGTCGACAGAACTCGCAACTTAAAATCACAGAAAGTGCCAATATCATGGCACAATCTCTCAGCTTTGAACAGTCATGTAAAGCATTATGCGGATCGAGATTTACAGTTATTGAAAACTTATTGCAAATACATTTCGTACACAACTTTAATAGAAATAGAGACCTATCTCCTTCAAAGAGCATTATAGCAGACACAAAATATAACAGTTGTGTTTATGGTAATATAAGATGCAACGACTGCTCATGTGTGTAAATTGTCGATATTTTAAATACATCCGGGTATTTTATGTTGATTTAAACCGCGTCCAAAACTGCTCACGATCTAAAATGAAAGGTAAGTTGTTTTTTGTTGTTGCTTTAATCATATTGATATCAGTTGCTCAAACCACTATTTTGTATCTTTCGTCCTTCACAAGATAATCCTATTGTTTTTTAAGAATTTTTAATACATCTGGTTTGTGGTTTCTTTGATTTTTTCAGAAAATTTCCCCTGTTATCTTGCATGTTTTGTCACAATTTATAAATGGTTTCAACTGTATAAGAACCCGAAAATTCTTTTTAAATATTTTTCCCAAAGGAAAACTGTAATCTTTACTATAGCTATTGCTAACTTGATCGAGGTTAGTGAATTGACTGGGTTCCAGAATTGGTTATTTAAAAGTATCAAATGCGCAGTTTATAAAAAAATCATATTGTTTTGGGTAAATTTATGCTTTAATTACAATCGATTTATTTTTAATAATTAAATATTTGATACGAGGATGCTCGCCGCTACAAGTTAATTGATCATTTTTTAAAACATGGAATTAACATTCATTTCTGAACTGTTTGTTTACGTGTGCTTTGTTCTCGTTTTACATAACCTTCAAATTTGACACGATTTTGTCATTATTGTCTGCTTAGTGCTTTCAGAGATGCACATGATCTTGAGTTAATATTTAGTACTCATTTTTACATTTGTGTGGCGTTTTTCAAATGTTAAATGTTTTTCTATCATTAGCTGTTTTCTGTTTTCTTCAAATATGTTGTAAAACTATAATATAATGAAAAAAACCCGTTTGCTGTTAAGATTGTAACAGCCAGAACATTCAGTTAACTGTTTTATAGATTTGTTTCGTGTTATATAATAACGCACTTTATTCATCCTTATTACCCCTCAACACATGTAAACTGCTGTTTTAAATGGAATGTTATCTATTTTGGGAAACATAAAAATTGTTAACATGTCAATGGACACCCTCCTACCATCTCCTCTTTAAATGTGGCATTGTTTTAACTTTTGCTGTACTAATTGGTTTAATTGTACCTGCCGCAACGCGACGGCGGGACCCAGTAATGGTCTGCGTTCGTGACACCCGTGCGTGCGTGCGTCCGTCCATCAGTCCCTCACACTTTTGTGGGCACAACTCCTCTTAAACCGTTTTACGGATTGTTTTAAATTTTGGTAGGATTAATGATGTGATTACTATACCCTCATTTTGATTCGTCAAATTTTGTAGTTGGGTAACTGACCATTTCAGCAATATAGTAAAATGGTATGTCTTGTTAATGCATCTCTGAAACTGTTTAGTGGATTACTTTGATATTTAATTGTTGTGATGTGTAGATGTGCATACTCTGCCACTAGTTTGATTTTTTCACATTTTTAGGAGTTATGGGACGTTAGCCATTTTAGCAATATTGAACAATGTTGAAAGCAATTTTTATCAAGCACTCTTCTAAAGTTTCACATTCTGAAGAAGTTTAAATGTTGTTGCGTAGCTCTTCCCATATACCTGTAAAGACAGTTCTAAGGTTATATGCTTATTTTTTTGTCCCGAAACTAAATGTATTACAAAACATTTTTGTCCATTTTATTTTCTCATGCCTCTTAGGCAATTCGATACTGCAGAGGGGACACATGATTAATTACTATATTTGGTAACAAATTAAAATTATTGTAAAAACAATTCCTGATTGTCCAACATTTAAAATTCCACAATGTCCTACAACCATATTTCTGACTGTCCAACACAATTTATTACTTTTTTACCTGTATAAATTAATCGTTGGATAAATAAGGAAGACACCCTTTTTATCTGTGTGTAGTCGACTAGCTGAAATTAAACAATTTTAAGGAATAAATCCTTTTGACTGTGCTAATCGATCAGTTCAAATTATATGACAAAACGAAATCTTAATAAAACGCTATTAATTAAATTGAATATATTAAGGAAAATGACACCTCTCATAAAAGAAACATAGTTTATTATACACATTACTGTTTATATAGTCTGTTACGCCTACTGGCGGTTAAAAACACATTGTGTGTCGGTTCACACACTCTGAGAATGTATATCGAAATAATGGGGAAAAAAGACGGATTGACTTTTGACACGACAACATTAATCTCTTTTTCATTGTACACAAAGGATCCATAACTGTTGATAGGGAAAGGGGTATCATGCAAGATTAGATAGAGAGGTATCATGTAAGAATATAGAGTGGTATCATGTAAGAATAGAGAGAGATATCATTAAGAAAAGAGAGAGGTATCATGTAAAAAAAAAGAGAGATATCATGTAAGAATAGAGAGACGTATCATGTAAGAATATAGAGAGGTATCATGTAAGAATAGAGAGAGGTATCATGTAAGAATATAGAGGTATCATGTTAGAATAGAGAGAGGTATCATGAAAGAATAGAGAGAGGTATCATGTAAGAATATAGAGAGGTTGCATGTAAGAATAGAGAGAGGTATAATGTAAGAATAGAGAGAGATATCATGTAAGAATAGAGAGGGGTATCATGTAAGAATAGAGAGAGGTATCATGTAAGAATAGAGAGAGGTATTATGTAAGAATATAGAGTGGTATCATGTAAGAATATAGAGGTATCATGTAAGAAAAGAGAGAGGTATTATGTAAGAATAGAGTAGAGAATGGTATCATGTAAGAATAGAGAGAGGTATCATTTAAGAATAGAGAAAGGTATCATGTAAAAATAGAGAGATGTATCATGTAAGAATAGAGAGAGGTATCATTTACGAAAAGGGAGAGGTATCATGTAAGAATAGAAAGTGGTATCATGTAAGAATATAGAGTGGTATCATGTAAGAATAGAGAGTGGTATCATGTTAGAATAGAGAGGTATCATGTAAGAATATAGAGAGGTATCATGAAAGAATAGAGAGAGGTATCAGGTAAGAATAGAGTGGTATCATGTAAGAATAGAGAGAGGTATGATCTTAGAATAGAGAGAGGTATCATGTAAGAATAGAGAGGTATCATGTGAGAATAGAGAGTGGTATCATGTAAGAATAGAGAGGTATCTTGTAAGAATAGAGAGAGGTATCATGTAAGAATAGAGAGAGGTATCATGTAAGAATATAAAGAGGTATTGTGTAAGAATATAGATAGGTATCATGTAAGAATATAGAGAGGTATCATGTAAGAATAGAGAGAGGTATCATGTAAGAATAGAGAGAGGTATCATGTAAGAATAGAGAGAAGTATCATGTAAGAAAGGAGAGAGGTATCATGTAAGAATAGAGAGATGTATAATGTAAGAATAGAGAGGTATCATGTAAGAATATAGAGAGGTATTATGTACGAATATAGAGTGGTATCATGTAAGAATATAGAGTGGTATCATGTAAGAATAAAGAGAGGTATCATTTAAGAATAGAGAGAGGTATCATATAAGAATAGAGAGAGGTATCATGTAAGAATAGAGAGAGGTGTCATTTAAGAATATAGAGTATCATGTAAGAATATAGAAAGATATCATGTAAGAAGAGAGAGGTATCATGTAATAATAGAGAGAGGTATCATTTACGAAAAGGGAGAGGTATCATGTCAGAATAGAGAGAGGTATTATGTAAGAATATAGAGTGGTATCATGTAAGAATAGAGAGAGGTATCATTTAAGAATAGAGAGAGGTATCATATACGAATAGAGAGAGGTATCATGTAAGAATAGAGAGAGGTATCATGTAAGAATATAGAGTGGTGTCATGTAAGAATAGAGAGAGGTATCATTTAAGAATAGAGAGAGGTATCATGTAAAAATAGAGAGATGTATCATGTAAGAATAGAGAGAGGTATCATGTAAGAATATAGAGTGGTATCATGTAAGAATAGAGAGTATCATGTAAGAATAGAGAGAGGTATCATGTAAGAATAGAGAGAGGTATCATTTACGAAAAGGGAGAGGTATCATATAAGAATAGAAAGTGGTATCATGTAAGAATATAGAGTGGTATCATGTAAGAATAGAGGGTGGGATCATGTTAAAATAGAGAGGTATCATGTAAGAATATAGAGAGGTATCATGTAAGAATAGAGAGGTATCAGGTAAGAATAGAGAGGTATCATGTAAGAATAGAGAGAGGTATGATCTTAGAATGGAGAGAGGTATCATGTAAGAATAGAGAGGTATCATGTGAGAATAGAGAGTGGTATCATGTAAGAATAGAGAGAGGTATCTTGTAAGAATAGAGAGAGGTATCATGTAAGAATAGAGAGGTATCATGTAAGAACAGAGTGGTATCATGTAAGAATAGAGAGGTATCATGTAAGAATAGAGAGAGGTATCATGTAAGAATATACAGAGGTATCGTGTCAGAATAGAGAGAGGTATCGTGTAACAATATAGAGTAGTATCATGTAAGAATAGAGAGAGGTATCACGTAAGAATAGAGAAAGGTATCATGTAAGAATAGAGAGAGGTATCATGTAAGAATAGAGAGAGGTATCATGTAAGAATAGAGAGAGGTATCATGTAAGAATAGAAAGAGGTATCATGTAAGAAAAGAGAGAGGTATCGTGCAAAAATATATAGTAGTATCATGTAAGAATAGAGAGAAGTATCATGTAAGAATATAGAGTGGTATCATGTAAGAATAGAGAGAGGTATCATGTAAGAATAGAGTGGTATCGTGTAAGAATAGAGAGGTATCATGTAAGAATAGAGAGAGGTATCATGTAAGGATATAGAGAGGTATCGTGTAAGAATAGAGAGAGGTATCATGTAAGAATATAGAGAGGTATCGTGTAAGAATAGAGAGAGGTATCTTGTAAAAATATAGAGTAGTATCATGTAAGAATAGAGAGAGGTATCACGTAAGAAAAGAGAAAGGTATCATGTAAGAATAGAGATGTATCATGTAAGATTAGAGAGAGGTATCATGTATCTCTATTCTTACATGATACCTCTCTCTATTCTTACATGATACCTCTCTCTATTCTCACATGATACCTCTCTATTCTTACATGATACCTCTCTCTATTCTAACATCATATCTCTCTCTATTCTGACATGATACCTCTCTATTCTTACATGATACCTCTCTCTATTCTTACATGATACCTCTCTATATTCTTAC
The DNA here is from genome assembly GCA_944474755.1 of Limnoperna fortunei. Classification (NCBI taxonomy): domain Eukaryota; kingdom Metazoa; phylum Mollusca; class Bivalvia; order Mytilida; family Modiolidae; genus Limnoperna; species Limnoperna fortunei. Next base: position 44,821,447 of record OX104113.1, read on the forward strand.
ATGATACCTCTCTATTCTAACATGATACCACTCTCTATTCTTACATGATACCACTCTATATTCTTACATGATACCACTTTCTATTCTTACATGATACCTCTCCCTTTTCGTAAATGATACCTCTATTCTTACATGATACCTCTCTCTATCCTTACATGATACATCTCTCTATTCTAACATTATTACAAAAGCTTGACAACAAACCAAACAAAAAAGATTTATACTTATTAACAAAATCGTATCTGTATCTATACGTAGAGAATAAATTATATGATAAATAGCACCTTATTTACCCTGGATATAAACCTCTTTATATTCTCTGATTATTATTTAATCACTACTTTTAAAACTAGAGCCATTTACAGAATGACACGACATATCAAGGCATATCATTTTTTTCTTTTTAAATTATATTTTTATTTTTCTATTTGACATAAGAATTACATCCCTACTTAACTTCTCCTTAATTTTCCTCTTAAGTTCTCTTTGATAGCTTAATTTTAAAATGCCTTTTTCTTATCAAATTAAATAACTAATTAATAAAAGAAACTCAAGTATATACATTTTATTATGTCAAGAATAGAATGCATTAATAAAAATACCAAGCTTACCATATAGATAATAAAATAATCCAAAAATAAAAATTGAAGCGATCTATTCATACTACCGAGAAAGACACTGGTAAAGCGCGCATTAATATGTAGTTTTGTACATCTTTACTACTCCTTCACTACTCCTTATTAGATCAGGACAAAAAATGTATTTTAAAGCTTGAAGGATTTAACAAAAAAACTGTAAATGAAATATTTTCTTTAATATTTAATTAGCCATTTTATCACCATCATGAACTATATTGTAGAGTATGGTTTTTACCTGGAAAGCGATATACGGTCAATCGTACCCGAAACAATTATATATCATTAAGGATAATAAGAAGAGATCGAACATATGAAAATAGGGCCCTAAAAATAGAATGATTGTCTTGTCTCCACCTATTGTTAGCGCCATTCAACAACGTGATCCTTGGCGCAATTATATATGCGTCTGGGTGATCGAGACTACTTTTAGACACAACTTATCGGAATCCAATGTCTTTAACCGGAGTCCACTTTCATTTACCGGAATCCACTTTGTTCTTTACCATATATTTTAATGCTGAATTACTTTAATTTGTTACTTTTGTTTTTCAATGTTTCTGTTGAAAAAGTACAGGTGTATCGGTAAAATTTAAGAAACTAAATAGAAAATAATTGCCGCATGAGAACGCAGAGAATCTATATTTTAATACATTTTTCTTATGTATCAGTGACATAAATGATCGTATGAGGATATGCATAAATGCAGAAGATATTACATGTATTCGGGACTAGTATAACTAGTATAACGCAGTATTCCTTTTTCTTTCACGTTCTGAAAGAATGATGTTTTAAGAATGCACAGGAATAGGTCATAATTGATAACACGATTAATAAGCATACTTTTTTTACTTTTGTCGAACACTTTTTTCCTCGAGGACATCTCGATCCTGTTACGTATTTTCAGCTTCTATTTTACAAGAAACTCCTTAATTTTAAATGCAAATTAATTGGAATAAGTATTGTTTACAACCCATTCTCTTTTAATTTGGCGTACACCTCTTGCAATTGTTATATAATCACAGGTGTGGTGAACAAATGGTTCAATAAACAACGGTGTCAAAAGTTGTCTGAGGGTACACCCTAGGTAATTAATTTATGGTTCTAATAAATTTACAAAGATTTCTTAATTTGACCTTATTTTGTGATTTGAATAATTTCGCATACTTGATAATATTTGATCTATATGAATAGACAGAACCTAATAATTCCTTTCTTTCAATATTTAGGGTAGAGCATTGTAGTATATAATGAAATTCGTCCCCCAACTCTAGTGAGTTGCAAAGGTTACATGTTCTGTTTTGTCTTCCAATTCCCGACCATCGCCCTGTTTCAATTGGTAGCCTATGATTGTTAGTTCTAAACTGACATAATGTAATGGCATCCTTGTTTTGCAAAATATTTAAATATTTCTCGAAAACGAAACTGTCCTTAAATAGCCTATACGAAATTCCTTTCAACGAGCTGTTAATATCAGCTGACCATTTTTATTGAAACTGATCTTTAAGTTTTTGTTTTACATATAAATTTAACCATTTAGGATTTAAGTTTCCTTGATTTATCCAAATATTGCTAAGTCCACACATATTTAAAATATTTTTTACTTCTTTTAACCATGGCATTTGAAAATTGTCATTTTTTGAAAGTTTGTCAAAAGAATATCTGTACAAAATACTGGAGAGCTTATTTTCATTGCCGAATACCAGTTTGGACCAAAAATTTACAATACGTGATTGTACATGTATGTGCATTGGGTATGCGCCAAGTTCACCATAAACCATAAAATTTGGAGTAGATTTCTTCAAAGGCAACAACAAATGAACTCGCTCTATAATGTCCAAATTTGTATATCCCAGATTTCTCAGCCAAAAGCAATATCGGTTTTACAATCTTTTCGAAAAGGTCGTGCTGGTACCTAATAGATTGATTGATTGATTAATGGTGTTTAACGCCCGAGCAGCAATATTTCAGCTATATTCAGGCGATGAACATGAAATGGATGATAAAATGAACATGAAATGATGATGAATGAAAATGGGCTGGGACACAAGGAAAAATAGGGGTAACGGATTTTAGATTGCCACTGGCAAATGGGAGGATGGATAGGGTCGGGCAATTTAGCCTCCTGTAGCGGGATCGAAATCCCTACTCATATCGAATACTACAGCAGCGTTCTTTAACGTGCGAGGAACGTGGCATTTTTCCCAACACGGTGCACTAATATGGTTTGCGGTCAGGTTTTCCGTATTATGGCCTGACAACCCCAGCTTGCCAGGGGTACCCCATTCAACCACATGGGGCACACATCCCAGTCGGTCTTTAGGCAAACCGACCTGACACGCCGGTCAGGGTACTGGGCGCTATTTAGTCGCCTTTTACGACAAGATAGCGCGACTGCGGTCTATTCTTTTAGCCACCCGGATCCCGCACGGGGCGGCACCTAATAGACAAATTGTGTGTACGACCTTTCTTTAGTACTTCATACAAAGCTCTATAGACCTTGTTTACATTTAGTTTTTTTTTGCAGCTAAGAAACTCCCATTTCTAGAGAAATATGCTCTAAGGTATACAATATCAGATACAATTTCAATATTTTGCCCATTGAATGTGAAGGTGGGATAGTTGCGAGGCAGTCGCCCACCTGAAAATATTACAATTTTTGTTTTATCCGTGTTTACAGTCAACTTCTACATTTTACAATAATCAGAAAAGGTATTCAATAAATTTTGAAGATCATATGCCGATTCAGCAAACAGCACAGTATCATCAGCATATAGTAATATAAGAAGTTTTGTAAAAACGCTGAGCTCCCGCTCTATTTCTTCTAATATACTGTTTAACCCTGTGGAATGTTTACTAATTAAAAAGCTTTCTAAATCATTCAAATAAAATGAGAACAAAAATTGTGATAGGTTTTCACCTTGGCGCACACCGACACTGCATGCAAAGTACTCTGATACATGCCCATTATAAGTAATTCTAGATTTTATGTTCTGATACATATTAAAAATTGCATTATACATTTTACCATTGACTTTACATATTAGAATTTTTGGTCCAATGACCTTTTCTCCATACTAGTATCGAAAGCTTTAGCAAAGTCGATGAACGCACAAAAAAAATTCTTTTTCTTATATTTCAAAATACTTATTAACATATTTAGGACAAATAGGTTGTCAATGGTTGAAAAACCCTTTCTAAATCCACCTTGGTTTTGACAAATTATACCAAATTCATCAGAAAATTTATTAAGTCTGCAGTTTAGAATTGAAGTAAATAGCTTTCCAAAACAATTAATTATTGTTATTGGTCTAAAATTGGTCTAAAATTTTTTGGATCCATTTTATCACCTTTATTTTTGTAGATCGGCACAATATCACCAGTCAACCACTGTGTAGTTACGAGTCCTGTATCAAATATTAAGTTGAACAGTCTAACATAAATATCACCCATTAGATTAAAGGAGTGCTTTAAATATTCATTCGCAATAAAGTCTTCCCCTGTGGACGTTTTTTAAACCTTTAATTGCTGACTCTATTTCAAGAAAGGTGATAGGTACATTAATTATATCGTTAAGCTCGTGAACATCGATATTGTCTAATAGTTGGTCGTTGCCTACGTCTGTCGAGTTTTCATTTATATTTCTAAAAAAAATCAAACAAAGTATCTATAGATATACTTGGATTTATATCCCTCCCCCCACTATTAATGATTTTTCCAATATTCTTTAGGGTTTGTCGATCTTAAATTATCAATTTTGTTTTTCATCTGCTTTCGATGTTTTTTCATACTTGTATCCATAGTTCGTTTATATATTTTTTCTAATGTCTTTGTCTGATCTACATGAGACTGCATACGGTTGTGTCGCAAATTACGTTTTGCACATCTAAACTTTTTTCTCGCCTTTCTACATTCTGAATTAAACCAAGGCTTATTTTCACCCTTTTGCTGGTATTTTTTGTGTTAAATATGCCAAAGGTAGATTTCGCCGATTTTGTCAAAAGTGTGCCAATTCTTTCAACTATATTGCTTATGTTGTAGTTTCAATATTATGATGGCTGAGGTTAGTTAGTTCTGTCAAATAGAATGCAGTTCTTCCTTCTCAATATTTTATAAAAAAAATCGTCAAGTTTTTCATCCTGCCATTTTTTAATTTTCTCTCTAGACTGATTATTGTTATTATTATTATTATTATTATTAGATATTTCATCACTCTTTTTATGCGTTTAAAAACAACTGATAGGGGTGCATGAATATCTGACAACAATTTACAAACAAGTTCTAATACCGAAAAATTTTCAATACATTTTAACAAGTCAGGACTACATATTACATAATCTATCACACTACAGTTTTCACTCTGAACCTTTACCCATTGTGGACTAGGGTCAGGTTCCCTAGTCTGTTTGTAACACACTGAATGTCTAACAGTGCATTAGCAATACTTTGGACAACTGATAAAATCCCTAAGAATCAGCAGTATTTGTGAAAAGTGTTCACTTTGTGTACATGAAATTTAATAATTATTGAGGATTGTCTTTAACTCATACAATAATTTTGCCTGTGATTTAACTATAATTAATAGTTTAATTACTATCAAAACATCTATTGTATTCTGCATGTTGGCATTCCTTGAATAGAAATTTTTAAAATGTTGGCATAGGTTGAAGACACCAATTAATCGCCTATATATTTTATGTCTCGACAGTGTCTTAAAAATAAAGACGACAAAAACGACACGGATACGTAAATTGGGTAACCCAATATTATACAGGCGGACCTTAAAAATGTCAATTTTACGTATCTGACCAGATACGTTAATTTTGGGGACCTATAATTATACGACAACGGACATATTGTAGTTCTGGAAGTCAGAAGAAACGTAAGCCCAAGACAACGACGATTTCAAATAAAAAACAAACGACCACAGATGAATGATTGTACAACAATGACATTGTATAAATAAATATGAGTACAACATCATGGAAAGTCGAATGTACATGTATTATATACAGTTCATTTATTTGTGTGTTTGAATGGTGTTTTAACACCGCTTTCAGCAATATTTCAGCTATATCATGGCGTCCAGTTTTTATTGGGGGAGGTAGCCGGAGTACCCGGAGAGAACCCCGGACCTGCGGTAGGAAAACTGGCGATCCTTGTCAATTAAAATTGGAGTCGATTATACCCTGCCTGCAGTGAGAATCGATCACGTAGACGAACTACCTTAACCACTCGGCCACGGAGACCCCAGTTGATCATTTACATAATATTATATTATGGTGTGGTGTTGTGTTGTGTTGTGTTATGGAAATCATTCACGCAGGCTCTGGTTTATCATTGTTTTACAACGGGGTGCCCATTTATGTCGTTATTTTATCCCTCGCTGTCGCTCGGGATAAAATAATGCGACATAAATGGGCACCCCGTTGTAAAACAATGATAAATCTCAGCGCTGACTCCGTGAATTATTTCTATTCTAATAAGACAATTTCAATACATTTATAATATTTCCGTACCTATAGAAAACATCATTTCCGCCATAAACTGGCTGTTCCGTAAATGTAACACACAATATATTGCAGCGTATAATCATAGCGCGTGTGGCTATTTATAAGATGAATACGTCATACGCAATAGTTTTACGGTGGGAGTTACAGTTTTGTAATCGGAACAACCCTCTAAAACACGCCCTCTTCAGCGCGTGTGGCTCATAAATAAATCTTTTTTTTTACCACAGTTGTGGTCTCAAAGCCTTTAAAGCACGTCATATTAGAATATATAATATAATATTATATTTAACAAATAGTTCATGACACTGAGGGTCATATGGCAGTATATGGACCGGTTGGTGGCAACGAAAATTTAGCTGCGCTCCGGTCCATATATTTTTTGGGGCCACCAACCGGTCTATATACTTGAATATATAAAGATTTTACTTGTGATTTGTACAATTAAGTTAACAAAATACAAAATACAGATTGATAAACACAGCTGGTTAGTTAAGTAAAACAATGGTGAAGATTTTCCGTTCTAAATTGACACATATAAATAGAACCTTTCTTGCCGAGAATATCGCAATATTTCTAGCGAATCTTTAAATAATTTATAGTTGGTCGCTTTAGAACAATTTTTCATTTATTCATGCCAATTTTGTCGAACTGATTAGAGAGACAATGTTTAACTCTAAGTTTTAACAAATCAACGTTTGCAATAATATTTTGTGAGTTCCAAATATAAGCAAGTCCACACTAATTAAAATTACCTTTTACAAATTCAAGCCGTTGAGATTTAATATGTTTGGTTAACAAACAATTGGTACATAAGTTTGTATGATAATGAAGAAAGTTTTGCTTGTTTACCTGAAATTAGTTTAGACCAATATGAAATAACTCTAGTTTTTAAATCTACAAAAAGTGGAAATCGACCGAGTTCTCCATAAACGAAACAATTTGGCATAGAAGATTTTAGGTTTAATGGGAGTTTACAGAACTTTAAATGTACTTTTTCTATCTGATCAAAATTTTTGTATCCCCAAAGTTCACAACCATAGAGTAAAATTGGTTTTATATTTTGTTGAAGTGATCTAGTTTACAAGAAATTGATAAGTTGTGCTATTTGCCTAACTTAATTACTTCATACATGGCTTTTGTTCCTTTATCAGCCTGCGCTTTAATTGCAAAATTATAGTTTCCAGTTTTATTTAAGGTTGTGCCAAGATAATTAAATTCTTTGACCATTTCAATTTTTTATCATATGGAAAAGCATATGATTTTCGTTTTATCTATATAAACTTTAAGTTTCCAATTGACACAATATTTATAGAAGCTTTCTTATTCCTGTTGGCGTCCTGCTGCAGTTTCATTAGTACATTTGTGCCGTATCTTCTGCAACGATTTTAACATGAAACGCCCAAGATTGATTCAATTTCATTAGTTATCCGTTATTGTTTTGGTTTTCTAAAAAATCGCAAATAGAAAAGGACAAATACTTTTTCCTTGCCTCAATCCGTTGTTGCACGAGAAAAATTCAGTTATTAAAAGCAGGTCTGTTCTCCAAACTTTGTCAGCGGCCTTTTCAAAACAAACAAAGGGCACAAAATAGTTTTTTCTCTTAATTTTAAAAAGCTTGAAAAACGCATTTAGCGTGAATAAATTGTCAGTAGTACAATAACCTTGTCGGAAACGGCATTGTTTTTCATTTGGGATTAAAAATTCCTCAGTATATTTATTTAATCTCTCGGTTAACACTTCAGTAAAAAGTTTCCCAAGGCAACTAACGATTGTGATAGGTCTGAAATTTTTAGGGTCTTTACTGTCCCCTTTGCTTTTATAAATGGGTTTAAAGTTTCCTACTAACCAGATGTCGGGTATATGCCCTGTATCGAAAACAAGATTGAATAATTTTTCGTAAATATCGATGAATTGTTCTGATTTTGTTTTGATATATTTATTTTATGATCCTCTCCACTAGCTTTATTATTGTTAAGCTTAGAAATGCATTTTAAGATTTCCTCCTCTTCAATGTACAAATTGATCTTATTGTTCACTTGGTTTAATGTTTGTTCATCAGGTGCAGGTAAGTTAGTATCTTCGTTATCAATTGGTGCTTTATTGAAAGATTTAAAAAACTCAAACAGACTTTCGATTGGGATATTTGGCTAATTTTTATTCTTTCCCTGACTTAAAATCTTTCACCCTTTTTACTATTATCCCGTTTTCTTGTATTTTTGGTGTTAGTTTAATTTGTGAGGGGTCATTATTACATTCCTTCAAACCTGTGTTATACATAAAAGTTTCAATACAAATAGATAATTATATAACGGACAATGTACATAAGAAAAGAGTTTAGAAAATTCTCTATGACAAGTACGAAAACTACAAACTACGCATTGCTTATACAGTAATTAACTATCATTTTTACAAGTAAAATTTCCTTCCTTCTAGTCTTTCATTTATTATAAAAATTGTTCCATTTACAGAAATCTAAAAGCAGTGAACCATATCGGTTTTAGCTAATTAATGGGAGTTGCTTGTGTCGCGTGCTGTTCAATTTCTTCCGCAATAAATATTTGTTTACGTGTACAGTCATCAAAATTGTCATTAAAGGTAAAAAGTGCACTTGCTTTAGGACGTGAATAAAAATGAACAGGTGGCTTTTTTATGGAAATTGCAAACTGAAAAAGAATGTTTATTAATTGTCTCTACTATCTACTATCATAAAAGTCGTATATACAGCCTACACATAGAAATGTGACCAAATATCATTTGCGGCAAAATATTGAAAACGAAAAAAAACATTGTCACAAACAAAAACCAATTACTTTGATGTTAAGTTTAATCGAGAAACTTTCAACTGCCAACATACTTGTATGTTCAACGTACTCACGTACATTTATTCTTCAAGATTATGACATCAATTTCTTAAATAGATAAATATTTTTGCAACCACGAAACTTTTTCTTGGACAATAACATTTTCTTTACTGAATTCCCTCGGCCACTGCAGCGGTCTTAGAAGGATGCAAAAATGTATATTGTAATATTGTTATTAAAACGTCTACTTGCAAAATAAGCATGTTATTAAGAAATGGAAAGTAGGAGGCTACTCTTCAAATGCAAAGTGATGGCCACCGTTCTGATGTGCTAAAATTGAATGTTGAACTGTTTAAATGTTTTAATATTTGAACGTTAACTTTTCAAGTGTGGCATTCTAAGAACATAATACAGAGTTATTTGTAATCACTATTTCGGTAACCAACATCATTTTGTTTAGTTTAAACTCATCCATTTGTAAATTGGTGATGATTTTGGATATAATTATTATTTATGTATCACTAAGGGACCGACCATTTAACTTGCAGGGGGGAGGGGCTTGGTTTTTCCTAAAAAATATTTTGAAAATGATTTGGATATAATTATTATTTATGTATCACTAAATCCAACAATTGTGCAACCAGGAATAATTTTATCTTTAATATTATATATTATTCAACTTTATGAATAATTTTACAGTGCCTATATATATCATTAAATTTTCCGTTGAACATTCATTTAATAATCACGCAACAACAAATTTTAACTCCTTCTTATGACTTTATAGACAGTTTTTGTTACATGAATCCTTTGATCTTTTTAAGATTAAACTAATATTGCATAAATGGTGATTTGTCCCTGTTAAACGCCAAGGGAAAAACAGCCATGCAATAACCAACTACCATTAGAACCAAAAATGCATAGAAAAACTCCGCCTTAATTATGTCAAATGTTATTTTGATTTTCACTGCAAAACGATAGCCCGAACTTCGAATAGCAGCTTTTCTTTGATTGGTCGTATATCGGTCGCACAATAATAAACACCACCTTATTGTCTATCGTCAATTATTAATGGGCGGGATCTTGGAGCTTATTCATGTAACAATTAATTTATAGCACAGCCTTCGCGTCGCGTTCGAAAGTGGTTTTGTTTAACTCGGAAGACTTGATTATAGTTAACATATTTTTCTTTTCAAATGAAATTGCATTCATATTTCATTTATTATACAATATGAATTTATTTTTCAAGTAACGTACAGGTAAGGTAAAAACTTTCTCACCCTTTAACGGTCCCTCCTACCCCCCTCCTCCAGTCCTTAATTAGATAATTATTTTTCGGAAGACGCTTTCGAAATAAATTGTATCAAAGGTTATTATTGTCTGGCGAAGGTTATGAAGGACACCGTAATGACTTAATTCTAATTTCCCCCTATGTGATCTACTAACATCCTGGTTTATCAAGAAATTTGAGATTCAATTGAGAAATCAACTGTCGTACATATGAATATATTTTTTAAATTTTATGTCCGTAAACAACTTATGTTTCAATAAACATTCTCTGGTAAGGAAAATAACGCTGAAACTAGAGATATATTTTGCTGAGGACTGTGCAATGTATTAATTACCCGATATAAATAGTATCCTGCTGAGTTTGCATTCTTTCGTGTTCTTTAAAGATAATGTCGCCTGCTATGTTCTTGTTAACACAGCTTATAGTATACTTAGGGTACAAGCTGACTGGTTTTTGTTTTCGCATTAAACAGAATACAAGAGCTATTTGGGTTCTAACAAAACAGTAGTATTTACTTTCTGTTCATAAAACAAACAAACGGGGTTTAAATCATTCAAGAAATCCAACTTCTGCATGTTCAACACTGTACCAAATTGGAAATATCGGTCTTGAATATATTTTCTCCGAATCTGCAGGATATTTCTAAGTAATAAATAAGACCTTCATTGACCTACCGGGTACAACTCTTATGTTGGGGTAATGTCCACGATGTATGTGTTAAATAAAAAGGGGATAGTTTACCAATGACAAAAACATAATCCCCAATCATCTGTATGCCATGACTATTTGTTTATTACTAATATAATTGTTGTATTGCTAATTGGCCGTGTAACTAACCAATCGTTCTGAACTCTAATTCCAATGAAGGCAATTGAAATCAGTCAAACTAACAAACCGCTAAAAGAAATTATTCAAATTCCATATTTTATTTTAGTCTGACCCTTGTATAAACAATTATACATAAAATATACATACATGTTATTTGTTTAATTACAACAATGTAATACATAATACACCCATAGTTTAAAATTTGTATAAACGTTTCTGGGACTATACTGTGAGATTCCACAGTGCTCGACCAAAAGAGCTCCTTAGTGCGTCCTCAGGTGGCGGATGGTGAATGTTTTCTTGTTGGGCGGGGGGGGGGGGGGGGGGGGGGGTTGTCAGGTCATGATACCGAAAGCCTGCCCGAAGACCACAGAGACTCGTTTGTTGCCGCTACAAGACTAAATTTTCCGCCAATACCTATGCCAGTACTTTTTCACTGGAAGTCAAAATGCTTGCCCATTTCGTCCATATGGGTCGAATTGATTTATTGTTTGTTGACTTGTTCATGTCCTGAATATTGCTGAAATACTGCTCGCTGGACGTCAAACATTCAATCTATCAATCAATGTATGAACAATTACGTTTAAGTGACTATTTTGTGTGGATTATGAACATTTTATCTAAAATGTCTACCTCACACTCCGTCCAACAACTTTTCTCTTATTCTGTGTGCTTTACACCGGTTCTGACTAGATAAATATATAATATAAGTGTATTGTATAGATATAAAAACAATATAAGTGTAAGGTTTAGAAACGAGCCTTTTCTCCGTTTCGTGTCGAGTCCTTATATTGCCTTCATGTCAAGTTAATATATTTATATTTTGTTTATCCTCACGTATTGTCAGATATCAACACAATATTATATTATTTGTATTTATTTTATTTTTAAATGACTTTAAATAGAAGCCATATCGGGCCTCTACAAATTTCACACATGTCTTTGATCCTTTAAGTATTTTGTTTTCCTTGCAGACAAGGCTCCTAACAACATTGTTTGTATGTAGGGCACAATACTATAAATGCCTCACTAAAGAGCTAGGCATCAAGAATAACTCTAGTAATTTCACAGGTCCTTCATGACATCTCTGAATACTAACTACGACAAAGAGTTTAAAGACTAACCATACTTTTAATTTATTCCAAAATTGCATAAAAATCGTTACAAAGAAAGGTACATAGCATGCTCATCTACCTGCTCTACCAAAGAGTTGTCAAAACGGTTTTACTATGATATTGTCTGCATTGTAAAACTGTGTATTCACGAGAAATTAATAATCATATTTGTATTCTCAAAATTCTGAAGAACGTTTAGAACGTTTTCAACTCTTTATACCATGTTGCTTGACGTGAGACTAAAATCCCGTATAAAAGATATCTTGCATAAAGCCTTTGCTTCTACAGATGCGTACAAATATATAGGTTTAGGTTACAACAATAACTTTTTTTTCTACTAAAGAAACAAAACGCAAATTATTATACAGCGAGGAATAGGTTAATGTATGCTAGATTTTCTGATCGACATAATATTTGTAGCTTTTGGAGGATGTGCTTTTCAATCTGTATTTCAAGGGATACATCATGTGCCCCACTCCTTGCCGATTTGTTCCTGTATTCTTATGAAACTTAACTTCTTCCACGTCTTATTAAAGACAAAAAGATAGCAGAATCTAGGTCCTTTAATTTCACATACTAGTATAGATATGTGGATGATGTCCTTTAAATTAACAACCTTCAATTTGTTGAGTGGCTTCAGTTAATATATCCTACAGAGGCTGGAAATTGAAGAAACCATAGAAACAGCTAAATCTACATTTTGTTTAGACTCACACCTCGAAGGAGAAACCAACGTTCATCTTAGCACAAGAATTTGCGAAAAACGAGACGATTTTAATTTCAAAATTATAAATTGTCCTCAATATTCCAGCTTCTCCTGCACACGGTGTCTATATTTCTCAAATGATCAGGTAAGCAAGAGCTTGCAGAGAGTATAATGCCTTTGCAAACGTCACCAATTTTTCGGGATAAACTTTTAAACCAAGGTTATAAGAAACAACGACTCGTCCGCGCTTTTATTATAGATAAAATATCCTTCTTTAAAATACCTCGTTTGAAAATATGATTGCAAAGAGTTTCCCCAATTTTGGAATTTAGTACACAGTGATTGTGCTGCGATGATTAATTGATACAACTACATGTATTTCAGACTAGTGGTATATGACACTCATCTATTTTGATCAACAAGCCAACTAACATACTAAAGTAATGGAAGCGGGAGGTTAGGCATGCCACAAAACCTGGTTTAACCCACCATTTCTTTTGAAATGCCTGTACCAAGTCAGGACAATTGCTGTAGTTGCTTTATTTTTGGTTGTTGGTTCTGGAGTTTGACAGTTTCCTGGACTGACTTATGAATTGTCGTTTTTGAACGTTTCCTTGTTGTTCGGTAATTTGTTATTACCTTCATTTTGTTTCATTATACCTTCATTCTACCCATACGAGGTTTAAATTAAAGACACAAAAATACATAGATCTGCATATAATTTAAATCTTCTTTTAGACCCGGGAAAACTATAAATTGGATAACTTCAATTTTTCAATCGTCAACTTTAATTAATAGCACTATTCCATCATGTATGTAATGTACATTATATAACTTATTAGATATACTTGATCTTGCAATCGATATTACGATTTCTAGATCGGTCACTGCTGTTGACTACTAAGCCGTTACCATGACTTAATTGATCGTTTTTGGAATTCCATCTCTCAAATACGAACATACATTTTCGACGAGTCGTAGGAAGTCTTGTCCTTTTTCCTGGATTTGACTTTTTCCGAAATATAGCAATGAAGTAGACGATAACTAAATAGAAGCAGGCACTACGTAATTGTTCAGAGCACTTGGAGTTCTAATTTTGTATTATGGGTTTTGCTTCGTGCTGTATATGTTTGCCTGAATCCAAATTTATAATCGCCCCTAAACTTTCAGCTTTTGGTTTTGCTACTTTTCTAGTTTTCCATATAACTGAGACTTTCGTGTAATACTTCATACTGATCACGATTTCCGTTAAAATTAACAGGTCTTTGAAGTGATTTGTTCATTTCAAATGAAAACGCAGAACAGATTCGCAATTGCCTGTTAATGTCATATGTAGAATAATGTGAAACATAACAAAATTATAAGAAATATTATAGAAATATATATAGATATAAATAATTTTGATACTGATTATACTGATAAAGTAATACCGGTAATTTTTGCGATGTGATCACTTTTGGTACCAGAGAATAACTCTTCAACATATCAGATATTGACCATAATGAAGGGAGCAGATCTAGTACTAAAAACGTAAAATGCAATTTAATCTATTGTTGTCTCATTTATGAAAAATAAATGCAAAAGGTAAAAATCAATTAGTCAACTATGGCGAAAAGGATTTTATTGAGAAAGGAATCCGGATTGCCAGTTGAAAACATCTGCCTCTGGAAGAAAAACTGGAAATGAAGTTTAGAGAAGCACAATCAGACGGCAGAACTCACAACCTTAAATCACAAGTACAAATATGATTTCACAATCTCTCTGTTTGGAACAGTCGTCATGCGGATTAAATTTACCGTCATTGTTAAACGAATTGCAAATGAATTTCGAATGAAACTTTAATATTAATGAGACCTATCCTTCAAAACCTGTTACAGCAGACGAAAATTATTAAAACAGATGTTGTTATATAAAATACATCATATCTGCTCATGGGTGTCTTCAACCTATGCCAACATTTTAAAAATTTCTATTCAAGGAATGCCAACATGCAGAATACAATAGATTTTTTGATAGTAATTAAACTATTAATTATAGTTAAATCACAGGCAAAATTATTGTATGAGTTAATAAGAATCCTCAAGTATTATTAAATTTCAAGTACACAAAGTGAACACTTTTCACTAGAAATTTGTATAAATACTGCTGATTCTAAAGGATTTTATCAGTTGTCCAAAGTATTGCTAATGCACTGTTAGACATTCAGTGTGTTACAAACACAGACTAGGGAACCAGACCCTAGTCCACAATGGGTAAATGTTCAGAGTGAAGACTGAACGAAACGAGCGAACATATTGGATATGTTGTACCCGCAACTGTACCGCTACTATAAATACTATGCAAATTCTAACTAAACTGCAGATTAATCATAACCATGACAATGACAGAGTTCAGTTAAATGTTCATAGAGTTATACAGACTATTCGTAAACGCTGCAGAGTATAGACTACTCCAGTTCCCACTATATACTATTTACACACAGAAAGGGAAATTATGTACAAATCGAACAGAGACTAGGTGAACTGAAACTGTGGCTACAGAATGGTCAAGTTTCAGTAGAAGAATTTTCTGATGCTGCTCCTTCTTTTTGCATCTTGGTTCGGCTATTGACATCTCAATTTATATTGTATCTGTTATTTATGAAATTGAATAAAATTATGTATACATATACTGTTTTTTTATCTAATCTTTATTGAAGAAAGCAAAAATGTACAAGACAAAAAATATTAAAATAAAAAAATATATCATTATTAAACAAAACAGAACAAACCCCTTGAAATGGATTTTACCTATAAACACCTAAACACTAATTGATGAATTGTTTATAGAAGGGATTTAAATGTTTTTATAACAATTCAATGTATGCCAACATTTTTTTCTTACCTTTTTAAACCAAAATTAAAAATGTTGGCATAGGTTGAATGAACCCTGCTCATGTGTACAAATTGTTGATATTTTAAATGCCTCTGGTTCTTTTATATTGATTAAAGCCGCGTACAAATCTGTTTAAGACATAAAATGAAGGGTAAGTTTCATTTTGGTGTTGCTTAAATCATATTAATATCTGTTGAATTATTACTTAAATCACCATTTTGTCTAAAGTTAGAATCATAGAAATAACACCACCTTCTTGAATATGTCTGATTATTTCCATATGAATTTCCAAATCTTTAGCCAATGTAGGATGTTTGAGATTAGCTTTTCTAAGAAAGAGATATTGCAGACACCTTCCGAGAAAAACATATATTTATGAAATGCCATTACAGCAATTGAAGCATACCTACTCTCCAAATGTGTTCAATTAAAAAAAGGAGGACAACTGAAAAGATTGAAAAACTTTCTTTTCTTGCAGATGTTAAACCTGTTTTATTATTTTTACAACTTGATATAAATCATTTTCTGATGGTTAATGATCAATTAACGAATCAGATTAATCAATAATATACTTTGTTTCTTATCTTTGCTTGTAATTTAATATTAAATTTTTGTGTATAACGGTCTACCCAAAGGTTTGTAATTTTATATTGGACCATTAATTTGTGCACATAAATCTTGTGCCTTATGATTCAACATGACAACCTATATCCAAGTACAAGGTTACATCACAAGTCGCAAAGACCACATATAGCCCAATACACGGCTTAAAGGTAACATAACAATTCAAAAACATTACCTATAGCCAAATACATGGCTGAAATGTACCATTACAAGACATAAAGACAACATTAAGCCAAATACATGGTTAACAATATAACACTACATGTCATAAAAACAACATATAGCCAAATACATGGCTACAATGTAACATTACAAGTAATAAAGATAACTTATAGCCAACTACATGGGACAAATGTAACATTACAAGTCAAACACATAATTATAGCCAATTCTAATATGACGTGCTTTAAAGGCTTTGAGACCACAACTGTGGTAAAAACATGATTTATCTATGAGCAACACGCGCTGAGGAGGGCATGTTTTAAATGGCTGTTCCAATTACAAAACTGTAACTCCCACCGGAAAGCTATTGCGTATGACGTATATATCTTATAAATAGCGACACGTGCTGTCATTATCCGTTGCAATATATTGTGTGTTACATTGACGGAACAGCCAGTTTATGGCGGAAATGATGTTTTCTATAGGTCCCAAAATATTATAAATGTGCCGTAATTGTCTTACTAGAATAGAAATAATTGACGAAGGCTGTGATTTATAATTGTTTTACAACGGGATGACCATTTATGTCGTTATTCTAAAATATAACGACATAAATGGTCACCCCGTTGTAAAACAATGATAAACAACAGCCTGCGTGAATTATTTCTATATACGTGGCTAAAGTGTAACATTACGAGTCATTAAGGCCACGTATAGCCAAATACATGGCTTAAATGTAACATTACAAGTAATACACATAACATATAGCCAAATATATGGCTGTAACATGTAGTGAAGACAACATATGCTAAATACGTGGATAAACTGTCACACTCAAAATGCCAAAATACATATAATTAGTTATGAACAGCTTTGATGGACAGTAATCAAGTATTCTCATCATTTTTATGATTACTACGCTGGGCACATACTGAGAGGATATTCATTGCTCGACCAACAGAGCATCCCGGGTGACGGCTAGGGAGACCCTTTCGTTGGTGGGAGGGGGTTGTCAGGTCATAATACTGACATCTTGGCCGACGTGTTTTGAGAGTGCCTCGCTCCTTGAACGATAAAGACCCCTTTTAGAGTAGGCTAATTGTAGCCGCTACAAAAGGCTGAATTCTCAGCCCCTACCCATACTCCATACTTTTCCAGTGGCAGTCAAATTTTGTTTCCTATGTCTCATCCCTGTTTCCCGCTGATTTATCGTTTGATAACTTGTTTTCGTCCTGAATATAGGTGAAATACTGCTCGCTGACCGTAAAGCAAACATTCAATCAATCAATCAATCAATGCTATGTCATCTTGATTATTTGTTCATACAGCAGATCGCATAACACCGATTAAAAAAAACTAACATCATGTCTTAAACTGAACGGTTGTAGTAATATACACGCATCGTGCTGTTGATTAATCAGTGTTTGCAAGGATTTCACATAAAAAATAAATAACTATCTGTTCTTTTTTAGGTTGTTATGAATGGGTCCGGACGAATCATGTGTCATGTGTAGTTATTTTTTGCGTTGTTTGTATTTATACGACCATGCTGTATACGATACAAATTGATTCTTGGCAAATTCGCATTTTGAAATCAGCTCAGATATTAACTTCTGATACAGATATTTACAGAAACTTTTCAATATTGTTTTACACGTATCCTGACTGGTTTGAGAGAGATACAAGTAAAATAAATTTCTTTAAGGATTGTAAATATAAGAACTGCAACGTGACATTCAATCATTCTATGTTACTTCAAAGTGATGCTGTTATTTTTTACCATGTTGGAATGAATCAGCCACCAACAAAACTGTCTAATCAGATATGGATTTTCGTTTCTTTAGAATCACCCTATACAACAAAAACCACTTATAACAGAGAAGGCTTTAAAAATAAATTTGATTGGACAATGACATACCGCCAGGATTCAGAGGGATTTATACCTTATGGCGTGATTAAGAGACGAAACAAAGTGTTGGAAAAAAATTATAAATCTATTTTCCAGAACAAGACAAAGGAAGCAGTTTGGGTCGTTAGCCACTGTAATACCATTTCAAAGCGAGAGAAATACATTCAGGAAATGGCCAAGTATATTGGCGTTGATACATTTGGTCGATGTGGTCAATCATGCAATACTAACTCTGCCGAGGATTGTAAACAAAAACTGAGTAAAACACACAAATTTTATCTTTCATTTGAAAATGCATTGTGTAACGATTACATGACGGAGAAAATTTCAACTATTTATTTTGATGATATGGATTTTATACCAGTGGTCCGAGGAGCACCGAACGCAAGCAACTATCTACCGAAAAATACATATGTCTCAACGACAGATTTTAAAACACCAAAAGAATTAGCAGAATATTTAAAAAACCTAGGACGAAATGAAACTTTGTATACGGATATTTTGAAAGAGAAAGATAAATATTATTATCAATCAAACAGCCATTTTGAAGGCGGAATGTGTGATATATGTCGACTTTTAAATAACAATTATACGACCCAAACAGCGAAAGATCTCGAGCAATGGTTATGGAAAGGACAATGTACCGATCCTAAAGATATATAACATGCTAATAATTTTTAAGTCGTGATAAAAGTTTTTTTTTCAAAAAAAGGAATTTAGAGGAACAACGTTCGATTTTTTCGTTTTGATTCTAATTCGATATTGAAACGTACACGAGGACTTTTGTGATTTTTAATTAACCTTAACTTTGCTATCGTGCGGTGATGATGTTGTAATCAATCTCGGAAGTTTGTGGATTTTGATTTTGAACAAAGTGAATTTAATCAGTACACTTTAGGATTTGTTTTCGATATCAGGTTGCATGTACTGTTAGCATGTATTGAGAAGAGCTACATCTTACCCTTGACCTGGTATTATTTGTATAGATCAAAGTCCTTAAGCCAGTTAAAACATTTAAAGATGTCTTAACCACCAAGAAAAAGAAGGAAAACAAAGACAGTGTCAGCAACCTTACAGCAAGATCTAGTTTCACAAAACAAGAGTAGTGACAATATCTCGATGAAAAATATTCAGACTCGCATAAAGTCGGCCATTCCAGAAGCACTAAGACAAAGTAGACTCATCATGCCATCAACGGCATGACAAACACCTTTAAGAAGTGAAAACCAGCACTAACCTGTAATTCACGCTTCACAAAATCAAGTACCAAACACCAACAATAATGAGGACCAACTGACCCTATTTCTAAACCAGGAAGATGAAACAATTCAAAGACAAGTTCTTAAATATGGATCCAAAGCCTGTAGTTCAAACAGTGGAAATGCTACAGCTTTTCAACTGTTGTCGACAAAACTTTTAACTGAATATCTACTCGAATCGATGAGTATCCAAGATGTCTAAAGAATTTGTGAAAGAACATTTTACATCTCAACCCATTTTCCTTTCCACTCTAGAGCACATGCCTATGTTTATCTCACATTGCTTCTATGGGGTTAGGTGTGAAGACACTAAACGGGACCAATCAAATTTAGAAAATATAAGAAAATAGTCCTTAAAAACAAAATAGTCCTGTTTATCTTAGTGTATATTTAAACTACTAACTGGATTCTAATGAATGGAAGTTTTTCTGAAAGGTGAATATATAGGAAAAAATTTGAGTCCTAATGGTGTTTAGTATGTTTTATGTCACATTCTCTACATGACCTATAAACCAAGATTTTTTTAAAAGAGAGTGTTATTTTTAGAGTGGGGTTTACCCCGGAAGCTGGTTTTCTCTTGGAAGGTTTTAAAGAGGTTATGCAATTTTTAGAGAACATAGGCATGTCACGTACGATTCTGGATATATATGATGTCGGTCAAGTTAAACTTTAAGCAAAAGAGCTGCGCTAATTAAAAAAATAACAAATTTAGTAGAAAATCTTGAAGAATTGGATTAGTGTTTTCTCCCCTCTATAGAAACCTTTCTGTTGCAACTGTATATTCATATATTTCTGCGTTAAGCTATTTGCTTAAGCTAGGTGGTTATGCTGACACAACATTTCATTGTCTTAAAAACTTTGCGTGGCTTTAACAATTTGAAGACAAAAGATAGTAGATTGCCTATCACAAGGAATATTTTAAAGGGTCTAATTAATTCTTTTACTCATTCGACAGGTTCGAAATATATTTTACCCCTGATAAAAGCCATTTACCTTTAGACATTTCATGCTTTTTTAAGAATTGGGGAGAAAACTGACCCTATACCACGTAAGGGAAATGCCTTAGCAAAGGAAAATATTAGATTAGTATTCAGCAAATCACAACAGTATTTAACTGTGGAGATACAACTGTCTCAATTTAAACAAAGTGTTGGGAAGCATATTTCAATTTTGCTTGTAGAAGCACAAAATGACAACCCAGATATTTGCCCTGTTAAGGCTCTATGGGATTATCTTAAAATAAGAGAATTAGAATCTTCTCAACAGCCACTATTTTCCTTTATGAATATTTTTTTTACTAATCAACTTCAAATTTCTTTACAATTTTGGGGCCTCAAAGATTCGTGTTATAAATCTCAGTTTTAGAACATGGGCTACGACATCTTGGGAACAAGGGTTTACGGAAGAGGAAATTTAACATAGGGGAAGATGGAATTATAAAGCATTCGTATGTATATTTTAAAAACAGCTTAGCTAATTGACAAAACTTAGACAGCCCATGTGCATAAAAAGTAGTTGTCATAGGCCTACATGGAGACAACAAGAGCCTCTGAACAAATTGCTGTACTTGATATGTGGTTTTACATGCGGACAAGAGCCTCTGTAAAACGTGCTGTAATTGATATGTGGTTTTACATGTGGACAAGGGCCTCTGTAAAACTTGCGGTAATTGATATGTGGTTTTACATGTGGACAAGGGCCTCTGTAAAACTTGCGGTAATTGATATGTGGTTTTACATGCAGACAAGGGCCTCTGTAAAACGTGCTGTAATTGATATTTGGTTTAACATGGGGACAAGGGCCTCTTTAAAATTTGCTGTAATTGATATGTGGTTTTACATGTGGACAAGGGCCTCTGTAAAACGTGCTGTAATTGATATGTGGTTTTAAATGGTGACAAGGGCCTCTGTAAAACGTGCTGTAATTGATATGTGGTTTTACATGCGGACAAGGGTCTCTAAAACTTGTGTAATTGATATGTGGTTTTACATGTGACAAAGGCTTCTGTAAACTTGCGGTAATTGATATTTGGTTTAACATGGGGACAAAGGCCTCTGTAAAACGTGCTGTAATTGATATGTGGTTTTACATGGGGACAAGGGCCTCTGTAAAATTTGCTGTAATTGATATGTGGTTTTACATGGGGACAAGGGCATCTGTAAAACGTGCTGTAATTGATATGTGGTTTTACATGTGGACAAGGGCCTCTGTAAAACTTGCGGTAATTGATATGTGGTTTTACATGCGGACAAGGGCCTCTGTAAAACGTGCTGTAAATGATATTTGGTTTAACATGGGGACAAGGGCCTCTTTAAAATTTGCTGTAATTGATATGTGGTTTTACATGTGGACAAGGGCATCTTTAAAACGTGCTGTAATTGATATGTGGTTTTAAATGGTGACAAGGGCCTCTGTAAAACGTGCTGTAATTGATATGTGGTTTTACATGGGGACAAGGGCCTCTGTAAAATTTGCTGTAATTGATATGTGGTTTTACATGGGGACAAGGGCCTCTGTAAAATTTGCTGTAATTGATATGTGGTTTTACATGTGGACAAGGGCCTCTGTAAAACTTGCGGTAATTGATATGTGGTTTTACATGCGGACAAGGGCCTCTGTAAAACGTGCTGTAATTGATATTTGGTTTAACATGGGGACAAGGGCCTCTTTAAAATTTGCTGTAATTGATATGTGGTTTTACATGGGGACAAGGGCCTCTGTAAAACGTGCTGTAATTGATATGTGGTTTTAAATGGTGACAAGGGCCTATGTAAAACGTGCTGTAATTGATATGTGGTTTTACATGCGGACAAGGGTCTCTAAAACTTGCTGTTATTGATATGTGGTTTTACATGTGGACAAAGGCTTCTGTAAACTTGCGGTAATTGATATTTGGTTTAACATGGGGACAAGGGCCTCTGTAAAACGTGCTGTAATTGATATGTGGTTTTACATGGGGACAAGGGCCTCTGTAAAATTTGCTGTTATTGATATGTGGTTTTACATGTGGACAAAGGCTTCTGTAAACTTGCGGTAATTGATATTTGGTTTAACATGGGGACAAGGGCCTCTGTAAAACGTGCTGTAATTGATATGTGGTTTTACATGGGGACAAGGGCCTCTGTAAAATTTGCTGTAATTGATATGTGGTTTTACATGCGGACAAGGGTCTCTAAAACTTGCTGTTATTGATATTTGGTTTTACATGTGGACAAGGGCCTCTGAAAACGTCATGTAATTAATATGTGGTTTAACATGTGGACAAAGGCCTCTGTAAATTTGCTGTGATTAATATTTGGTTTTACATGTGGACAAAGGCCTCTGTAAAACGTCCTGTAATTAATATGTGGTTTAACATGTGGACAAAGGCCTCTGTAAAATTTGCTGTGATTAATATTTGGTTTTACATGTGGACAAAGGCCTCTGTAAAACGTGCTGTAATTGATATGTGGTTTTACATGTGGACAATGGCCCTTGTTAACTTATCTTTTTCATATTTTGTTTTTAAATGGGGCAAGGTACTCTTTAAAACTTGCTGTATTTGATATTTGGATTTTACATGGAGACAAGGGCCTCTGTAAAACGTGCTGTAATTGATATGTGGTTTTACATGCGGACAAGGGTCTCTAAAACTTGCTGTTATTGATATGTGGTTTTACATGTGGACAAAGGCTTCTGTAAACTTGCGGTAATTGATATTTGGTTTAACATGGGGACAAGGGCCTCTGTAAAACGTGCTGTAATTGATATGTGGTTTTACATGGGGACAAGGGCCTCTGTAAAATTTGCTGTTATTGATATGTGGTTTTACATGTGGACAAAGGCTTCTGTAAACTTGCGGTAATTGATATTTGGTTTAACATGGGGACAAGGGCCTCTGTAAAACGTGCTGTAATTGATATGTGGTTTTACATGGGGACAAGGGCCTCTGTAAAATTTGCTGTAATTGATATGTGGTTTTACCTGCGGACAAGGGTCTCTAAAACTTGCTGTTATTGATATTTGGTTTTACATGTGGACAAGGGCCTCTGTAAAACGTGCTGTAATTGATATGTGGTTTAACATGTGGACAAAGGCCTCTGTAAAATTTGCTGTGATTAATATTTGGTTTTACATGTGGACAAGGGCCTCTGTAAAACGTCATGTAATTAATATGTGGTTTAACATGTGGACAAAGGCCTCTGTAAATTTGCTGTGATTAATATTTGGTTTTACATGTGGACAAAGGCCTCTGTAAAACGTGCTGTAATTGATATGTGGTTTTACATGTGGACAATGGCCCTTGTTAACTTATCTTTTTCATATTTTGTTTTTAAATGGGGCAAGGTACTCTTTAAAACTTGCTGTATTTGATATTTGGATTTTACATGGAGACAAGGGCCTCTGTTAAATATATTTTTTTTCATCTTGTGTTCTAAATGGGCAAAAGGGCCTCTGTAAAACGTGCTGTAATTGATATGTGGTTTTAAATGGTGACAAGGGCCTATGTAAAACGTGCTGTAATTGATATGTGGTTTTACATGCGGACAAGGGTCTCTAAAACTTGCTGTTATTGATATGTGGTTTTACATGTGGACAAAGGCTTCTGTAAACTTGCGGTAATTGATATTTGGTTTAACATGGGGACAAGGGCCTCTGTAAAACGTGCTGTAATTGATATGTGGTTTTACATGGGGACAAGGGCCTCTGTAAAATTTGCTGTTATTGATATGTGGTTTTACATGTGGACAAAGGCTTCTGTAAACTTGCGGTAATTGATATTTGGTTTAACATGGGGACAAGGGCCTCTGTAAAACGTGCTGTAATTGATATGTGGTTTTACATGGGGACAAGGGCCTCTGTAAAATTTGCTGTAATTGATATGTGGTTTTACATGCGGACAAGGGTCTCTAAAACTTGCTGTTATTGATATTTGGTTTTACATGTGGACAAGGGCCTCTGAAAACGTCATGTAATTAATATGTGGTTTAACATGTGGATAAAGGCCTCTGTAAATTTGCTGTGATTAATATTTGGTTTTACATGTGGACAAAGGCCTCTGTAAAACGTCCTGTAATTAATATGTGGTTTAACATGTGGACAAAGGCCTCTGTAAAATTTGCTGTGATTAATATTTGGTTTTACATGTGGACAAAGGCCTCTGTAAAACGTGCTGTAATTGATATGTGGTTTTACATGTGGACAATGGCCCTTGTTAACTTATCTTTTTCATATTTTGTTTTTAAATGGGGCAAGGTACTCTTTAAAACTTGCTGTATTTGATATTTGGATTTTACATGGAGACAAGGGCCTCTGTAAAACGTGCTGTAATTGATATGTGGTTTTACATGCGGACAAGGGTCTCTAAAACTTGCTGTTATTGATATGTGGTTTTACATGTGGACAAAGGCTTCTGTAAACTTGCGGTAATTGATATTTGGTTTAACATGGGGACAAGGGCCTCTGTAAAACGTGCTGTAATTGATATGTGGTTTTACATGGGGACAAGGGCCTCTGTAAAATTTGCTGTTATTGATATGTGGTTTTACATGTGGACAAAGGCTTCTGTAAACTTGCGGTAATTGATATTTGGTTTTACATGTGGACAAGGGCCTCTGTAAAACGTCATGTAATTAATATGTGGTTTAACATGTGGACAAAGGCCTCTGTAAATTTGCTGTGATTAATATTTGGTTTTACATGTGGACAAAGGCCTCTGTAAAACGTGCTGTAATTGATATGTGGTTTTACATGTGGACAATGGCCCTTGTTAACTTATCTTTTTCATATTTTGTTTTTAAATGGGGCAAGGTACTCTTTAAAACTTGCTGTATTTGATATTTGGATTTTACATGGAGACAAGGGCCTCTGTTAAATATATTTTTTTTCATCTTGTGTTCTAAATGGGCAAAAGGGCCTCTGTAAATCATTCTGTATTGGATATTTGTATATTACATGGCGACAAGGACTTCTGAGTTCTGTAAATCGTGCTGAAGTTGATATTTTGATTTGACATAGAGTCAAGGGCCTCTGTTAACTTAACGTTTTTGAACATGTAGGTTCAAAGACCTCAAAATGTTGTGGATGGGGGAATATGTATTTCGTCTCACTTGCTACCAAGTGCTCAGTTCATACAAAGTCTTGTGGCAGGTTTTGAACCCAGCCTTTGATGGTTGCATTATTAGTTAAAAATTATGCAATATTGTAAAATGTTTGTATGTGTTTTATATTGAGGATTTTATAAGCATTTGTGTTTTTTATTATTCATGCTTTGTATATACGTTTTAACCTTTCGTCATTTACATATGAGCGGCGTCATTCATAAACGGACAGTCGAAAAATTTTCTAAATTGAGATTTTGCAGAATTATGATCCCGATACATCGTAATAATCAAATCTAAAGTTTGATTTTATTCTCTCAAAGTTAAAATCAGTAACGTTGATTAAATCGGCGCTCATTACTGCCTGACTTTGATCAATTTTCCGGCGTTTTATCATAAACGACGTAGACGTCGTTTAAAGGTATGACTGTTACTTGCAATATATTACCGTGTATTCCGGTTAATCAGTTCTTGCAGTAATCATGGTACTTCAATTACATACTTAAATTTGCATCTGTTATCATTTATTTACCAAATCTTATAATTAAAGTTTTTACTGTTACAGTATTACTCGATTCGGCAATGTTCCTTTGCAATCATTAAAGAAATACAAATTGTTTCTATTGATACGAGGATTAATTTTACCGAACACATTAATTTATCAACATCAGGGACAGTCTATACTATATATACTATATGGTATAGACTGTCCCTGTCAACATTAACTAAAATATACAGCTCTATTTAAAACATACTATTACTTTGTTTCCTTTCACGACTTTTCACTTTTACGGCAGTTTGATTTTTTGTCAGTTTGTATGAATGAGGTTTATGGTTAGTTTAGTTATTTTTTTAGCTATATCAAGGCGTCTAGTTTTGTATTGACCAAATAAATATATTGAAATCTGCATATGAATTTGTCCTTCAGATTTACAAAAAAAACGTATCATATTGGAGATTTCTCGGAGTTTGACTGAACAAATTTCAACGAAATTTAAATGTGTACAACTTTAATTTAAGACATAAAATTTGTCATGTAACTTAACCAACTAGTGGTGGAAAACCTTATCCTTGTGTTATTATTTTACATATATGTAAAAGAATAACACAAGGATATATGTAAAAGAATAACACAAGGATAAGGTTTTTTGTATATATACGAACGTTTTGTAACAAGTATATACTTTAATCGTACGCTTGATAAACACGCAGTTTCAATTATTCTAGAAAACAACAGATGTTAAACAACAGTTGCGAGTTCAATCCCGTTTTTAATAATGAAAAAAATCCTTCATTCTTTAGTGTCTATCGTATTTTTTTATTTTTTTTTAACGAGTTAATAAAGTCAGTGTTCAACACGAAACACGTTCTAAAAACTTGACCGTAACTTAAAAGTGGTAAATATATTCCCATGATAAATTTAATAAAACGTTTCTTGATTCATAATTTTATTAAAAAAAGAGTAAGATGTCAAACATTTACCGGATGAGTAGTTCTGCTTGCTAGTTTCGGCTGTCGAACTGTAGCGAGTCTATATTTTGCGCCAGCTTTTGTTAAACATAAAATTATATGTATTTGATCTTGCTATAAAGCACATAGTAATGTTAATATAAGAAATGCTTTATTACAAAATTAAGTAGAAAAGGACTAAATATGTTTTGAACCACATGTCAGTGGTTTTAATGTTTTTAATGTAAAAAAAGCCACTACATTAATTACGTGTAATAGCTTTAATAGCATTTGTGCGGTATTTTAAAATTTTAAAACTTTTTTTATCATGGAATCGAAACAAAAATAACAGCCGTCGAGGTGATGAATTTCAAATGGTTGTCTTTTTTCCTTTCTAATGATTTTTAAAAGCTAATCGTATTCGTAAATAGCATTAGCTGTTAAAATATGCAGCTATTTATTCAGTGTATAATTTATGTAAACGTTTGCAAATGTACTGCACAAGATGAAAGCTTACTTCATTTGAGTGACTATTTTAAAAAGATCATAAATATTTCATTTATTTAATAATTGCTAAACAACAGGACAACAAATCAACAAAAAATTTACACAAGGCAACAGACAACACTTTCTTTCTAACTACATGCACATCTATTTTAGTAGGTCACAAAGAATGTACGTGTATATATGGTTTGATAGCGCATAAAGACGGACAAATAATTAAGTATTTCTCAAACCTGTTTATTAAAATATGCATGATTATTTTTCCAAAGTAAACTTCAATCCGATGTCGTATTATTTTTAACTACCATCAAAATCTAGCTAACCTTATAGCATTCGGATTAATGACTGACTGATTGATTGGTTGCTTTACGTCCAGCGAGCAGTATCTCCGCTTTATTCCACTATATGTCAAATTTGCACTATATGTCAAATTCTTACGAACTACCTTTCCGGTTCCGGTCAACTTTGCCAACTATCACTTTGTTAATAGAATTACGTTATAAATCAGTTAATTAGATATTGAATTTTCCAGGGGAATGTATTATCCGCTTTTCGTCGGGTTCTACAAGTTGACCACAATTTAGAATCAATTTCAAAATAAACGTGCCGAATTTGGTCGAGAAAAAACCCTTCTAAAGTTTTAAATAATCTTATATCCAACGTGTTGCACTTTATATTATCCTTCAGAGTCCTTTTGAATTAAATTGATATGCCTATTCGTTCAAGACAAAAACTTATGCTAAAAAAATACAGCAATCAAAATTTACGACTTTTCACATCTCCGCAGATAAGGGTCTCACTGAAACCATTTTAAACCGTTAACGGCGTGTCGATTCTGAAAACTTGCGATCATTTTCGATCCAACAACATTCTACCACTTAAACGCGTTGATTATTGATTTATCCTAACCGTAAAATGTTCTGCAAGTATAACTTTGATCATGTTGCTTGAGTATATATAAATCGAAATCAGTTCGGCGTGGAGTTCTAGAACCTATATATAATTTGACAAGGCTAATATTGTACAACGCCCCCTTTTAGGTGACATGTTACAAGTTCTTCTGATTCATCTCCTTAGTGAGTAAAACTTAACGCCTGTTACGTTGAGTTCTGTGTAATGCAGATGAGTATTTGAATAAATAAATACTTTATTTAAATTAGCCCAATTAAAAGGATTTAAGAACTTAATATGTATTTGGAAGAAAATACATTTCAAATGAAATGCACTCAACTTTGTCAAAAAATTTTGCAATAAATAAAATATTATTTATTTTACTCTTTCACACCGATCAACCGACTTATATCATTTTAGTGAGAAGATGTATGACACGATGAAAAAAGATATAAACAAGTTAAGACCTATACGTATACAGATGACTTTTTCCAAATCGCTACGTTTAAAACTCACTGTATCAAATATAGTGTAGTAAAAAATTATTTGGCATATATTTGTCCATTAACATATTCAATCGTTTTAACTAATGTTTTCATTTGTTATCTGAAAATAGGTTCCAAAGGTACTGGCATCACAAATTTGAACAAATAAATGCAAAATTTACGCTTCTGCACAATATATTTCTGTATCCAGTGTTTTTGTTCAAAAGGACATATATCCAACGTTTTTTCTGACCCCAAAATTCTTCTTTCAATTGCAATTTATTAGGAGTTTGAATCATTTTTCTTTACGCATTTACTGAAAAAATGATACGGAAAAAATCAGCTCATCTTTTTATAATGACACGATGAATAAAAGTTCCTTGACACGATTGAAAACAGCCACGTACTTCTTAAGTGATTAGTTTTATACTTCCACATGGGGCATTTCAATAACATTTTACAACTAATGTCTGTATATCATTGAATATTATACAAAAAGTCTGCAATTGTTAATACAATAGGACTATTATGTATACATTCTTGACACAAATCACTAGACATGGAAAAAAGGTAACAAGCAGCGGAGCAGCTTTGTAATTCCCCTTAAAACCAAATTAAACATAGAGTAAATGCTCTCATTTAGACAATCCCAGAGCAGGGCTTAAGCGGAAATCAGTGTTATATGTCGATAACGCTCTACATATGAGTTCTCACCTATCAACAAATAACACATAACGAACAAGATTTTGTACAAATATTTCCTACTTGTACAAATATTTCCTACTATGTCGACATTAAATAGTATATAACGGATCCATCTACTTGGTAGGTCAATATATTGATGTCAAACTTTTTTTACAAATTATAAGGTATGAATTTAGGCAAACATTATCAAATGTGCTGCCTACAATCAGGAACATATATACTAGTCCAGCTTCAATTTATAATAAAGACGAAGAGCGAGAAATTTAAGGTTAATTAGCGTACAAATGAGAGTTAACTCTCAAGAATTAATACATCATATATAACTGTAACACGAATACTGCCTATGTCTAATAATTTTTAACATTATCGGTTGCAAATATTTTGAGAATTCCACAGTACATTTTAATCATTTACATAAAAACAGAAAAGGCAAACGTGTAAGACATGTAGTTACTAAGGACAATATTATATCATTCAAACAGACCGCAAGATTTACCTTCATTGACCGAATTATACACAATTTTCATCGCGTTTTACCCCTGTAGACACCTAAAGATACACAGAAAAGAATCTACCAAACTGGTTAGAGAATACTTACACAAATGTACACTGTTTTATTACAATTATTTATATTTATGGTTTAATTACCCGCTTTCTTTCATTGTTAATTCTAATAAATGAAAAATAAATAATGATAAACAATCAAACAAACACAAATCAAAACACCCTGCCTTTAACGATGTCATATAATTTTGTCTTTATTATTATGTCAACGCCCCAAATGCGAAGGCCACCTTCGCCTTTAGACGGTGACATAAAAATTCAGTTTTGCAGAAAGTACGAACGTCGACATTTATTTTGTCACTCTTTTGGGTTTCTTCAATCAAAATAGTTTGCTGATTGATATGGTGATTTGTGCAAACGAATAGTACGTTATAGGCTGTTATCCGACAGAACCCTACTTCTTGTTGGCCTATGTGCATAACAATGATTTTAGTTTAACATTTAACCCCTTCTGGAAATTGGAACGGTTCGATATTTGGCGATTCGTACTAATAGGCAGTAAGTTCTGCACAAATCTCACAATATCGTCAAACGTTTCTCGTGTTCCGTTTATTGTACTGGTTGGATATTTCATATTATTGTTTATACTAATGGATTGTATACGAGTTAAAACCCTGGTACTTATTTGTCAATCAAAACAAAATGCGAATCGACTTGTCAAAGTTCAAAGTCTAAGGTCTACAACGATGATAGGAGACCCATTGTCTAGTAATTATCTACCCACATGGCATATATGAAAAGCTTAGCCTATGTCAGCGAAGGTCGGGGTCTTCTCTGGGTACTCAGGCTTCCACTCCCATTAAAGACATCATACAGCCGATAAATTGCTGAAAGGCATTAAAAACCATTCATACAAACAAACAAACAGTCAAACAATTATTTTAAAAGTTATACCGGGCGCGAAGCAATGACTAAATAGGCATTAATGGCTGCACGGACGAACCCACAACAATATGTCGACCTTCTTTTGCCTCTTTTACCAAAAACCCAATATAAACCTCCTACAAATGAAAAGTGTTATGTAACACTACATAAAGCTATCTTACATATCCTAAACGTGTATTAGTATGCGATTTGCAGTGTCAAATAAATTTGGCTGAAAATATCAGTCTTAAAGGAGAAGAAAAGAAAAAAGAAGATGATGTCAATTACCAGACAAAAACAATATGTCTCCCATTTATCTTCGTTTGGTATACATAATAAAATAAGAGTTGCATACAAATACAAAGATAGTTTGAAAGCTTTTCTGCAAATGTTATTGTGTGTCGCAATTTGTTCATTTCATATTTTATGCACAGTAATCAAAATTAATTTTCCCCATCCTCTTCTTCATGCTTGATATTGACAAGAAAATGAAAAAATACATATATTATTACGTTACGAACTCTTAAAGTGCATACTTATTCAATCGGTTAACAGAATTTAATAGCTTATACAAAGTCATATTTCTTGTTTTAATCATATCATTGAACTGATTTACATCGTATCGTAATTTCTCTGACAGTGCAATTAAAAACAAATTAATATTGTTAATGCATTATGTTAAAGATACATTTTTGGCATCAAGCGAAAGCCAAAGGAATATTCTTTATATTTAAACGGCCGATTTGAAATAAAATTATATCATAAAAGGTCATTTTAGCATTTTAATAACTATATCTGCATTTTTTCGTTTATTTTATAAGATAAGTTGGACAAAAATAAAAGCAAGAGCTTAAAGAACTAAATATATCTATTGCCAAACCTATGCTAAATCGTGTTTTAATATATTTTATTTGCTACAGTAAATTTAAAATATAAAAAAATTTGAAAA
This sequence comes from Limnoperna fortunei, assembly GCA_944474755.1. NCBI lineage: Eukaryota > Metazoa > Mollusca > Bivalvia > Mytilida > Modiolidae > Limnoperna > Limnoperna fortunei. The sequence continues at coordinate 44,853,655 of OX104113.1, forward strand.
GCTTAACTACGTTTTCATCGCTTCTAACTTGTTTATATCTTTTTTCATCGTGTCATACATCTTCTAACCAAAATGATATAAGTCGGTTGATCGGTGCGTCTTTTGAACGTGTTGTTTGACGTCGGTTTTAACGTAACGTTATTTATACCGCTAAGGTCTCTTTCCCGCGTTTCGTCTATTCAAGACTCATCAGTGTCGTTTAACTCTAAATGCTGAAGGTATTCTTCATTGGGAGATGGAATAATATCAGTCCACTGGGCTCGTGTAAATACACAATACAGGTAGTTCAAAATATTAGATAATGGGTCTAAAGGAAGCTACCAATCAGTACACTTATTTTGCTCCTTTCTCCCTCCCCTCTGCTCCTTTCTCCTACTGAAAATAATCTATTGAAATATAAGATTACTGAATTTTGATTAAAGATTGATATAAATTTGGGAAATAAAGCATATAAGCTGCTTTTACAAACAATTCATGCTTCCTGATACATTATCAGCTGAATTTATTTGGTGAATGGTGTAAAAAAATATGAGGACCATAAAATGTGACCGGCAGACCTAGTGACAACCCACATTGTGCAATATATATATATATATATATATATATATATATATATATATATATATATATATATAAGTAATCTATAAATAGCAACAACAATCTCGTTTAATAAGTGCTGGATCAGTCAGATGCAGACTGATACAATTACAAATAAAAATAATATAGCTGTCTAATAAAAATAATTATAACAACACTACTATGTACAAATAATATATATGGAACGCAATATTTCGCTCTACCAAAGAGCTTCATCAGGCGTTGACTGAATCAAAAATTCAAACAATAGAAAATGTTTTTGTTGTTCACTTTATACAAAAAATCTATGCTGATGCTGAGATATAAAATATTTTTGTTGTTCATATTATTGTTGGGTCATAAACATTTTAGTATTCTACCTGTGGATTACGTTCGTTCAATCCATCAGGTTCTAGCGTTTTTAATTGATGTATCCAAAATGTTTCTCGAAGTCTTCTGGTTGATGTATTCCACTTTGGGTTTTGATCAATAATTTGGAATTTTACAGTATCAAAAGAGTGGCCTGTAGTTTTAAGGTGGCGAGTTAGTGGACAATTTCTGTTTTTCGTGAAAAAGGAGCGATGGTTGTTAAGTCGCATATTGAAAGCTGTCTCTGTTTCTCCAACATACTGGATGTTACAAATCCCACAGGTCAGTATGTAAATACAATTGCTGGATTTACAGGAACAATTGGAGTATATTGTAAAGCTTTCGTTGGTTGTTGTGCTTCGAAAGGTGCTAGCGACGTTTGCTGCTTTACAGCATTTGCAATTACTGCGATTGCATGGATTGTATCCACCAGGTTTTGAAGGAGAGTTCATTTTGACTCGAGCATTTACAATAATATCTTTTAGACTGTTTGGTCGACGGTATGCCATTATAGGTGGTTCAGGGAAAAGCTTTTTTAAATTCGGATCATTTTCGATAAGGTTCCAATGTTTCCTTAAAACATTTGAAATGTTTTTTAAGTCAGGGTGGTATGTGACGACTAATGGTATTCTGCTGTTTGTTATATTTTTATCTTTGTAATTCAGCAACGAATCTCTGGAAACATTGTCAGCTTTTCCAAATGCCTCGGCGATGTTTTTGTTTTTATAGCCTCTTTTGAGTAAATGTTTACGGAGCTCATTTAAACGATGGTTTTGGGTGTTTTCTGTTGAGCAAATTCTTTTGATACGTATGGCTTGACTGTAAGGAATACTGCGCGAGCAATGCCTTGGGTGGCAACTTTTGGGGGATAAAAATTGATGCTTGTCTGTTGCTTTCGTGTGAAGATCTGTTGTCATCATTCCGTTTTGGATGGAGGTAGTAGTGTCGAGAAAGGATATTTTGTGACCTGAGAATTCGAAAGTAAATTTGATGGTGGGATGAAAATTGTTGCAATAGTTAAAAAAATCTATTAAATGTTCTTGACTTTCATTCCATTTAATGTCAATGTCATCAATGAAACAGAACCATGACAATGGTTTATATGGTGCACCAGACAAGCTGTTTTTCAAGATTTCCCATAAATATATTGGCATAAGAGGGTGCCATTTTGGTTCCCATGCTAGTACCACTCACTTGGATGTAGTGTTCGTCATTAAAAACAAAATTGTTGTTCTCAAGGACGAGAGTGAGCAATTTAACACGACATTCTGTTGGGGGATATTGTTCTTGTCTGGTGTTCCATACAGCTTCACAGCAAGCAATTCCTTCATTTTGTGGTATGTTTGTATACAAAGATGACACGTCCATAGTAGCAAGCAATGTGTTTTGAGGTAGAGGATTTAGAGACTGCATTTTTTTCAGATAATCTGTTGTATCTTGGATATGGGACGGAAGGGCTTTTACAAATGGTCTTAGATGGTGATCGACAAATTCCGAAATCTTTTCCGTGGGGTGTCCATTAGCAGATACAATGGGTCTTCCAGGAACGCCTTCTACACAAAACTGATGAGTCTTAAGTAGACGAAACGCGCGTCTGGCGTAAAGAATTTGTCACCTTGGTAATTTTGATTACATCTTGTTGGAATATTTGAGCAAATCCAAGTAACAGCACGGCACGTCCGCGGCTGGCGGACGTGGGAAGCAACTATTTTGGGTTAAGTTGGAAAAGAGAAAGTTTAAGATCAATATGTTATGACCGGTTTACGTCATTTATTTATATTGACATTCAATGACTAAGGCCATTCGTTGGTCAGTCTTTGTCTAAATTTTTGACAAGAAACACCGTCATTTGTATCGTTGCATAATCTTCTAGACTTGTATATTATTTTTTGTTTATGCTGTATCGTCATGTTTGTCGATCCGATACTTAATAAGCTTGCTGGTTGGTAGACTCTTTAGACTTTTATATAATATTTTGAACTACCTGTATTGTGTTGTTACACGATCCCAGTGGACTTATATTTTTCCATCACCGATAAAAAAAATACTTGAAGCATTTAGAGTTAAACGCCACTGATGAGTCTTAAGTAGACGAAACGCGCGTCTGGCGTAAAGAATTTGTCACCTTGGTAATTTTGATTACATCTTGTTGGAATATTTGAGCAAAGCCAAGTAACAGCACGGCACGTCCGCGGCTGGCGGACGTGGGAAACAACTATTTTGGGTTAAGTTGGAAAAGAGAAAGTTTAAGATCAATATGTTATGACCGGTTTACGTCATTTATTTATATTGACATTCAATGACTAAGGCCATTCGTTGGTCAGTCTTTGTCTAAATTTTTGACAAGAAACACCGTCATTTGTATCGTTGCATAATCTTCTAGACTTATATATTATTTTTTGTTTATGCTGTATCGTCATGTTTGTCGATCCGATACTTAATAAGCTTGCTGGTTGGTAGACTCTTTAGACTATATATATAAAGTCTAAAGGAAGCTACCAACCAATACACTTACTAAGTATCGGATCGCCAACATGACGATACAGCATAAACAAAAAAATAATATATAAGTCTAGAGAATTATGCAACGATACAAATATAAAGATGTTTCTACTATAAAATAATTATATTAATAAATATGACAAAATTTTCGACCAACTGATGGCCTTCTTCAGTGTCAATATCAATCTATAATAAACGATAAAATTTGGATATTGGTACATCAGCATCCGATGGTAATGTGATCGGATCGGATTTTATTGATCTTGAACTTTCTCGAATCACATCTATCAGTCATTACATAAGGGAGTACTGTACAGTTGTATAAACCATCTTATCTTTAACTTCTTGATATTCATGAATTTATTATTTATATTTTGAATGATATTTATTGTTTTTTGTTTATTCCATTGGGGTGTACAGATCAGAGCTCTTTGATCCAGAATCTCTCTCGGGCCTCCCGTTCAGAGTCTCGCCACTTGCAGTTCTGCTCGATAATTAGGATTTGTATGTGATCAAAATCCTTTGGAGTGTGGTCGGGCAGTCTGAAGTGTTGGCTTACGGGCAGAAACTGTTTCTTAGTTAGGTCACTTCTGTGACCATTCAGTCGTTTGTGGAATGGCTGTTTGGACTCGCCGACATATTGTAAGCCACAGATGGGGCATTCAAGAATGTAAATGACATTCGAGCTGTTGCAGTTAACAGTAGTGAATATTTTGTACTGTTTACCTGTGACTTTGCTGTTAAATGTAGACTAGGGTTCCATATGTTTGCAACATTTGCAGCGTTTGTCACCACAAGACTGACTTCTGCCAGCTGCAGTGCTGGGCTTTGCAATCTCTGCTCGTACCAATAAGTTGCGGAGAGTGTTGGGTTGTTTAAACGCAACCATGGGGGGCTCTGGAAAGATTCTTGACAATCTGGGATTTTTTTCAATGTTTTTCAAACAAGGGTGGTAAGTTAGTACGCAGGGAACTCTATTGCATTTCGTTTTTTCTTTATATTGAAGAAGGGTACTCCTCGATGTCTGCTGTGCTTTTTGGAAATTCTTTTTGATGTTATTATTCCTGTACCCCTTTCTTCTAAGGTGTCCTTTTAATTTCCTTAGTCTCCTTTTAAACGAATCATCGGTGGAACAGATTCGTCGGAGTCTAAGAGCTTGACTATAAGGAATGCTCTTTGTCACATGAGGAGGATGACAGCTACTAGGTAAAAGGTATTGGTTGGTGTCTGTTGGTTTGGAATACAGGTCAGTGGACAACTCACCATTTGCGGATAAGGAGCTGGAAGTATCGAGGAAAGATATACTAGATTTTGAGATTTCATAAGTAAATTTGATAGAGGGATGGATGTTATTGGCACGTGTGATAAAGTTTTGTAATCCCTCATCAGTATGTATCCACTTCATATCAACATCATCAATAAACCTGTACCAAGATAGTGGTTTTTCAATAGACGATTGGAGAAGTTCTTTTTCTAATTTACCCATAAATATGTTGGCATATGAAGGAGCCATTTTAGTTCCCATAGCTGTTCCATTAATTTGCAAGAAATGGTCTCCATTAAAAGTGAAGTTGTTCTTTTTTAGCACCAATGTCAGCATTGCGACTAAACATTCAGTCGGAGGATCTTTGACTGAACGACTTTCCCAGACCTCTCTGCATGCTTCTATGCCATCAGCATGAGGAATGTTAGTATAGAGAGAGGTGACATCCATAGTGACCAGAGTGGTACCCGGTGGAAGGGGATTCAGGGCTGCCATCTTTTGTAGATAGTCGGTGGTGTCCTTCACAAATGATGGGAGTGATTCAACATGTGGTCGAAGATGGTAATCCACAAATTCAGATATTTTTTCTGTCGGGTGGCCGTTAGCTGATACGATAGGTCTACCGGGGTTGTTAGGTTTGTGAATTTAATCTGCCGGCATTGTCTGGTGTTGGTTGGGGTATTTGTGAAATGGGGGGGGGGGATAGGAAGTTCGGATACAAATATTGTTCTCCGCTTTGCCTCGGAGCAATAGTTGTACTTCGGAAAAAATAAACTTAAGAGTACTACTCCCATACCCAGTCAATAAGTATACACATAACATTGCCCTTGGTTTTCCAAACTTGGAGATTAAAATTTATAGGAATTACTTTATCTTGACTTTTACATACCATAATATCTTAATTGTTATTGTTATCTTAATTATTTTCTTTCAATACAACTGTTTTTCAACAGCACCTCTGGATATTACATTATTATTTATTTGTCTGGAAATAGTCAATGGTTTTAAGTAGGATATTTTCTCTTTCCATAAAAGTGAGGTTAATATATGTTTGCAAAAATCTTTTTCCTTTGGGATACATCAATAACGAACACCAAGTAAACTGTCAAAACAACCACAAATCAAAAGTCCAAGAAACCGGAAAACTGGAGAACCAACAATAAAAATTATAGCAACTACAGAAATGGTCCCGACTTGTTACAGGCGTTTCAAAAGAAATGTTGGCTTAAACCGGTTTTTTGCAACCCCCCACCCCGCTTCTACTGTACCTGGGACCATACTTGGAGAGTTCATAGTGATCGACCCATAGAGTTGCCCAGCGCGCCCCCATGCGGATAGGGATGCCCTTTCATTGGTGGGTTGTAAGGTCATAACACGCAAAACCTGACCGCAGACCACAGTCTGTAGCGTGTTTGGAGAGTGCCACGCTCTTTGCACGATATAGACCCCTTTTGTAGATGTCGATAAGAGTAGGCTCGTTGTACCAGCTACAAAAGGCTTATTTTTTCCGCTCTACCCATACCCTATACTTTTGCAGTGGCATTTAAAATATTTATCCTTTTGTCCATCTTTCATGAATTGATTTATTGTTTGTTAACTTGTTTTTGTTGGAATATACCTGAAATTTTAGCTACAGAAGGTTAAAGTAAGCCACATTTAAATTAATTTTCGCGCGTGTGTGATTTTTTAATTGATGTTAAAGAATTCTGTACATAAAGCCTCTCGTAGGCCACACTTAGTCATGATTTTTGTGCTAACCTATAGTTATAAAATGCGCAACAAACTTAATGATTGTCTGAATCAGTTTTGACACAGACGAGAGAACAAGCCATTGGTAGACCGCATGTTGGACAATCCTATGTTAATGTAGCCAATGACTTAAACTGTGTGCTAACAGGAATATCAAACGTCAATATCACAAACAGCACAAATGACCGGCTGCGGAGTGGTAGACCACAAGTTACTACCCCTTGCCCAAACAGAGGCAATAACCGTCACCATTTGTAGAATCGGTTCACCACGGCACCTTTAAATGCACAACATACTCTCGGAACACACCAGCTGTCAATTCTAATATTGCGTCCTCCGTAAGAAAAATAGCAAAGAAAACAGACCGAATAACAAGAGCCAAAAGCCAAGGGACAGTTACAAATCCGAATATAGACAAAGCAACACACAAAAAACGAAAGAGAGTAACCCGAACCCAATAAAAATAATTTATATAAATAATTATCACGATACTCAAACATTGTTTTGTTGTAACTAAGTTGATGCTACCATTCAGGCGTTCTATGGCCCAAACCATGACTGAATTCTTGGTTGAGAGAAATCCATTTCTCAAATATGATAAAACAATTTTGCCGTTATATGTTACCTTTCCAGTATTTTACCATTTTCCGGACAATAAGTAATTTAACGAGAACTGCTTCCATGTACTTTAAGATTTTTTATTGAGTTTGGGTCATTCGCTTTCTGCTTTATGGGTTCTTGTTTCTTGCTCTGTATGTGTGTGTCTAAATTTGTACCTGCCACCTAACTTTCAGCTCTTACTAATCGGTCGGTTTCCTTACTTTTTATGAAGTGATTTTATGTTTATCTTTATAAGCGTGACAACTCCGTTTAATTCCGACTCGAGAGTGTATCGGCCTGTGCGGTAACGAGTCTATTTAGTATAATTTTCCTGCTATCTGATTTCATCATTTTCATTGATAAAGTGAAGGCATAGTTATGACACGCGAAAACAAGGAACAATAAAAACTAAATATAAAAACAAACAAACAAACCGATGTGCAAGTGCTTTCATTAGTTATGGACCAACCCTGTTTTTAACAATCGGGATTAGGTTTACTTTCTTTAGAAATTGCTTTTGCAATTTTGAAAATAGGGTATACTTTTAATGCTATTTAAAAACATAATTGTTACATAAAAACAATTTTATTACTTTTGTGTGTTTCTATTATTATTACAATCTAATTAAAATTCAATCTATCACTTGGCTTCCGCTTTTCCTAATGTGTTCCACAGTGACAATGAAAGATTTGTCGTAAAATATTTTCGTTCAATCGAAACATATCGGGTTGTCTTTTTGTAAGTGCTAGTTCAATTTTTGTAGATTTCTCTTTTTTGTTTAAATCACATAATATAAAAATCGAAGTGATTGTAATCACGTAAATATAATTGCTGGAATAGAATCATAAAACCCAAATCTGATTAATATGATATAGTCAACTTAAACCTTTATAAACTTTGACCTTTTGCATAAATTACTCTAGGTACACTCGATTGTTCAAGATTTAAATTGATATTTCCCGCGACACGCATTATTCGGGCACTTTTTGGATTAACTGCAAGGTATGAAAGCACAAGCTTGCAGATTTGTATCGCCAGTGTTGTAACAGAAACAATGACAGTAAGAGTATTTGTAAGTATGACGTATTTAGTATGCACATGTTTCACTAAACTGTACTTGACATATTCTGACAGGCATCACTTAAAGTAGAAAAACACGCAAATTCGTTTATTAATGAATGCATTCCAGAAATGTTTTAAATCTGTCGTAATTGAGGTTTGTCAAAATTGGATTACTGGGGGACGATTTGAGAAGCTTTCTGTACAACCATTACATTACAATGAACAATATTGGCAGACAGAAAATGCAATTGCGAGCTTTTTAGGTCTTAAAGAAGGGAAAACGATCAGAGGTAAATACCAGGTTAGTTTCATCAAAATACTTGTAATGATCTAGTAACAATTCTCTTATAATTCTGTATTTAAAATGCTTGTAAATTTTAAATTGAGATTTTAACAGCATGTCAACTAGAATCCTGACATAATTTCAGGATCTTAAATTTATTTGATATTTGTTATGACTTGGAACAATTTATGAAATGATCATTGGACAGCCACAATTTACAGTCGAAATTTTTAAATCGCGCGAATTTCATATTATACATTCGATTTGACTATATTCTTATTAAACAGTGTTCGTTTTTAACAGATCATCAAGATGCATCGAGGCCTTCTCATTTTGTTCCTAGCTGTCGTGGTTGCCAATGCCGTTATAAATAAATATACGAAAAAGCCTTTTAGATATTTGGGTTCAAATAGAGGCAAGTATGGTAGAATTTATCGGTTATTCTAATATGGCGTGCTTTAAAGGCTTTGAGACCACAACTGTGGTAAAAAAATGATATATCTATGAGCAACAAGCGCTGAAAAGGGCGTGTTTTAAATGGCTGTTCCAATTACAAAACTAACTCCCACCGGAGTGTGTTACATTGACAGAACAGCCAGTTTATGGCCATAATGATGTTTTCTATAGGTACGAAAATATTATAAATATACTCTAATTGTCTTATTAGAATAAAATTAATTCACGGAGGCTGTGATTTATCATTGTTTTACCACGGGATGACCATTTATGTCGTTATTTTATCCCTCGCTATCGCTCGGGATAAAAAAATACGACATGAATGTGGTCACCCCGTGGTAAAACAATAATAAACCACAGCCTCCGTGAATTTTTTCTTAAATGATCATGGGTTGACCTCAAGTTTATTAGTCATAATTTAATTTCCTAAATAATACTCGAGCATATTAATGGTGATATTCTCTTTGAATGCAAATTTTGCTATGCTGACCCATCATTGATTGTAAGCAGTTGACGCTATGCTGTCGACAAAGTAGGTCAATACCTTTTTTCAATGTGAGCATATACTGTCTGTCCATCTCTAATTCCGTTATTCTCCCCACTTTGTTACACCGCGGACTCGCCGGAGTTGGGACAGGTAGCATACATTAGAATGAATCTTATTGTACATTTTATTTTTAAGCACTTGAAAGGCTAGATGGATCGGTACATGACCTGGCCGAAGACTTCAAAAATCTGGATACAAATGGCGATGGCTTCATCGACAGGAGTGAAATTGCTGACGATATATGGAAGTTTTTTTCCAGAACAAGCCTATAGAAATCCAGCTGACATAATATCTGAAGCCGACAAGGACGGAGATGGAAAAATAAGCTATGAAGGTAAGTTGAAAGTTTCCGTAGATCAGTGAATGAAAACAATTTCAGGTCTCTTCTTGCTCAAGAGTAGAACTGTTCAAGATTTGCAGAAGAGCGAACATGAGAAGAATTCCCCCTAACCTCCCTCATCTTGCGAGTAGGATATTGATAAATGAACACCACGTTGCACGATTTTCAAATTAACTACTAGTATCGTTTTATGTAAATTTAGAAACAATCGGACATTTTTCCAACTTTGTAAAATGTTTGAAGATGATATAATTAAACGTTTCAGAATCTCATTATCGACAGTATTGTAACGTTTACTTTCAGACTTCCTTGCCACTGTCCGAAAAGGTCCAAGTTATGAAGAACTGATCGAAGAGTAATGACAACCAGGACATGTAGCGGTTTATACGATTTGATTCTTCATTAAATCGTAAACACGTCTTGTACGTTTAATAATGTACTTGTACAAGTAACTACTGAATTGCATCTTCACTTTTTCAACGAAAATGCATGCCCATAGCCTATGGACATTGTTGCATACTGTTTACATGGTACCTAATACTAATGCGAGCTAGCTCTACACGCCTTCGTCGTCCAACGCTTTTTTTAGACTTTGTACTACAAGCTTTGGACTGCAGATAATTCTCAGGAATACACGCCAGCGAACTAACTTGTCAAATACACATTTTATGTTGCAATGTTATCTGGCGTGTCTAAAATAGGATTGCTTGTTCAGTCATCCCTATGAGCGAGATGGACTCTTCAACTTGCGGAAATTCGGGTTATAGTGTTCTTACGTACTCGAACTTCGATACATACTGGACGCCACAAAAAGTTCGATGTAAAAACGTCAAACATGCGTCTTAAATTAGTCTTTTTTGTATTTTTAGGAGAAACCAAAAGTTCTGAAGAGTTGAAATAGCGTACGCTCACGTTGTATGAATTTGAAAGCCACAAAACGCTACACGTCTAAGGTCATGTCATCGAAGACGAGGACCAAAACCCTAGGACAAATAATTGGCCCAAGTCGTGTCAGTGAATATGTCGCAATTTAGAATCTGTCCCAATTTTCATCCCAACTTTAGGACAACGTTTTGGATGTCCCGATTTGGTCTTGATTGGGAGGACCCATTCTTATACGACCGGACCCAGAATTTCAATTTTACGTATTCGTGCCGGATACGTAAATGGGATACCTATCATTACACGACACTAATTAAGCTACACTTAGTACATTCTAATGATGTCTTCAAAGGTCTGCGTTCCATTATTTTTACAGGTTTAAACGCTTATTTTCAGTCGGTAATTCATCGATGTATCAACGAGGTTGACAAACTCGCAAATAAACGGCCGATAGCCGTTTGTTAAGTTTGTGAGCGAGTCTACCTCGTTCATACATTGATTAATTACCGAAAATATGCGTATAATCCTTATTCTTACAAATATTACTTTCTTTTCCCCAACGTAAAATTCCATTATAAGTATGACGCGTATGAATATACACAACGAACTGAAGACGAAGACGTCGTCGGTTTGAAGGGAATAACTAGGATTGACGAGATATATTTTACGATTTGCCGAGATATTACTACTTGAAACAAAAGACAGAACAATAAACAATATTTTCGTGAATTTGTGTACTAATGTTCCTCATTGTACCGCGGGTTTGTATGTAACGTCATATCTTTTTAAAAGCAACGGAAACCTAGCTAGACGTTCTTTCTTTCATACGAACAGGGAAAACAAATTTAAAGTTGTCATTGTTCGATGGATTTATCGGTGAAATTGGAAGGAGCAGTGCTGAAACATGGGGTTGGTAGAAAAGCAGTGCATCTTGCTCTATTTAGCCGATTGGTTGTGAAAATAGGTTACGGCTATTTTGTGTATTTGAAATGATTTATTTAATTGAAAATGAAAGACGCGCAAATTTTTAAGTATCGTTTACATATATGACTTCACACTCCCATTTCTTCCACATTGGGAATTCGGCTATTTCCTTTTAAGTCGGCAATGTAAACAATGAATCCAAAGCAATGTGTACTGTTAAAATATTTTCTTGTATGTATTTCTCTAAACAAATGGTTGTTATACAGCTGCTTAAACTAAATTTTCTGTTTGAGCGATACATCTCTCAAGATATTTTTATCGCCGAAATTCGAGAGTACTGAACAATCTATTCTCTGAAGCGTACACGACACATGGCTGCCATACTGTTTTACGTTAAGCAACAAAATCGCAGTTCCAAAACAGTCGTTCATCAAAGTATGAACGGATGTGGGAATACTAATAAGTAGTTATTATCGCTATTTTGCAGTATTTTCCTTTGATTTTTGTGTGCGATATTATTCCATATCACTCTGTCCACTCTACTAGCTTGAGATGGGCCCATCTCAGCTCGCAGTCAAGACGTCGTTAAGTAACATTATGACGTCACAATGTTACAAAACAGCGATAAACAGATTATTTACGTTTTATGAAACTCGATGCATTTTCTCGTCATCTCATCTCAGGGCTGACGCCCTTCGATGAGACATGAACGAGAAAACGCATCTCGTTTCAAAAAACGTAAATAACCTATTAGTATAGACTGTCCCTGATCATGAAAATGGCGGCAAGAAAATATTGGCCTATAAGGTCAGCTTGAATCGATAAACATTATTTTGTTATATTAGAATTGTAATAATTCATTCTGGGTATAATGTTGTACCAATTTAGACATGGGCCTTTATATTTATATTTTCCACCTCGATATCGCTCGGTCAAAAATAGTCGAATGGGTATTTGGGGGAAGGGCTAAGCAACTACACGATAAAACTTCAAAAGAATGTGCAAACTTTTGTAGAGTCCCAGAACTCCTAAAAAAATTGACAAATAAAAATGATGGTTGAGTATGCACATCTACACATCACAACAATTAATCCTATTAAAAAGCAATCCATTCAGAACCGGTCATACTAAACGCAGAGAAGTGAAGAGAAGTAATTAAAAAATGGTTAATTTGATTCAATAAAAGTTTATTATAGATAAATATGTTTTATATTGTATAAATAAACATACAGAAGACCATATTTTTACATAACATATCATTTAGTTGATAATTTCGAGCGGTTTAAAGATGTTTACATATGATGTAATGGCCAACAGTGGAGAGACTATATATCTTTATTCTCATAAACCAAATAGGTACAGAGAAAAATACAAAAATACATAATATAAAGTATAATTAAGTAACAATAGAGTAATACTAACTTACATAGCTATAATATAGAATAATATGGAGGTACACATGGAATGGAGATTTAGTACATTTGTGTCTTAAAAGCTTAAACAGGTTTGAAGTATACAAGTCTACCCAGGAGATTCTAGTTTTGTGTGAATAATTCGTATAAGTTTGCAAATATTGATTAAATCTGGTAGATGTTTACAGTTCATTAATTCATTAAATTTAATAATATTTGGATTAGTATAATATCTAGATTTAATGTCTAGTTTTCTTTCATCATCAAGTGATGAACAGGTCATAATATAATGGTATTCTTCACCTATATCTTGTGACTGGCAAATACTACATTTTCTATTTCCTCTAGGTATATTTTGCCACCTACCAGATTCAATTGGCAATTTGTGATTCATTGTTCTGAATCTAAAAAATGTAATAGCATTTTTGTAATTCAAAATGTCAAAATAGTTTTCAAACTCAAGTTTGTCTTTATAAATTCTATAATTGATTGCTTTCGGTGAATTATGTACGTTGGACAACCACTGCTGTTTAAAATGGTCAAGCAGTGTTTGTTTTAAAGAACCATATAACCATGACGTGCTACAAAAGTTTTGTGTTATCCATACATTTGATTTCCCACAGTCGTCAAAAATAGACTTAATGTATTTCAACCATGTGAAATTGTCATAATTCTTATGTGCTAATCTGTACAAAATCAATGGTAGTTTATTTTCCTTCCCCAATATTTAATCATTCTAAGCTTGATACATATATCCAGTGGGTATCGTCCAAGTTCCCCATAGATCATAAAATCAGGGGTTGACTTTTTGGCGTTCAATAAAAGTTTACAGAATTTCAAATGAACTCTTTCTATAATTGAATTGTTCCCGACTTCCCAAACTTCACATCCATATAGCAAAATTGGTTGGATGATTTTATCAAATAAGTCAAGTTTACAATCTAAAGATAAATTATGAATTCGTCCCTTTTTCAAAACATCATACATAGCACGAGTAGCCTTTTCTACATTGTACTTTTTAGCATTTGTAAAACTGCCCGCTCTAGAAAAACAAACCCCTAAATAATTAAAATCTTTAACTATTTCCAACTCTTTTCCTTCATACAAGAATTTTATCCCATTTCGCAAACGACCCCTTGAGAAAACAACAATTCTTCTTTTATCAACGTTCACTTTAAGCTTCCATAGTTTGCAATATTCATGGAGTGATAACGGTTGCTTTTGCAAATCTTCTGATTCAGACAAGAGAACAGTGTCATCTGCATATAAAATAAGAAATAGTTTTACAAACAAGTTGAGCTCTGTATGAATACTGGCTGATACACTTTGTAACCCCTGAACATTATTTCTTTCCATAAAACTCTCTAGATCATTAATATATAAGGAAAATAAAGCAGGTGATAAATTTTCACCTTGCCGTACACCTACATTACAGGGAAAAAAATCTGAGTACTCTATGCCATTAAAAACTCTGGATTTAATATTTTTGTACATATTAACTATCACTTTATACATTTTACCATTAATAGACGAATTAAGCAATTTTGACCATAAACCTGGTCGCCAAATGGTGTCAAATGCTTTAGCAAAGTTGATAAATGCACAATATAACTTATTCTTTTGGTGTTTAACGAGTTCATACAATAGATAAAGTGTAAAAATACTATCAATAGTAGAATACCCTTTTCTAAACCCAAACTGGTTTTCATTTAGTAAATTAAAATCTTCTAAAAAAGCATTCAGCCTAGAATTAAGAATGGAAGTAAACAATTTCCCCATACAGCTTAAAATCGTAATAAGTCTATAGTTTTTAGGATCCGCTTTTTCACCCTTATTCTTGTAAAATGGAAGTATGGTTCCAATTAACCAACTTTCAGGGACTATTCCAGAGTTAAAAACTAAATTAAAAAATTTGAGATAAATTGGCATAAGTGTGTGGCAAGTATTCTTTATATATTCATTAATGATTTGATCATCACCACATGCTTTCCCATTTTTTAAATTTTTGATACATTTCAAAACCTCTTCTTCAGAAATCTCATCATTTAAGAAATCATTTGGCTCATTATCAGCGGTGTGTATATCATGTGGGAATTCTTCATTGTTGTCGTCGTTGTTCAAATCTTTAAAGAAATCATATAGTTTATTAATAGGTATATATGGGGCATTTCTTGACGTTCGTTTCGCGTTCAGAATATTCCAATATTCTTTATTATTGTTACTCTTAAGAACTTTGAGCTTCTTTCTGAGTTTTCTCTGGTGTTCTACAATAGCCTTGTTCATTTCTTGTTTATATTCCCGTTCTTTAATCGCAATTCTTGTTTGCTTACGTCGCATCTTTTATTTTTGTGGCGTCTTTTTGCGATGCGGAAAGCCTTACACTTTTCCCAGCAATTCTGGGTAAACCAAGGTTTGTTTTCTACAGAGCTGAATTTTTTATTTGGGTAATTACTGGGGGTATAAGTACCAAATACATGTTCGGCAGGTTCGGTTAACATATTACTAATATTTTCTACTAAATCATTAATTGTTTGCTCAGAAACATTCTCGTGGTCAAGATGTTCGATATCTTCAACTATTTTATTTAGTTTCTCTGTAGCTATGCTTTCTTTATATTCGCCAGCTTTCTCATTGTCCCATTTCTTTATCTTCTTCCTGTCACAGTCGCCACCACGATGCTCATCTGTGAGAGAGCCAATGGCTGAGGCGGTGACATTGAGTGAAAGAGAAATAGGACAATGGACATCAGAGAACAATGATGAGAAATCCATTACATTCATACTACCAATATAAGCCAAAAAATCCACGGAACAAATAAAATAGTCAACAACACTATATTGTCTACAGGTAGATTTACCAGTTTTATCACCATTAACTCTGCCATTTAATATAAACAAATTGTTATTTTTACAAAAATCTAGTAGCTGGTTACCATAATTGTTTTTAACATGATCTAGACTGTTTCTCTTTAGAAGCATGTCATAAAGTTGTAGACTATTCGCATTTTGTGAAAATTTCATGAAATCCTGCTCCAATTCATCATAGGCATCTTCAGATTATATAAAGAATTTTCAGGGGGAATATAAATGTTGCCAATAATAATATCTTCACTTGATTTAAAAAGTAACTTAGAAATTTTAAACCATGAAACTAGTTTACTATCAGATTCTAAAGCTGTGACATATTGATCATATTTAGCTTTGTACCCAAAAGCAATTCCACCTGATTTTACTCTAGTATTAGTTTTTCTATTTTTTTGTACAAATTTGTAACCAGGTATAATTATTTCATCAACATCATCTGTTTTTGTTTCAGTAATACATATAAAATCAAAGTCAACTAACAACTCTGTAAATTCAGGATACTTCAGTTTTCTTAGTACACCACCACTATTTAAACAAAGCAGCTTTGGTTTTGCAACTTTAATGTTTAAAGAAAAGTTATAGTCTTTTCTTTCACCTCCTTGGGTATCCTACCGATCTCTGTGAGGGGTGGAGGACATTCGTCGTCGCTTGTTGCCTGGTCGATGAATAGGCGTCGTTCTAAACCCATCGTTTGTTCTGTCGCTAACTTGTGTGTTTATTTCTTCTGGTTGGTCATTATAAATAACTCCGTCCACAGAGAGAACATCTCGCACCAGCTTTACTTTACAGCCTTGTTCTCTTTTTTCCTTCATTATCGGATACAAGCTACGTCTTGCTTGCTCAATGGCGTCTGGAAACTTTCGGTTTATGCCAAAATGAGTGCCTTTCAATCTATATGCCTTTGAGAGTACAGCTTCAAGGTCTTTCATATATAAAAATCGAGCGATAATTGGTCTAGGCTTTCTTCTATGACCACGTCCTGGAGGGGACCCGCTACCAAAACGGTGAACGTTCCCTAATTCTACATGATAGTTTATTCTTAATTCCCTCTTTATAAAAGATCGAATAACTGAAGAACAAGAGAAACATAAATAATGGTTTACTTTTCTTGAATACAAATATCCAAAAAGTTCGTGCATACAAAACTTATTATGTTAAATAATCATTAACATGTTTAATGAACTTAGATTTATAATAACCGACTTTATTTCATCCGAATTTGTTCGATGTAAAATTAATATTGCGATTGACAAAACTGAACAGTAAATTCCGGGTGGTTTGGGGATTGGATCTACGTAATGTACGGCATGACACAGTTTCTGATTTATACAGTCCGCCATAAGTTAAGCATCACCTAAATATTTTTTATAATTTTATTACAAAACGATTCATTCAGCATCTAATGCATTTATGCAATGCTTTCAAACAATACCTTTATAAAACATACAGCTGAGATGTCAATAATTAAGAGTTTAAAAGTGAAAAAACTGGTTTCAAAAACTGGTCTTGCTTCAAATTAACAGACCGACTTTGAATCAAAGAGCCTTATTCGATTGCACGTGGATATTCTGGTTAGTTATTATCTTTTAAAGACTTTTCAACATGGTAAGACGAAAATTAAGTATCGCCGAACGCTGGCAAACAATTGGAATGAAAAATGCTGGAATGATAACCGCCAAATAGCAGCCAATTTCGGGGTGAACAACTCTGTTATTAGCAGACTTGTTGCATAGACAGACAGGGTCAATCGAGGACCGCCCAAGATCTGGAAGACCCCGTAAAACAACCCCTAGAGAGGACCGCTTCCTTGTTTGTCAAGCCAGATTGCACCCCTTTTCGACAGCAGGCCAGTTACGAGGAATGTGGCCTTCTGGTGGTCCAATCAGAGACAGAACAGTTATTCGGAGGCTTCACAGATCTCGTTTACGTGCCCGCAGGCCTTTGAAACGACCAGAACTGACTAGATAGCACTGCCAAGCACGAATGGAGTGGGCAAGACATCATCGTCACTGGAATCTAAGAAGCTGGCGACGTATTGATTGGTCAGATGAAAGCCGCTTCCTGTTGAAGCCTTTTGACGGTCGGATACGTGTTTGGCTGCAAAGGAATACAGCTTTGGATAGAAACCATATTGTAGGAACAACTGCATTCGATGTTGGCGGCGTTACTGTATGGAGATGCTTTTCACGTGACTGCAAGCTCACTTTACAGATTCTCAACGATACATTGATTGGTCTGAATTACCGCGATGACATCTTGGATGGTCATGTTGGGCCACATTTTGACTAACCATTCTCTTGCAGACAGGCCAATGTTTCAAGACGACAACGCTCGACCCCATCGAGCCCGTGATGTGATGGACTTTATTGAAACAGAACCATTGACACACTTCCATGGCCAGCCATGTCACCGGATATGAATCCGATTGAGCATGTGTGGGACTTTATCGGGGGAAAAGTCAATCAACGGAACCCAAGATGCCAAAATGTTCGAGAAGTAGAAGTCGCTCTTGTGGAAGAATGGCAGAGATTTCCACAGTACAGACTTAGGCGTTTGGTTGCTGGAATCAGGCGGCGTGTTGAACATTTACACCGGAAGCGTGGAGGTTATACCCGATAT
This sequence comes from Limnoperna fortunei, assembly GCA_944474755.1. Taxonomy (NCBI): domain Eukaryota; kingdom Metazoa; phylum Mollusca; class Bivalvia; order Mytilida; family Modiolidae; genus Limnoperna; species Limnoperna fortunei. The sequence goes on from OX104113.1 coordinate 44,872,104, forward strand.
TGATGGAAAATACGCCAAACACAGTCCATTTGTTACTCTTTCACCTCAGGACTTGTTAAATGACTGTAATTTTGTGAACAATGAAAAATTTTGTGTCAAACTAAAACTTAAACAAGTGTGGACACAGAAAAACGTCTCGCCTGTATTCCGCATCAGTAACGAAAATAAATTTCGTCATAAGCATTACGTAAATAGCATTAAATATCAGCAGCGGCCTGTATACAAAATATTGTCACCATACCCTGCATAGTTACAGGGGAACAGCCGTAACCCACAAACTTTAACGTAGTCGCTGGACAGTGAAATTGAGGTCAAGGTCAGGTGGAACCTACCAGACAGTCATGTACTATTCATCAGCAACCTATATACCAAATATTGTCATCCTACCATGCGTAGTTACAGAGGAACTATCGTAACCCAAAAACTTTAACATAGTCGCTGGACTGTGAAATTGAGGTCAAGGTCAGGTGACACCTACCAGACAGTCATGTACTAGTCATCAGCAACCTATACACAAAATATTGTCATCCTACTATGTGTAGTTACAGAGGAACTGTCGTAACCCAAAAACTTTCATGTAGTCGCTGGACCATGAAATTGAGGTCAAGGTCAGGTGACAATTACCAGACATTCATGTACTAGTCATCAGCAACCTATACACCAAATATTGTCATCCTACCATGCGTAGTTACAGAGGAACTGTCGTAACCCAAAAACTTTAACGTAGTCACTGGACCGTGAAATTGAGGTCAAGGTCAGGTGACACCTACCAGACAGTCATGTACTAGTCATCAGCAACCTATACACCAAATATTGTCATCCTACCATGCGTAGTTACAGAGGAACTGTCGTAACCCAAAAACTTTAACATAGTCGCTGGACTGTGAAATTGAGGTCAAGGTCAGGTGACACCTACCAGACAGTCATGTACTAGTCATCAGCAACCTATACACAAAATATTGTCATCCTACTATGTGTAGTTACAGAGGAACTGTCGTAACCCAAAAACTTTCATGTAGTCGCTGGACCATGAAATTGAGGTCAAGGTCAGGTGACAATTACCAGACATTCATGTACTAGTCATCAGCAACCTATACACCAAATATTGTCATCCTACCATGCGTAGTTACAGAGGAACTGTCGTAACCCAAAAACTTTAACGTAGTCGCTGGACCGTGAAATTGAGGTCAAGGTCAGGTGACACCTACCAGACAGTCATGTACTAGTCATCAGCAACCTATACACCAAATATTGTCATCCTACCATGCGTAGTTACAGAGGAACTGTCGTAACCCAAAAACTTTAACGTAGTCACTGGACCGTGAAATTGAGGTCAAGGTCAGGTGACACCTACCAGACAGTCATGTACTAGTCATCAGCAACCTATACACCAAATATTGTCATCCTACCATGCGTAGTTACAGAGGAACTGTCGTAAACCAAAAACTTTAACGTAGTCGCTGGACCGTGAAATTGAGGTCAAGGTCAGGTGACACCTACCAGACAGTCATGTACTAGTCATCAGCAACCTATACACCAAATATTGTCATCCTACCATGCGTAGTTACAGAGGAACTGTCGTAACCCAAAAACTTTAACGTAGTCGCTGGACCGTGAAATTGAGGTCAAGGTCAGGTGACACCTACCAGACAGTCATGTACTAGTCATCAGCAACCTATACACCAAATATTGTCATCCTACCATGCGTAGTTACAGAGGAACTGTCGTAACCCAAAAACTTTAACGTAGTCGCTGGACCGTGAAATTGAGGTCAAGGTCAGGTGACAGGTGACTGACTGGCAAGTACTCATCATAAGCTACCTCTGGACCAAATTTGATGGACCTAGGGCTTGGGCTTACAAAGATATGAAGCAAGATGTCAAGTGTTTACGCCGCCGCCGCCGCCGGATTCCCATACATATTTTCGTCGCAGGCGAGACAAAAATCACCTATTGTTTATTTTTTTTTTTTTTTTGCCTATTTTTTGTGATCATTATTAGACCACTAGAATTTAATTTTACAATTTGAGGATTTAAATAAAGAATTCAAATTCCCTAATGATATATACATTTTCATAAAAATTAAACATTTTCCCATTTGTTTATGTTATTGAAAAAAGATTAGATCCGGAAAAGTAGGTGATGCTTAACTTATGGCGGACTGTATATTTTGTTATATTGTTTATATTGCATAAAATATTTTGAAAATTGAATCGAATATACGATTATATTACAAAAATGCACAAGTAAGATTACGTTCGATAAGGTTTCGTATTCCATTTCCACTTTTTTAACCGCAGTACGTTTCTTCTAGTCAGTAAAGAAATAAATAAACAAGAAAATAATTTAAAGTTGACTAATGAAGAAAATTTAAGCTTTTGAACGGTAGTCTTAACAATATGCGGAAATTTTTGTTGACGACCCTATTAAGTATAATTGATCATTGTGCGTTATTTTGTTTAATCGGGGAAAGTGGTGTTAATTGGATTGTGATGTCTTAATAAAGAATCAAGCGTGTGACAACAACAATGTAATTCAAATTAATTAACAGAGGTGTCAACAAATTACGAGGGGATCAAACGACCGTTGCGTTTATATAAAACAACATGTCAAGATGTTTTAGTAGAACTCGAAAAAAAATTTTCCCCTCAAAATTACTGTTCAGCGTGTTCAGTTCATCATAAATTGTGTGCAAGACAGGAGAAACACGAAGACTTTAATGTTATATGATAACTTTAATAAACATTTAGGGGACTGTGCGATTTGACGTACATTGAATTGTGTTTCGCCCGCAAGACAGGAGAATCTCAGACAATACTGACGGTTAAACTAATTAACTAAATACTCACATTTCAGTCATAAATTTGGGGGGGGGGCAATTAAAAAATATACATAATAAATTACGAAAATACAAAAATTTTCAAATAAAATGCTTACATTTCAGGCACTAAATGTGGGGTCACAATAATTTTGTTTAAAAAATTAATGGGCCCACCTCCACATAGTTCATAGACTTGACGTGGTGTGCGGGCTCTTCCATTGTATATTTTATTCATGGTATATAATGGTTGTCCAATATGAAATGTCAAACCGAAATTTAACCAGTAATCGTGGTGTAATTATCATGATTATGCACATTTGTCGTATGTTCGATCTCTTCTTTTTATCTCTTAATGATATATAATTGTTTTCGGGTACGATTGAGTAGATAGGTGAAAAACCATACTCTACAATATAGTTCACGTTGTAAGTAATAAAATGGCTAATTTAATATTAAAGAAAACATTTCATTTTTCGTATTTGTTAAATCCTTCATGCTTTAAAATACATTTTGTTGTTCTGATCTTATAAGAAGAAGTAAAGATGTGCAAAACTGCATATTAATGCGCGCTATACCAGGTCTATCTCGGCAGATCGCTTCAATTTTTATTTTTGGATTATTTTACTATCTATAGGGTGAGCCTAGTATTTTTATTAATGCATTCTATTCTTGATATAATAAAATGTAAATACTTGCGTTTCTTTTATTAATTAGTTATTTAATTTGATAGGAAAAAGGCATTTTAAAATTTTGCTATGTTATATTACGTAATGTATTTCATCGCTTCAATTGTATTTCTTGGATTATTTCATGATTTATATGGTAAGCTTCGTAACTTTTTTATGCATTCTTATTTTAACATCATAAAATGTTATTTCTCTTTCTTTTATTAGTTTCTTAGATAATTTGATAATGCATTTTTAGATTTTGTTTAATGCGCTTGTGACCACTCATCCAGAAAGCCTTTATCTTATTTCTGGATTATTTCATAATTTATAAAGGTAGAAAATGGATCCTTTACGTAGAAAATTAGTCAATCTTGAAAATTAAATTAAATATCCCTGGGTTTTGTTCATTGACGGTTTCGAAATCCCAAACTCTCGTGAACGATTCGTGTGTGGTAGTGGTGGTTTAAAAGGGGGGGGGGGGGGGGACAGAGATATTTTTTAATTGACGTAAACTGTTGTATACTAAACGGTCGGAACACTCTGAAGAATGACTACACATTTGTTTCGTCCCGCGGATGCTACGTCGTTGACTATACTGTATAACTCCATATGAAATGTTAGGATCTTTTACGGACTTCATCGTTATTAGCATCTCGGATCTAATTACGCGTATGGGAAGAGCTGATAACTTCGATCTGCGAAGGATTGTCCCTGATCATTCGTTGCTGACATGGATTATGCACCTAGATATGAAAGTTTCAGAGAATTAATACAATGTCAGACGTGTAACTGAACCAAAAACGACAGTCAAATATGACATCCGTAACCTACCTCAAGACTGGCTTAGCAATGATCGTGTTATTTCGGACATTAACTTAGCGATTTCTGCGGTGGAACGAGGAGAGTGTACCCAAAACACGGTCGATGAAATGTATGTTAATTTTGTAACAATATTAAAGTCAGAAATGTCACAAAAACTTCCGCATAGAACAGTACTACTTGATGGCGCTAGCAACAAACCGAGGCGGTGTCAAAAATCATGGTGGAATGACGACTTGACTTCGTTATGGAATGATGTTTGTCGCAAGGAAAAGGAGTGGACCAAATGTAAATATGGCAATCGTAAAAAGGAACTACGCCATATATACGTCGATCGAGAAAAGTATTCGATAAAGCCGTTAACAGAGCAAAACGTCAATATTGGTACTCAGTGCAGGAAGTCAATATTGGTACTCAGTGCAGGAAGTCAATATTGGTACTCAGTGCAGGAAGTCAATATTGGTACCCAGTGCAGGTATATCTCGTAAATTTAAGTGTTAATCCGAAAGAGTTTTGGCGAAAAATTGGTGTAGGTAGCGAGCGTCGAAACAAAATTCCAATGGAAGTGAAATTAGATGATGGTTCGATTTCTATGGATAAAAATATTGTTATAAATAAATGGAAAAATGATTTTTGTGCAATGTTGAATCAAAATCATAGTAATGTTGATTTAAATTGGAATAATGAAATAGTATATGATAATTCATTGGATAGAGAATTTTCTATAGAGGAAGTGTATAACGTATTAAAAGCATCTAAGAACGGGAAATCACCAGGGGTTAATGATATTCAAGTTGAACTTTATAAAAACCCTACTGCGATGAGTGCTCTGACCCGTATGTTTAATATATGTTTTGACAGTGGTAAATGTCCTGAGTCGTGGAGTAAAGGTGTAATAACACCTCGATTTCAGATCCCCGAGATCCATTAGTTTATCGAGGTATAACGCTTGCACCGACCTCATATAAACTTTACTGTGGTGTACTTAATGCCAGATTAACTGATAAACTTGACGATATTGACTTCCTAAATGATGAACAGAATGGTTTTAGAAAAGGGCGAAGCACTATTGACCACTTGTCTACGTTAACATCTATCATAGAGACCAGAAAACTTAAAAAACTGTCAACTTGTGTAGCTTTCATTGATTTAAAAAAGCCTATGACTGGGTTTACTAAACTTGAAACAATAGGAATTAGTACTAAAATGTTAAAGGCACTATATTCAATTTATAATAATGTACAATCATGTGTTAAACTTAACGGTAATCTATCTGAATGGTTTGAAGTGACATCAGGTTTAAAACAAGGTTGTATTTTGTCTCCTCTTTTTTAATATTTTTATTAACGATTTTATAGACGAGATTAAACGTTTAAACATTGGTGTTCAATGTGATGAGCATATTATTTCTATACTTTTATATGCTGACGATGTAGTATTTTTAGCAGAGAATGAAAAAGATTTGCAAATGTTATTGAACACGTTTAATGGTTGGTGTACTTCTAATGATCTTGTTGTCAACCTAGAAAAATCTAAAATTGTTCATTTTAGATCACAGTCAATAAACAAGTCAAGTTTTAATTTTATGTTCAATGGTAATAGAATTGATATTGTAGAGAAATATTCATATCTTGTATTGGTGTTGAATGAATTTTTGAATTATAATGATACTGCAAAGGCTGTTGCAAAAGCAGCAAGTAGATCACTTGGTTTATAAATAGCAAAGTGCAAAGCTAATGGTGGTTTTGAATTTTCTGTTTTTACCTAATTATTTGATACACTTGTAATGTCAGTTATTGAGTATAGTGCTGCCATATGGGGTGCAAGAGAGTATTCATGTGCAGAATATCGAGTTTCAAAATGTTCACCGCCTTGGGGCGAGACAGAATGGCAAAGAGAGAAGCATAATAGCGAGATTCACAAAATATAACCATCACGAACTTGTAAGAAAACTTGCTGCTGAAAAACTCAAGTCAAAGCCACAATTCTCTATCAACAAATTCCAAAAGAGATCACAGACAGGAGAAAACCACTGCTGCCAAAACTCCGAGAATTCAGACGCCAGAAACGTAAAGCATATTTTGTTTACGATAAACTTATTGTCGAGGGGGAAGTGTTTGATCCAACTACCCATCGTGAACCCCGATACATACCTGGCCTACCTATGGATCAAGGTCACAACAACATATAGGTCAACACGTCAGACACTCGAGACGGCGGTCAATTAAACAACAATGGCAGTAGTTTGAATGTTACTTTTTTAAATGTATGTGGAATAAAATCAAAACTTCTCAACCCCGACTTTGAAAACTTAATAAAAACCTATGACATTGCTATATTTGTAGAATCTAAACTAAACAATTTAGATGAATTAAAATTGCCGAGTGGTTATGAAGCTTACTCTAAGTGTAGAAAAATATGTAAAAAACGTTCTGGTGGTATAACAATAATTTATAAAAGTGCTTTGTCAAAATTTGTTACTTTTTTGAAATCCGAATCAGAATATGTACAATGGATTGAAATTTCGAAAAACCTATTTGGCTCAGCTAGTCAAAAATCTTTATCAAACATTCTTATTGGATGTGTATATATCCCTCCAGAAAACTCTACTTACTCCTCAAGTGAGGCTTTCATAGAAATAGAAAATGAAATGATTCGGTTTTCAAGCAATAATGTAAAAACCCTGATTGTTGGTGATTTTAATGCAAGAAGTGGGAACATAAATGATATAGCTGAAATTGATGATGATTTCTTTGATATTCTAGATATTTCAGATGTAGCCGAGTTTGTTAATGATACAAAAGTCTACCACAAAAAACTTAAAGATAAAAGTATTCCAATACTCAGGATGTCACAAGATACAACTTGTGTGAACAATTATGGGCGCAAACTTATAGAATTGTGTAAATCTTGCTCCCTTTTAATAGCAAATGGTAGATTTTTTTAAGACAATAATATAGGTAAAACTACTTGTAAAGATGCTAGTATAGTAGACTATTTACTTTTATGTAAAGATATGATTGACCACCTTTGTGATTTTAAAGTAATTGATTACGATCCTATGTTTTCGGATGCACATAATAGGCTGCACTTCAGTCTCTCTCTTTCTACTCCCATCACACAAACGGATAATAACAACATTACTAAAAATCCTTATATAAAATGGAATCCAGAAAAAGCACAAAAGTTCACAGAGTCACTCTTAAACGATGATGTGATTGATAAGTTAAACTCCATGATCGACAACACTGACTGTGACAATGTCACGCCTGAGCAAGTGAGTGACCTAGTTAATAACATTGGTAATGTACTTTTAAATAATGCGAAGGACGTCTTCGGAGAGAAACATAAGAAACCTAGAAACCCGTCATGCATGTACAATAAACCTTGGTTTAACCAGAATTGTAAAGAAAAAAGAAAAGAATTTCATGAAGCTAGAAAAGAGTACAATTTAGCAAAGACAAATCCAAATAAAACTAAGATGAACCTTAGAGCAAAAGAGTATAGAAAAATATTAAATAGTAGCTTTTGCGCATACAAAGACAGGTGTGCAAATGAACTTAGAACTATGTCTAAAAATGACCCTAGGTCTTTTTGGAATGTAGTACATAAGTACTCTGGTAGGAAAAGAGAGACACCTGAAGTTGATATAGAAAATTTTTATGAATACTTTAAGAAATTAAATGACAAAAATGATGATATAGATGATCTAGATATTGATGTTGATGCCATGTGTAATAATGTTGTATTTGATGAAATTTTGAATGGTACTATTACTGAGAAAGAGGTAGAAGAGGCTATTTCAAGCCTCAAAAATAACAAAGCACCTGGTTTTGATAAGATCATAAACGAATATTTTAAGTTTTCACCTCCCCAGTACATCTGTATTTATTGTAAACTTTTTAATATTATTTTTGATAGTGGTATTGTACCCGAAAGCTGGACACGCGGCATTATAAAACCAGTATATAAAAATAAGGGTGACCCGCTTGATCCAGATAATTTTCGAGCGATAACCCTTATAAGCTGTCTTGGTAAATTGTTTACCTCTATTCTGAATAGTAGATTAACTGTGTTTTTCAATGAGTTTAATGTCATTTCCGAAAATCAAACTGGCTTCAGGAAGGGCTATTCCACATTGGATAACATATTTCTTCTACACTCTCTTATTGAACTGTACTTTGCCTACGGGAAAAAACTATATTGTACATTTTTCGATTTTAGGAAAGCTTTCGACACTGTTTGGAGGGATGGACTGTGGCAAAAACTTCAAAATTGCGAGATTAAGGGGAAATGTTTTAGAGTCATTTATAATATGTATAAAGATATCAAATCTTGTGTCCAATATGATGGCAAACAGTCAGATTTTTTCCCATGTCTCATTGGAGTAAGACAGGGTAAAAATTTGTCACCTTTCTTGTTTTCCATCTTCTTGAATGATCTAGAAGACTTCTTTAACCAGCTTAACGGTTTACCACTGGAATTAATCAAAACAAAACTTAATGAAGAACTGCATATTTTTTATCAAATTTTTGTAATCCTGTATGCAGATGACACAATTATTTTGTCTGAAACTAAAGAGAATTTTCAGAATTCTCTTGACATTTTTCAATTATATTGTAATGCTTGGAATTTACAAGTAAACATTAGCAAATCAAAAGCAAAAGAAAGGTTAGACAAAATATTGATTTTTATATAAATGGACAACAAGTGTGGACACAGAAAAACGTCTCGCCTGCATTCCGCATCAGTAACGAAAATAAATTTCGTCATAAGCATTACGTAAATAGCATTAAATATCAGCAGCGGCCTGTATACAAAATATTGTCACCATACCCTGCATAGTTACAGGGGAACAGCCGTAACCCAAAAACTTTAACGTAGTCGCTGAACCGTGAAATTGAGGTCAAGGTCATGTTCTAATTTTTGACCCTTGGTTGTGTGCAGATCTTCTCCTTTACTATAATAGATAGACATGTACTATTCATCAGCAACCTATATACCAAATATTGTCATCCTACCATGCATAGTTACAGAGGAACTATCGTAACCCAAAAACTTTAACGTAGTCGCTGGACCGTGAAATTGAGGTCAAGGTCAGGTGACACCTACCAGACAGTCTTGTACTAGTCATCATCAACCTATACACCAAATATTGTCATCCTACCATGCGTAGTTACAGAGGAACTGTCGTATCCCAAAAACTTTAACGTAGTCGCTGGACCGTGAAATTGAGGTCAAGGTCAGGTGACACCTACCAGACAGTCATGTACTAGTCATCAGCAACCTATACACCAAACATTGTCATCCTACCATGCGTAGTTACAGAGGAACTGTCGTAACCCAAAAACTTTAACGTAGTCGCTGGACCGTGAAATTGAGGTCAAGGTCAGGCGACACCTACCAGACAGTCTTGTACTAGTCATCATCAACCTATACACCAAATATTGTCATCCTACCATGCGTAGTTACAGAGGAACTGTCGTAACCCAAAAACTTTAACGTAGTCGCTGGACCGTGAAATTGAGGTCAAGGTCAGGTGACTGACTGGCAAGTACTCATCATAAGCTACCTCTGGACCAAATTTGATGGACCTAGGGCTTGGGCTTACAAAGATATGAAGCAAGATGTCGTGTTTACGCCGCCGCCGCCGCCGGATTCCCATACATATATGTCTCGCCTCCAGCGACTTTCGTCGCAGGCGAGACAAAAATTGGAAATTGTAGATACATACACCTATCTGGGAGTGATTTTCAGGTATAATGGTAGTTTTATAGACACCCGTAGAAAGCAGGTTGAACAAGCCCAAAAAGCAACTTTTTCACTATATAAGTTATTTCAAAATGAGACAATTCCTATTGATATTCAACTTAAAATGTTTGATTCTATGATTGAACCAATATTACTGTATGGTTCAGAAATATGGGGATTTGAGGATTTAAAAATTATAGAACAAATGCATTTAAAATTTTGTAAAAGATTGTTAAAAGTAAGACAAACCACAGCAAACTTCATGGTATATGGGGAACTCGGTAGATATCCTTTGGAATTGAGGGTTAAATTTAGGATGATTTCTTTCTGGGGTAGGTTAGTACAAAACGAGAATAAATTGTGTAATTCACTATATCGGTTGATGGTTTGTCTACATTTGAATAATGTCCGTAAGTTCAAATGGATAGATTTTATCCAGAATATTTGGAATGATATAGGTATGAGCTATGTATTTTTAAATCAGTTCCCTTTCTTTGATATTAAGTATGTACAGTGTATTTTACGTGATCAATTCATACAGAAATGGTTTGCAGATACTGTCTCAGCCTCACGCGGAGAACTTTATTCATTATTTAAAAACTATTTAAAATTATTTATTGCGTCTTCCAGAGAAGAATAGAATTTGGATTTCAAAACTTCGTACCTCAAACTTACACTTACCAATCGAAATGGGACGCTGGGTCAATATTCCAAAAGCTAATCGCATCTGTAATCTGTGCCAGGAAGGATTAGGAAATGAATTCCACATTCTCTTTCAATGTAAAAATGATGTTGTAATGGACATTAGAGCAAAATATATTCCAAATTATTATACAAGTAATCCAAATTACGAAACTAGAGGCTCCCAGGAGCCTGTATCGCTCACCTGAACCTGAAACCAAACAACCCTTTTTTATCCAGCTTTTCTTTGCTATAAGGAATTGCCCAACACTTCTGCAAAAATCATTAATTTTGACCTTTTAATTGAAATAACTCCTATAAGGAGGATCTTTTGATGGTTAGAGAGAAAAGGGAGGTTCACTTCAAATTTGCTGTACCTGTTATACTTTTTTAACTATCAGTCGAAAACTCTCTCGACCCCCCCCCCCCCCCTTTTTTTTCATTTTCTCTATTTTAATCCAACGTAGCTATGTAGGTAGTCAGGTGTCATGATTTGCACAATTTTGGTAGAGGACATCCTAAAGATGATGTGTGCAATTTTTCAAAGCAGTCCTTTCATTGGTTTAAGAGGAGAAGATTTTTTAAAATCAAGTAAAATTGATTAAAAAAATGTTCAAGGAGAATAATTCCTAAACGGTCCATCAGACAATCTTGACCCTAAAGTCATTTTTGTAGCCCTCATAGTGCAGAACAATTATGCAATGCTAACTTTTTCTCTAGTTCTAATAATTTTCAAGATTTTGAGGCAAAAATGGCAAAAATCATCAATTTTGACAATTAAAGGGCAATAACTCCTATATGGAGTCATCATACAACTTCAACCCAATGGAGCGTTTCTTAGAGCTTTTGATGCAGATGAAGGCATGTCTCTTCGGTTTTCCTGTATCTGTTACACTTTTTTAAATATAAGCCAAAAACTGTATTTTACCGCCCCCCCCCCCCCCAATCCTATTTTTAGCCATGGTGGCCATGTTGGTTAATCTGCAGCCATGGTTGGTGCAAACTTGGTTGAGGACATTTGACAGATGATGTGTACAAAGTTTCAAAGCAGTACTTTCAGTTGTTTCAGAGGAGAAGATTTTAAAAAATCAATTAAAACCGATTAAAAAAACAGTTCAAGGGGAATAACTCTTAAACGAGTAATCAGACAATCTTGACCTTTAAGTCATTTTTGTAGCCCTCATAGAGCAGAACAATTAAGCAATGCTAACTTTTTCTTTAGTTCTAATAATTTTCAAGATTTTGAGGCAAAAATGGCAAAAATCATCAATTTTGACAATTAAAGGGCAATAACTCCTATAAGGAGTCATCATACAACTTCAACCCAATGGAGTGTTTTTTTTAGAGCTTTTGATGCAGATGAAGGCATGTCTCTTCGGTTTTCCTGTATCTGTTACACTTTTTTAAATATAAGCCAAAAACTGTATTTTACCGCCCCCCCCCCATCCTATTTTTAGCCATGGTGGCCATGTTGGTTAATCTGCAGCCATGGTTGTTGCAAACTTGGTTGAGGACATTTGACAGATGATGTGTACAAAGTTTCAAAGCAGTACTTTCAGTTGTTTCAGAGGAGAAGATTTTAAAAAATCAATTAAAACCGATTAAAAAAACAGTTCAAGGGGAATAACTCTTAAACGGTTAATCAGATAATCTTGACCTTTAAATAATTTTTGTAGCCCTCATAGAGCAGAACAATTAAGCAATGCTAACTTTTTCTCTAGTTCTAATAATTTTCAAGATTTTGAGGCAAAAATGGCAAAAATCATCAATTTTGACAATTAAAGGGCAATAACTCCTATAAGGAGTCATCATACAACTTCAACCCAATGGAGTGTTTCTTAGAGCTTTTGATGCAGATGAAGGCATGTCTCTTCGGTTTTCCTGTATCTGTTACACTTTTTTAAATATAAGCCAAAAACTGTATTTTACCGCCCCCCCCCCCCATCCTATTTTTAGCCATGGTGGCCATGTTGGTTAATCTGCAGCCATGGTTGGTGCAAACTTGGTTGAGGACATTTGACAGATGATGTGTACAAAGTTTCAAAGCAGTACTTTCAGTTGTTTCAGAGGAGAAGATTTTAAAAAATCAATTAAAACCGATTAAAAAAACAGTTCAAGGGGAATAACTCTTAAACGGTTAATCAGATAATCTTGACCTTTAAATAATTTTTGTAGCCCTCATAGAGCAGAACAATTAAGCAATGCTAACTTTTTCTCTAGTTCTAATAATTTTCAAGATTTTGAGGCAAAAATGGCAAAAATCATCAATTTTGACAATTAAAGGGCAATAACTCCTATAAGGAGTCATCATACAACTTCAACCCAATGGAGTGTTTCTTAGAGCTTTTGATGCAGATGAAGGCATGTCTCTTCGGTTTTCCTGTATCTGTTACACTTTTTTAAATATAAGCCAAAAACTGTATTTTACCGCCCCCCCCCCCCCCCCATCCTATTTTTAGCCATGGTGGCCATGTTGGTTAATCTGCAGCCATGGTTGGTGCAAACTTGGTTGAGGACATTTGACAGATAATGTGTACAAAGTTTCAAAGCAGTACTTTCAGTTGTTTCAGAGGAGAAGATTTTAAAAAATCAATTAAAACCGATTAAAAAAAACAGTTCAAGGGGAATAACTCTTAAACGGGTAATCAGACAATCTTGACCTTTAAGTCATTTTTGTAGCCCTCATAGAGCAGAACAATTAAGCAATGCTAACTTTTTCTCTAGTTCTAATAATTTTCAAGATTTTGAGGCAAAAATGGCAAAAATCATCAATTTTGACAATTAAAGGGCAATAACTCCTATAAGGAGTCATCATACAACTTTGACCCAATGGAGTGTTTTGTAGAGCTTTAGATGCTGAAGAAGGAAGGCCTCTTCGGTTTTCCTGTATCTGTCATACTTTTTGAACTATAAGCAAAAAACTGTATTTTGACCCCTCTGTTCTATTTTTAGCCATGGTGGCCATGTTGGTTGGTGTGAGGCCATGATTTGGGCAAACTTGGTAGAGGGAATTTTACTGATGATGTATGCAAAGTTTTAAAGCAATCCCTTCAGTGGTTTTGGAGAAGAAGATTTTTGAAGAAAAGTTAACGACGACGACGACGACGGACGCCAAGTGATGGCAATAGCTCACATGACCCTTCGGGTCAGGTGAGCTAAAAATGAAAGGTCTCCTAACACTTTGTAATGTCAAGGTATTAAAAAACCTGTCATTATTTATCAAAAAAATGTCTGTATTATTATGATTTTGTCGTATTTGCCTAAACCACTTTGCTCATACTCATTTTGTTGTTTGTACATGTATATAAGTTGTATTTATATAATTTGACCTCATGTAACACATGTAATACTGTGTCTGAGTGTATCAATAAAACTTGAAACTTGAAACTTGGATAAATGCTATAAAAAATATATGGTGATATGGGCTGGAAGCCTTGTATTATTAATCAGTGGTCTTGTATATACTCAGAACGTGGTCTAGATATACAAAAATGTGTAATGATAGAATAAATAGAAAGGTATTTTTATGGGCAAATAGATGTTGTAATAATAGAATTAAGAATTGGAATTTTAGAGTTCAAAGTAAATTCAGAGAACTTAATATATATCACATCTATGTAACACTGATTTTAATTTTGGTAAAAGTATAATAAGAAATATTGAGAATACAGCTTTTGATATGTATAAGAATGAATGGCATAATTCACTGTTTGTAAATAATCAAAGAAAACTTCGAACTTACAGATTATTTAAAAATGAGTATGGTGTAGAAAAATATTTAAGTGTTAATATGCCTGGCAGATATAGAAGTGCGTTTGCCAAATTCAGATGTAGGGTTGCGCCCGTTAAGATTGAAACTGGCAGATACCAAGGTCTAGATATTGAAAATAGAGTTTGTTTTAATAATCAGTGTACTTTACACAATTGTATTGAGGATGAATATCATGTCTTAATGAAATGTCCAATGTATTCTGAATTACGAGCTGATCTTTTTAATAGAGCAAAAGCAATTAATTTAGATTTTATGAACTTATCAGAAGATGAGAAGTTTATATTCATATTTCAAAATGAAGATGTATGTTTTTATACTGCCAAAATCTGCCATGATATTTTAATGTTAAGAACAAATGTTTTATATAAATAGTATTTTTATCATTATGTTTGTACATAGAGTTAATTATTTTATATAGTCTCTCATAACTCTTTTAAGAGTGGCTCTCTGTTACTACTTTTTATTATGTTCAATATGTTTTATGTGTATGTACATATGTAATGTAAATGAGGTGAGACTTAAATAAACTATTGTCTTGTCTTGTCTTGTTTCTGTGATGTAATTATACATTACATGTGCCTTGTTTATATGCTAATTGCTTATTTATTACCTGACACTGAATGAAAGGTAAAAATGAACGACCAATTAGACTCGCATAATAAGCCGCTAAAATGCTAATTAGACTGAATCTTATACGAAAATTAGATTTTCATACAGGAATGTTATTTAAAAAATTGATGTCTGAATCAGTGAAAAATGTAGAAATTAGTAGGAAGAAATTTCTCAATAATAAACAAGTGTGGACACAGAAAAACGTCTCGCCTGAATTCCGCATCAGTAATGAAAATAAATTTCGTCATAAGCATTACGTAAATAGCATTAATTATGAGCAGCAGCCTGTATACCAAATATTGTCACCATACTATGCAAGTTACAGAGGAACTGTCCTAATACAAAAACTCTAACGTAGTCGCTGAACCGTGAAAATGGAGGTGAAGGTCAGGTGACACCTACCAGACAATCATGTACTATTCATCAGCAACCTATATACCAAATATTGTCATCCTACCATGCTTGGTTACAGAGGAGCTGTCATAACCCAAAAACTTAACGTAGTT
Organism: Limnoperna fortunei; assembly: GCA_944474755.1. Lineage (NCBI taxonomy): Eukaryota > Metazoa > Mollusca > Bivalvia > Mytilida > Modiolidae > Limnoperna > Limnoperna fortunei. The sequence goes on from OX104113.1 coordinate 44,887,733, forward strand.
GCTGGACCGTGAAATTGAGGTCAAGGACAGGTTGCATCTACCAGACAGTCATGTACTAGTCATCAGCAACCCATATACCAAAAATTGTCATCCTACCATGCGTGGTAACAGAGGAACTGCCGTAGCCCAAAAACTTTAACGTAGTCGCTGAACCGTGAAATTGAGGTCAAGGTCAGGTGGAACCTACCAGACAGTCATGTACTATTCATCAGCAACCTATATACCAAATATTGTCATCCTACCATGCTTGGTTACAGAGGAGCTGTCATAACCCAAAAACTTAACGTAGTTGCTGGACCGTGAAATTGAGGTCAAGGACAGGTTGCACCTACCAGACAGTCATGTACTAGTCATCAGCAACCCATATACCAGAAATTGTCATCCTACCATGCGTGGTAACAGAGGAACTGCCGTAACCCAAAAACTTTAAGGTAGTCACTGGACCGTGAAATTGAGGTCAAGGTCAGGTGACACCTACCAGACAGTCATCAACAACCTATATACCAAATATTGTCATCCAACCATGAGTGGCAACAGAGAAACTGCCGTAACCCAAAAACTTTAACGTAGTCACTGGACCGTGAACTTGAGGTCAAGGTCAGGTGACACCTACCAGACAGTCATGTATTATTCATCAGCAACCTATATACCAAATATTGTCATCCTACCATGCGTGGTTACAGAGGAACTGTCGTAACCCAAAAACTTTAACGTAGTCGCTGGGCCGTGAAATTGAGGTTAAGGTCAGGTGACACCTACCAGACAGTCATGTACTAGTCATCAGCAACCTATACACCAAATATTGTCATCCTACTATGCGTAGTTACAGAGGAACTGCCGTAACCCAAAAACTATAACGTAGTCGCTGGACCGTGAAATTGAGGTCAAGGTCAGGTGACAGGTGACTGACTGGCAAGTACTCATCATAAGCTACCTCTGTACCAAATTTGATGGACCTAGGGCTTGGGCTTACAAATATATGAAGCAAGATGTCAAGTGTTTACGCCGCCGCCACCGGATTCCCATACATGTCTCGCCTCCAGCGACTTTCGTCGCAGGCGAGACAAAAAGGACAAAAGATATAGATTTTTATTTAATTCAAGATTTAAAAATTTTGTTGTTAAGCTATTTTTACGAAGTAAGTTATATATATAATAATACAAAAGAAAAAAATCAGTTACAGACATTCGAATAAAGGTCATCAACAGTTTATATTGTTAAAAATAATTGTAGACGTTAATAATCTCATAAATTGTTTTGCAAAATAAGACTCTTCTTCTAATTTTTTTTTTTTTAATTTAAATTCTAAATATTTTATTAAGTTCTTAGCAATGCTAGTTTGACGTTTGAAATATATTTAATTGCAAATCGTTTGAAACAATTTTAATTACAGTAAAATTAAATCAATAGAAATTGTAACTTTTCGGTATGTTTTCTTTGATTTTTCGAGGATGCGATAACTGCTGATCTTGATTTAACATTTTCTCCCACAGAACCACGTGACTATGGTCAGTGTATTTTTATTGTAAACATTTGTCTTTACAAAACTTTGCTTTTTTTATGACAGTACTCTTCTCAAAGTTGAGATATTATATACAAGATCATTATTTCTTGCCTTTCACAGTCGTCTACATTTGCAACCCTTTACAGCACATGATGAAATTTTAAATAAAACAAATTGAAAAAAAAACTATTAAACCATATTGGATACACCTATAACATATAAATCGAACATCTCTGGATATGGGGTGTTTAACCCATATCTTTTCTTGTTTACAGTGTCAGAGAGTGTAAACCTAGTTTATTTTCTATGAAATCACTCTTTTTTATGGTCTTAATAACAATTTTTTCAAACCAAAAGTGTTCTTTGTAATGAAATTGTTCCTAATCATACTTATTACATAATAAACATAATGTATGATACAGTATACAGTTACTAGTACTTCTCTACTGTCAGCCATTATAACCTAACTAAACATCGTCGAACTGCTCGAAATCGTCCATTCGCAGACAAATTATATAGAAATAAGGTCGTATGTAAGTCAATTTTGATAAATTTATACAAAATATAACAAATATATACATAAGAAACCTTGATTTTATCAGGGACAGTCTATACTAGTATAGACTGTCCCTGATTTTATCGAATAAACAATAGTTTAAATACTTCACTTCTGTGCAATTCTCTGGGTTTAGTAGGACCCATTCAGAACTGTTTCAACGATGCGCCCACAAGATCTACCGATTGTATTATTTTGATAAAATGGTAAAAGTCTGTCAACTTGTACAAAATTTTATGAATCAAAATGACAGTAGCTTATGCACATCTTCACATCATAACAATTAATCCTACCAAATATCAAAGCAATCTGTCAAGTGTAGAAACGTCTACAAGATCGACCGTTGATTTTATTGCTGGAATGGTTAGTCCCCATCTCCTACAAAATTTGACAAATCAAAATGATGGTACAGTATGAACATCTACACATCATAAAACTTTATCCTACTAAATATCACAGCAATCTGTCAAGTGGTTTCAGAGGGAGATGCCGCCACAAGATCTACCATTCTGAAATGGTTAATGTCCCATAACTAATACAAAATTGACGTATCAAAATAACGGTAAAGTATGCACGTCTACATGTACACATCATACTAATTAATCCTACCAAATATCAAAGCAATCCATCAAGCAGTTTCAGATGAGTCGTGTCCAGAAAAGTGAGAGACGGACGCAGACCATTACAAAGTCCCTCTGTCGCTTTGCCGCTGGAGACAAAAAATATGGAATTCCCCACCTGCCATTCTCATGTATGTCTTTACTACTATCAGACACATATTTATATTGTCAAGAAGAGTCTCATTGGCATATTAAAAATCCATTTTGTGCAAAATACATAACCTTTTTAATTATAGAAAGGAGGTCTGAAATATAGGATACAAATCTCAAAGTGTACCTTTCAAGGTAATGGATACCATTTGGTACAGACCAGGGACAGTCTATACTAGCATAGACTGTCCCTGGTACAGACCCAGGTTTCCAGTGAGATGTTATAGAGCAATAGACATATACACGAAAACAAATTTAAAGTAGATCTAGTGATCACCGATATCCCCGCTTTTGTAAAAATTTCTGAAGTTTTTCAAGGACTGTGACCTTGAAATTTGACAAATTTTCCCCCAAATCAATGGGCTTCTTTCCAACCTCATATGTAACAATATCCCAAAGTTTCATTCAAATCGGATGCAAACTTATCGAGTTATTGTTCGGAAAAAAACTTTTTGTAAAAATTTCTAACGTTTTTCGTGGACTAGCTGCGACCCAGAACGAGTAATCGTACCCTCATTTTTTCCCGACAAATCACAAAGTTAACTTCGGATTATAACGTCAGTAAAATTCGGCTTAACTGCGACCTTGAAATTTGACGGATTTCCCCACAAATTGATAGGCTTCTTAGCAACCTGATATAACAATATCTTAGTTTCATTAAAATCGGATGCAAACTTTCTGAGTTATTGCCCGGAAACAATATTTTTGTTAAAAACGTTTTTGGTAGACTGCGACCTTGAAATTTGACGGATTTCCCCCCAAATCGAGGCGCTTTTTTACCAACCTGGTTTATAACAATATCGCAAAGTTTCATTCAAATTGGATGTTAACTTTTTGAATTATTATCCGGAAACCAAATATGGATGGACGAACGGACAGACGGACATGAGGACCACTATATACCCCCGACTCTGTCGAGTGGGGGTATACAAATCAAAACCAACTGACCTTAGTAGTGACTAACATTCTAATATTTAAAATATGCATGGCAATTTTGCCTAAATAATATTGCACATAACTGCAAGTTACTACATCAAAGCACAGTTTGAGCTTCTGTCATCATCAACATCTTCATCATCATGGTCATTGTCCCAATCATACTCATCAGAATCGCAAATTTCCGAGTCTTTGTCACTAAATTCCGACTCCCACATATAAGGGTAGGTTACGTCAGATCCTTTGGGCACATAGTAACAATGAGGACAGTTTTGATGACATAAAAGTAAGTCCACTGGAAGTGTTGTTACACACGTAGCACTGTTGAGTAGAAATGTTGGTGCAGGGACATCTTCAAGCATAATCCATTTCCTCTTTCTGCACTGGTACTTGTAAGCTTTCTTGCTTCTTTCCCCACAAAATACGTACAGTTCGTCATTATAGAATGAATACATCGACGAACTTGTAAGTTTCATTGGTGGAGGAGCCATTCTTGGAAAAGAAGACCACCGGTTATCATCTGTATTATACTTCAATATGGTCTTCTTTTGCATATCAAACTGAACTATTTCGTCCTTGTTCATAAATGTCCTGATAAATGACAAAGGTGATGCACATGACTTAGCCCGACATGGTTGTAACAGTGACATATTGTCCAAAAGGAGGTGTTTTATTTGGACCCGTGTACGATTCGACCATTTACATACATGTACTATTCCAATTTTGTTGTCATCTATTGGACATCCATGAAACATATCTGCAGCATTACAGTCTAAGAGGATGTGAGCTTCAAGATTGCCACCTTCTTTTACCTCGAACAGGTAACAACAATGGCCGACTTTGCCAAATGGTTGGAAAAGTGTTCCTAGCAGAAAAACCCTTTCTTTACAAATTATTAGATCATGCAATTGAAGGTTGGTGTAGGTATTATCTTGATCCATTTTAATAATTTTCCAAGATTTGCTTAGTACTTCAAAAACATACAATGTGTAATTTGAAAAACCATACAATGCAACTGGTTTCTTTTCAATAACATAAATCTTTCCATGGCAATCGATCCGCATCAATGGTTGCTTTATAGGTCGAGGTAGTCGGCAAAGTTCTGACCATTTCTCTTCTAGAATGTTAAATGCATAAAGCCGATCCACGCTTATCCCTGGAATTTCAGGGCAAGAGTCGTAGTAGTGACCACCACCCAACAAAATGACTTCTCTTGTACCAAGGTGATCTTCATTTACACCTTTAATTTTTCTTTTTTCTAATAGTGCATTTATATCAGTAGCAGGAAAGAACTCTACCAATTTGTCATCTTCTAGTATTTCTTTCAGAACTGCTGTTGACATGTGTTCCATACTTAAAGCATTAAACAGGTCAGCAGCATTGTTACATCTGTTTTCAATGTCATGTTTTATCCATCTCACAAGGAAACGCAGAAATGTATCGTGTGTAACATAGCTAAGTGTTTTGTCAACAAACAATGACATTACATATTCATGAGTTAAGGTCAGGATATCATCACCTTGAAGAACTTGAATTAAGTGTCCTTTCATGTACTTTGTTGCGTGTTCCTGTACTGGCATGTCATACAAAGTTGATAAAAGACAAATTTGAACACAATTTTTTGTGTTTAAAGGCATTAACATGAGAAAATCATTACATATTTTCTTTAAATCGCTACTCTGAAGATAATCTGCGACTTCCATCACATCGTCGATCTCTTCCATTGAAACCCGAATCTGTCCAAGGTACAAGTACTCTAAAACTTTTTCTAAAGCAGAGGTCTTTCCAATCTGCATGGCTATTTTGCCTAAAATTATATAATTAAAACTTAAGTACAGCACATAAATAAATCTTACTTAAACCCAAAATTTTTCTATGCTCACTCAAGCCTGAAATATTCAGCATTGGTCTTATTTGCTTGTGAAGAGATCTCATCATGTTGTAACTATGTACCAGTTTCATGAAGATGTGAAGTCATCTTCATAAAAAAAAGCTTCAGCGTGAAGGTAAACTTGAGGTGGGATGGGCACACAAACAAACAGAAATGTCCCCAACTGTCATTGGTGGTGTTACCAATAGAGATACTACCAGGCAAAACTAGAATGGGAAAATGGGTGGAAACTGCATGTGAAAACACAATCTAGAAAAATATGTTTATTATGCAGGATAAATTTAAGAATCAATCCAAATATAGAAATTTACAATATACAATCAAGTCAAATACCTGCATAATGTCAGTGTTTTAGCAATAAATTATTGACAATAAAATTTCAAATAGGCCAGGAATGGACTTAAAATACCTTCAAGTTAAAAGTGTCAAGGAATTTATTGTCTAAAAACACTATAAATACCGAAGATGTGTATAAACATTAGCATAAATAAATAGAACATTATGTTCTTTAGCCTTTAAAATATAAATCACAAGCCAAATGTGATAGTTAACAGGTAAGGAGATTGAACACAGCCCATCTCTGTGACAGTTGAATTCCAACTTAACAAACTTATTTTCCTTCGAAAACAAAGTGATGACAATACGAAGACAGTGCATGGACTTTCCAGCAAAAATACATTTTGCATATTTCACTTATCTGTATCAAACACTGACAATATTTATTACAATAATAAAGAATTATCCCTTAAACATGTTAAAGTACAAATAAAATAATAATACTGATTGAAAACTGTATCAGCTTTAACGATTATTTCATATCAAAAGAACAATAACTTTTGCAGAAATATAAAAATCACCGTGGCACAAAATGTAAACCTTGTGAGGATTTAACTAAACATGTTTGTAAATAAACGTAAGAACAGTTTAACAAATGGTCTAACATTAATAAATGATGAAATCTATAATGATCTCTAATTTTCCAAGACAGGAAAAATATTTATAATACAGCATTTCCACACCAGTGGCACATAAAAATGAATACTGGTGCAAGGACATGAGGCAAGTTAACGTAACTTGGTATCAAACACTATCAACTGGTGCATTACGTTTGCCTGCAAAAACACATTCTATTGGGTGCATGAAATACCATGTTTTTGATAAAATGCAGGTAAATGATATTTACCTGTATTTGAAGTATGTCCAATTCCCATGCCTAACAACAGCAGAATAAAAATTTCAAGCAGGACCAGTCTTTTATTACAGTTTTTCTTATAAAATATGATAAAATGTCCACTGGTATCAAACATCAAGCAATAAAATTTGTACATGTTATCTTGCTGATCAATTGGCACAGTTTGTCACTCAATATCTATAGTCAAAATGTAAACCTAAAAGAAAACTTTAAATGACATTGACTCTTATCAGTAGTTGATGGACAAAGTTTGGTCATGTTTGGTTTTCTTAGATCTCGTGTTGCTGATCATTGTTGCTGTTTAAAAATAAGTAGAAAACTAATAATTTTCATTATTGTAAGTATTTATTTTCTAATACCTTAAATCAAGCGTGAAAAATACCCCTGAGGCTCTCCAACTGAAACGCTCACCTGATTTTATAGGCAATGTAGGTGGCATTTCCCTGATGTTAAACTAAGTCCTGTAATTTTCAATAAACTTTAAAGAGGACCATCCAAACAATATTGCAAGAAAGTTTTGTTTCCATTGGTTAACTGGTTTTATAGAGAAGAAGATTTTCTTTTAATTTGCCCATAGGGTCCTATGTTAAACTAAGTCCTGCCATGGTGGCCATTTTGAATTTCCAACTGGCAATAAAAAACGTAAACTTTAAAGAAGACCATCCAAACAATATTGTCAGTAAGTTTTGTTTCCATTGGTTAATCAGTTTCAGAGAAGAAACCTTTTAAAACTTTTTCCCATAGGGTCCACTGTTAATCTATGTAATCCTGTGGTGGCCATTTTAATTTTCTGATTGGCATAAAAAACACAACCTTTATAAAGAACCATCTAAAATAATATTGGTAGTAAGTTTTGTTTCCATCGGTTAATCAGTTTCGGAGAAGAAGCCTTTGTAAACTTTTTTCCCTTAGGGTCCAATGTTAAACCAAGTCCTGCGGTGGTGGCCATTTTGAATATCCCATTGGGATAAAAAACAAACTTACTAGAGGACCATCCGAACAATATTGCTAGTAAGTTTTTTTTCCATTGGTTAACTGGTTTCAGAGAAGAAGCCTTTTAAACTTTTTCCAGTGGGTCCTATGTTAAACTAAATCCTGTGTTGGTAGCCATTTTGAATTTCCTATAGGCATAAATACGCAAACTTTATAGAGGACCATGCATCCAAACAATATTGTTAGTAAGCTTTTGTTTCCATTGGGTAACCGGTTTCAGAGAAGAAGCCTTTTAAAACTTTTTCAAGTAGGGTCCTATGTTAAACTAAGTCCTGCGGTGGTGGCCATTTTGAAATTCCAGTTGGCATAGAAAACATAAACTTTATAAAGGACCATCCAAACAATATTGCTAGTAAGTTTTGTTTTGATTGGTTAAATGGTTTCAGAGAAGAAGCCCTTTTAAACTTTTTTTTTCATAGGGTCCTATGTTAAACTAAGTCTTGCGGTGGCAGCCATATTGGTTTTCCAATCCAAATAAAAAACACAAACTTTGTAAAGGTCCATCCAAATGAACATTATGGCCAAGTTTGGTTTCAATTGGCCAAGTGGTTTCAGAGAAGAAGATTAAAATGTAAAAAGTTTACAGACGCCCGCAACACCGACGATGGACACAATAGCTCACATGACCCTTTGGGTCAGGTGAGCTAAAAAACCAGAGGCTCTACAACTGAAATGCTTACCTGATACATGTACATATAATGCAATGAAGATTGCATTTACCCAATAAAAAACAAGTCTTGTAATTTTCAATATCTGAATGGCATTTATACAAAATTACCTTTAAGTGAACCGTCAACTGGCACCGTTTTTCAGATAAGAAGTCATTTTAGAGTTTTTCCAATATGTTTCTTTCTATTAAATTAATTCTTGCAATGAAAGAGAACTTGAATTTCTGATCAATAATCACAAAAAAATTTCCAAGAGAATCAAACAATAAACTTTCTTCCTATAGGATTCTCTATTAAACTAAGTCTGTAAAGGTGGCCATCTTCAATTTCTGATTGACAAAAATAAATATTTTCATACAGGACCATCCAATTAATATTGTATAAGTCTTGTTTAATTGGTTAACCATTTTCAGAGAATAATCCTGTAGGTAAACTATGTCCTTTGCTGGCTGCCATTTTTTATTTTCAATTGGCATTAAAATAATACAACCAACTAATGAATACTGGTCATAAGTTTTGTTTCAACTCGTTGCAACTGTTTTACCCCGCTAAAACAGATGTATTCCCTTCTATAGTATCAACAAGGTGGATGTTTTATCTGTGGGGGCAAATCTTTCTTCATGGGAGCAAATGACAACGGCTCTGTAAATGACCTTTGACTGAGGGAGAGGAAATTAGTTCTTATTTTGATATTTGGCTGCGCCGAGCTGTAGCATGGGCAGTGGATTTATTATTCAATGGAATTTAGATATTAGAGCTGCATTTAAAAAGCAGTTTCATACAGAATTGATAAATACATTTATTTATATAGTTTGTTAAATGTATTGGATATTTTTCAGCTGATTGTGCAAAGCCCATTTCTGGACTATTTTATGGGTGTTTGTGAGTTTCCTTGAATACCTTTCGGGGTTTCTAAATTTGCGAAAAATTTTATCTGACATGACACCCCAAAAATTTAATGTGATATTAGTGAAATGATTTCGCTCGTTTTGAGGGGTCTCTCATTACTCAACGAAACTTGGTGCCTGAGTCAGAGCAAAAATGTTAATAGTTTCCCCAATACACAAATAATTAAGAGGCCATTGTCAAGTTGAAGTGTTGATTTTTTACTTTGTTGTCTAAGTTTGTATGTCAATGATGTTATTAGTTCAGCCACTGCAGCTATAATGCTGTAATTTTCACTTTATTCTGTCAGATAACAGTAAACAATTAAAAAATACATCTTTCTGTCTAAATTTTACTCAAAAACATTAAAATTTATGGTTTTAAACAGTAAGTTACATGGCCTTGAATGGCATAAATTTGTGAGATTTCCTTGTAGACAGAAACAACAAAAAATTTGAGAAAAAAAAGCTAAATTACTCAGTGGAAAACAGAAGCGAAATTAATTTAGTAATTAAACACTAATGCAACTAAATAAATTTTACTTTGAACAAAACCAAAAAAATACCTATGTGCACTTCAACCCTTTAGAACAGCAAAACATAGCGCATGTACGCATTCACCCTGGAAATCTGCGAGATAAGGTTCTATATGATATTGCTCACAAATGTACTTTCAACCAAATCCATGATACTGTTAACCAAAAAGCATGCAAAGCCAGTAAAATATGGTTTGTATTTTATTTATATCATTAATTTTTGCCCAAGGGAAACACTTGTAATCAACATTCATATTTCTACCTTTAAGCAATTAACAAAATAGACATTAATAAAGTTGAAACCTTGTCAACCAAGGGAGATAATTGTAGGCACTGATTCTGAAGAATGTAAACAAACTATAAAATGAAGCTTTTATTGTAAATATATGAAATTGATCCATATTTAAGAACAAAATTAGAAGATAATAATCTGATACCTATTTTAGAAATACAATCACAGACATGTCTTTCTGAGATTACAAAGATAGCTTAAACATTGTTTGTGTGGGTGGGGGGGCGGGGGTGATGCACATGTAGATGGAATAAGCCAGGATATGCGCATATATATATAAAAGAGACATATAAGTAGGTGGAGTGGTTTCATTTGGTAACCATGGACCTTGTACACAATACACGCACTCGGTTACTAATTTTAAAAACATGTTTTGTTTTGCTTTCACCATTTATTTCAAATTCTTGTGTTGATGTTTACTTGTTTACAATATATGGTTACAACATCATAGCATTATGATGTCACAGTTTGCATGATGTCATAAAGGGTACTTCAAAACTCCTGGCTGTGTAAATCTTTTTTTTAAGAAACTTCTTTGGAAATATTGCTATTAACCTATTAATAATCAGTTGAATTTTAGTAACTACAAATGTACACCCATTTTTGAACCATAATTATTTGATTTATATATTGAGTACTGTTTAAGAATGTTTGATTGTGCAATTTATACAAAAATTAGAAAGGAAATGTAAAAAAATTTTCTAAAAGATAAGTAATTTGCCCATTTTTCTTCTTAAAAAGGTAAAAATTTTTATAACTTTGGAATTCAGTATTGATATTATTTAAAGATATAGCCTTCCTATGGTTTATTATGACATATATATATAGGTTGCGAAAGCGAAAACTTATCATCCAGCTATAGATATAATGACACATGAAAGTTGTTGATTTTTTTTTAAATCAAGTGTCAAGTTGAACAATTGAAAGCGTTAAAGTTTGTTCATAAAAAAGGCTGAAACGGCTTTATTTTATGTCGGAATGAGATGAAACTTGGCAGATTTGCTCGTAATATGGGGAACAAAAATTAAATACGGTAAAAAGTGTGAAAATTGAAAATTTTGTTTTCAATTTGACAACAGCTCTGTAAATGACCTTTGACTGAGGGAGAGGAAATTAGTTCTTATTTTGATATTTGGCTGCGACGAGCTTTAGCATGGGCAGTGGATTTTTTATTCAATGGAATTTAGATATTAGAGCTGCATTTAAAAAGCAGTTTCATACAGAATTGATAAATAAATTTATTTATATAGTTTGTTAAATGTATTGGATATTTTTCAGCTGATTGTGCAAAGCCCATTTCTGGACTATTTTATGGGTGTTTGTGAGTTTCCTTGAATACCTTTCGGGGTTTCTAAATTTGCGAAAATTTTTATCTGACATGACACCCTGAAAATTTAATGTGATATTAGTGAAATGATTTTGCTCGTTTTGAGGGGTCTCTCATTACTCAACGAAACTTGGTGCCCGAGTCAGAGCAAAAAATGTTAATAGTTTCCCCAATACACAAATAATTGTTTGTTTGATTGAATGGTGTTTTAACGCCACTTTCAGCAATTTTTCAGCTATTTCATGGCGTCCAGTTTTTATTGGGGGAGGAAGCCGGAGTACCCGGAGAGAACCCCCGACCTGCGGTAGGAAAACTGGCAATCCTTGTCAATTAAGATTGGAGTCGAGTACACCCTGCCTGCAGTGAGAATCGAACCCGCAATCTCAGTGTTGACAGACCACGTGATCAATAGTAGACGAACTACCTTGACCACTCGGCCACCGAGGCCCCCTACACAAATAATTAAGAGGCAGTTGTATAAATATATATAAATAATATATAATATATGTAATATGTATATAATAAATATACACATTGGAGCTGAACAATACGAATGTGTAGTGTATCGATTCAGTACAATCAGACAGGATAATTTATACTAAAAATCGAACCCAAGGCTCTTAAGAGCCTGTATCACTCACCTGATTTTATAGGCAATGAAGATGGCATTTCCCTGATGTTAAAGTAAGTCCTGTAATTTTCAATAAACTTTAAATAGGACCATCCAAATAATATTACTAGAAAGCTTTGTTTCCATTGGTTAACCCGTTGTATAGAGAAGATTTTTTTTATTTGCCCATAGGGTCCTATGTTAAACTAAGTCCTGCGGCAGTGGCGGCCATTTTGAATTTCCAATTGCCATAAAAAACATAAACTTTATAGAGGACCATCCAAACAATATTGCTAGTAAGTTTTTGCTTCCATTGATTTACCGGTTTCAGAGAAGAAGCCTTTAAAAACTTTTTCCCATAGGGTCCTATGTTAAACTAAGTCCTGCAGTAGCGGCCATTTTGAATTTCTAATTGCCATAAAAAACACAAAATTTATAGAGGACCATCCAAACAATATTGCTAGTAAGTTTTGTTTTGATTGGTTAAACGGTTTCAGAGAAGAAGCCCTTTTAAACTTTTTTCTCATAGGGTCCTATGTTAAACTACGTCCTGCGTTGGTGGCCATTTTGAATTTCCGATTGGGATAAAAAACATGAACTTTATAGAGGACCATCCAAACAATATTGCTAGTAAGTATTGTTTCGATTGGTTAACCGATTTCAGAGAAGAAGCCTTTTTTAACTTTTCCCCATAGGGTCCTATGTTAAACTAAGTCCTTTGGTGGCATCCATTTTGATTTTCCAATAGGCATAAAAAACCTTCACTTTATAAAGGACCATCCAAACAATATTGGTAGTAAGTTTGGATTCGATTGGTTAACTGGTTTCAGAGAAGCCAGTTTAAACTTTTTTCCCATAGGGTTCAATGTTAAAGTCCTGCGGTGGTGGCCATTTTGAATTTCCTATAGGGATAAAAAACACAAACTTTATAGAGGACCATCCAAACAATATTGCTAGTAAGTTTTGTTTCCATTGGTTGACCGGTTTCAGAGAAGAAGCCTTTTAAACTTTTTCCCATAGGGTCAAATGTTAAATTAAGTCCTGCGGTGGCAGCCATTTTGAATTTCCAATTGCCATAAAAAACACAAACTTTATAGAGGACCATCCAAAAAATATTGCTAGTAAGTTTTTGTTTCCATTGATTAACCGGTTTCAGAGAAGAAGGCTTTTAAAACTTTTTCCCATAGGGTCCTATGTTAAACTAAGTCCTGCGCAGGCGGCAATTTTGAATTTCCAATTGCCATCAAAAAAACAGACTTTATAGGACCATCCAAAAAATATTGCTAGTAAGTTTTGTTTTGATTGGTTAAACGGTTTCAGAGAAAAAGCCCTTTTAAACTTTTTTCCAATAGGGTCCTATGTTAAACTAAGTCTTGAGGTGGCGGCCATAACGGTTTACCAATCAAAATAAAACACACAAACTTTGTAAAGGTCCATCCAATGAACATTATGGCCAAGTTTGGTTTCAATTGGCCATGTGGTTTCAGAGAAGAAGATTAAAATGTAAAAAGTTTACAGATGCCGCCGACGACAACGCAGACGGATGCAAAGTGATAACAATAGCTCACCTGACCCTTTGGGTCAGGTGAGCTAAAAACCTTATCTTGATTGAATGCTATTCCAATAAATAACAAGATTGTGCTTCAATATATTATTGTTTTGAAAAAAGAGATGAGTTATGTGTTCCATCATAATGAACATAATAGCAATGTTGTATGTTGCTCATCTGAAATATATTCAATAGCCATATGATTATTAGGATACCTCAATTTACTAAAATCCGAGAGCAAAACAATCTAATGGTCCCCAGATACCGTCATTTCTGTAAGATTTTGTACTACATTTATTACTGGGGTACATGTGGTGTTTACTATGAAAATGTTCACATTTTGATTTTGTGAGCCTGTTCTTCTTAAATTTGTAAATTGTTCTCGAAAGTGTTTTATAGGATAGTTTAAAGGCATAGGTCCATAATCCAAGTAATATTCCTTGGGGGCAAAGGTCAAGGTCACAAGGTCATATGCAGGTAACTGTGGCAATTCACATATTGTCTCACGATGATACATTCACATGTCAAATATCAAAGCAATAGGTGAAAGGATAAAAACGTTATGGCCAGTACACGCTTTGCATATGAAATAGGTCAAAGGTAAAGGTCACGCTGGTACACGACACAGCGTCTTATTACGATACATACTCATGTCAAATATCAAAGCCCTATGTCAAAGGATAAAAAAGGTATGGCCAAGACACACTTTGCACGTAAAATATGCATTAAATTGACCAAGAGGTCAAAGGTCAAGGTAATTCTGGTACGAGACACATTGTCTCATGATGATATATCCTCAAGTCAAATATCAAAGGCCTATGTCAAAGGATAAAACAGATATGGCCCAGACATGCTTTGCATGTAAAATTAACATTAATTTGACCTTGAGGTCAAAGGTCAAGGTCAAATGAAGATCATTCTGGTACGGGACACATCGTCTCATGGTGATACATGCCAAATATCAAAGGATAAAAAGTTATTTCTCGGACACGCTTTGCATTTAAAATTAGCATTAATTTGACCTTGAGGTTAAAGGTCAAGGTCATATTAAGGTTATTCTGGTACGCAACACATCGTCTCATGATGATACATCTACATGCCAAATATCAAAGCTGAATATCAAAAGATAAAAAAGTTATGACCTAGAAGCACTTTGTATGACAAGAAGAAGAACTGACACAAAAACAATATGTCTCCCCATTCTGGGAAGGGGAGATATAATAAGTTATCAAGTTTCACAGATGAAACCTTTAACACATTTTCTGCATAGAGAGTCCTATGTTAACTTACTATAGCTACAATAATGTAGCTCCTTTTTTTCTTTTTTTTTAATGGACTGAGCTACAAAGAGGTCCCATTACTCGCAATGGAGCAAAAACACTCTTGGCATTTATACATATTTTCCACTATTTAACAGCTATTTTTGTTTAATTTATATTTTTCCTTTCTCCGACATTCAGCTGACATTTCTACAATGTCTAATTAAATAATTTAAGCACTTTTTCATCATCATGGAATAGTTGACAAAGTTGAAATTGTGGAGTGTAGAATTGTAGAATGGTATCGGTAAAAATTTGATTCAAGATCATGCTTAAATCCGGAAAAAACTTGATAATTTTTACCAAATCAATTAAGAAATTGTGCACTTCTGGAATTCAAATTTTGACAACAATGCCATGATTGCAAATAAAGTGTAAAACTAACGAATTAGGTGTTGTAGAATTATCAGTTAAACTTGAAAGACATAAAAAGGTATGTAGTAATTTAGGGAAACAGTTTAATAGCGTATTATATGCATAAAACCCCCGGGTGTGAATCACTCCCGGCTTGCTCAATTACGAGTAATGGGACCTCTTTGTAGCTCTGTCCATAAAAAAAGGAGCTACATTATTGTAGCTTAACTTACTCCTGCAGTAGCAGCCATTTTGAATATAAAATTTTTTTTTAGAGGACCATTAAGTAAACATGTCCATACAATATGCCTTTAATCAGCTTTGTAGTTTCTGAGAAGAATGCATTAGAATGGGTCCTGTATGTTATGTTACATATATATATATATATATATACACCAAGTCATGTGACAGTGGTGGGCTTTTTTGTTTTCTGATCAGAATGAATAACACTTACTTTGAAAATGACCATCCAATGATCATTGTGACCAAGTTCCATTTCAATAGGCCCAGTGGTTTTAGAGAAGATTGAATTTTTTAAAAAAAGTTTACAGATGACGACTCTGACAGAGGCAAAGTGATGACAATATAGTACTAGCAGTAACACCAAATCAAAATAAATTTAAATTATTTTATAACAAATACATAAACAAATCAGCGAATATAAAAAAAAATTTGGATTGAGCGATTCAGTTCTGTTCATAACAAAATTCACAAAGGTGACATCAAAGGGAAGCTTTGACCTCAGTGGATCAGCAGCTACAAAGTGGTTGCATTATTCATAACGGAGCAGCCTGTGAGTTTTATACATATTATCCACAATTAAACTGATTCTGTGGTTTACTAAGCATTATTGTACACCTTCGCAGCTTCATATAATGCCTCATTAATTAGATTTAACTTTATTTTGTACTCGTGCCATTGTGACAGAAAATCTAATGGCAGTTTAGGGGCGCAATCCGTTCAATAAATTCTTTGATTATTTTAGTTGTATTCATGGCAAATATCTGTAAGTTCTTGCCTTACCAGAATTGCTCCACAAAAGAATTACTACACATTCGTTTTTGACAACAATAGCATGATTAATAAGATTCAAATGTTAAAATAAATGAAAAAGGTACTATAGCGATGTAAATTGAATGAAGGAGACAAGAAAAATTATTTAGCAAACCATCGAAACGCTAACAGCCGACAATAAATATAAAACGGTGGTGTTGTTTTGCTCCAACGCAAGTAATGGGGACTCTTTGTACCTCTGACGAGATCAAAAATCAACATGTTCATTTGTTTGAATGGTGCTTTCAGCAATTTTCGGCTAGATCATGGCGTCCAATTTTTACTGGGGGAGGAAGCCAGAGTACTCAGAGATTCACCTTTGGTTAGAAAAATTAACAATCCCTGTCAATTAAGATTATACTAGTAGTCAAGCACACCCTGCATGCAATAACACACAACCTCAGTGTTTACAGGCATGTGATCAATAGTACACCAACTACGTGTATCTTAACCACTCAGCTTGTTTGAAAATTTGCCATAAATCATTTTAATTACCTGAAGTTTTCTCTGCCAGTCCACAGTTATACATGGATTCAAAAAATGGGCAGCTAACAAGAACACACCAATGAGCTTTGATTTCCTTTAAAACAAATTGTTTATAGTTAATACAGCTACATGTATATATTTTGAATAAACAGTCCTTGATATATGATTTATAAAGTGGAAATACTAGTACAACATGTACTCAGGATTTCATGTTTGGTACAAGTTTAAATAAATAAAGAATACAAATTTTCCTGCAACAATTATATTTGCATTATAATAAAGTTACAGCTATATTTTTGTTTCATTTAGTCGAGTATACAAAAAAAACTCATTCCTTGCAACCTGCACCCACTTCTGACAATATTCAGTATTTTGTTATGGTTTGCTGTATGTTTTCAGATATACAGTGTATGCATTTATTCTTTTAGGATGAAAAAATCAAAGAATGTGTCCATGGGACACAGATGCCCCTGCTAAATGAAGTCCCAAACAGGAAGTAGTTGTCCGACAGGTGTAAAAGTCGCTTAGGACGTACAACTTGTGATACTGAACCATCCTGCCAATTTCAAATTGTTCTCATGTACATATACGGTTTCTGAGAAAAGCTTGATGGAAATTTGTATGGACGGAGGGACAGAAGGACGGACACGAATAAAACTTATGCCCCCGACATGTCGTCACGGGGGCATACAAAAATTATCAGGAAGCTGTCAGAAAAAATTAAGTTAGCATGACCATAGAGAAATGCACAGCAGAGGTTTGTACACATAAACTTGTTATATTGTGGCTATGTTAGAATGTTGCACTTGTATATTCTACATGCATTCCAAATAGTGCATATATAAAATTAACATATTTGTCTTTGAACTATATATACTATGCTGTCTTTAGTATAAATTTTTGAATACTTCATTACTTCAGTGCAGGTACATGTCATTGTGTTTGCAGCAATAGGAGTTTTTGTATGCAGCAACATTAATCAATGAACAATGTTATGTGACAATATATGTTACAAAGGAAAACTTTTTAGTTTACAGTGAACACTCTTTACACCACATGCACAATGTGGATATTGTTATATTTCAATAGGACAGCACAAATAATACTCGGTATGCATGAATGGTTTCCAATTTAAATACACCTCTTCCATCACATTTTAAATTTTGTCAGGAAACTGCACATCTGCAACTTAATCCAGGAGAGATTAAAATGTACTAGTATATGTCTCTGCTGGCAGAGTCAAGAAATAGAGAAATGAATATCAGGCTCTCTTCCCATCAACATTTTTTATCAAGCAATAAATACACCAAGAACTTATAATACTTCATGTACTTTAGTTTTTGTTGCTTTGCAAACAGTCAGAGTAAGGATGTACTAATACTATACTAGAAGCAATAATTGAAAATGCTTTGATCTAGTACTGCATTTCAGCTAGGCAGAATTTTACTGCCGTTATAATCCTAAGCAAGTTTTGTGATTTGTCGGATTAACGCCAGAATTCAGTCCTATTGCCCGTAATGTAGCAAATAAAAAATTCTACCTTCAGTCTATTTATACAAAATTCAAACATAATATTCATCTTGTTTACGTTATTAAAGCTTCAGACATTGCGAAAATAACGGGAAACGATCACTATTGGAGAAATTTCTTTTTTCGTCTTTGAAGATGCATATGGAAAAATTTTGATCATTTTCCCCTAAATGGATAATGTGACCTAGTTTTATTATAAACGTGCTAATTTACATACTATAACAAACATTCCATAGTAAGAATCCAGTAATTTACATATGTATTACCCAAGATACAACCATTCAGTTTCGGGTTTCTCAATGATTTTCATGTAGTAAACGTAATTAAAAAGAGACACGAGTGTCAATTAATACACAACGCTCATCAGTTTATTAAAAACGGCAATAACTATCTTCACGTATCAATAGTGATCGATTTTAAACACGAAACCGATAAAAAAATGGTGACACTATTGAAAGATACCAAGATCGACCGCGTCTGTTTGTATATGCAACTTCTTTTGGACATCAAAGTGCCGGAAGTGATTCACTCCCGCTCTGCTACATTACTGGTAATAGGAATAAATTCGTAATCTTGCCAAAAAAAAAAAAAAACATATGCGAGGGTACAATTATTCGTTGTACATTTCAGCGAGTGTCGTTCTTTGTATACTAAAATTACAAGTTCAACTTCAGTTGATCCAGTAGTTTTAAACAATATTTTGAAGTTATACATTTAAAAGAATTATAGGATAATCAATTGCGCAGATTGAATTTAGAGGAACTTTGTTCTGAATGTTCTTGCCTGTCAATGTTTAGGCCACACCAAATAAATTTCTTGTTCTACGGACCCGACCAAACATATTTTATCGAAATCGAAAAAATAATATTAAAAAAAAATTCTGCTCCCCACTCCGGGAAAGTCATCCGGAATTTTTTTTCTTTTACTCTTTAAAATCGTAATCTTGTGAATGCTTAATGTAACTGCCGTTTTAATGCATCACAAACAAAAATATTGATGT
The DNA here is from genome assembly GCA_944474755.1 of Limnoperna fortunei. Lineage (NCBI taxonomy): Eukaryota > Metazoa > Mollusca > Bivalvia > Mytilida > Modiolidae > Limnoperna > Limnoperna fortunei. The sequence continues at coordinate 44,907,183 of OX104113.1, forward strand.
ATTTTGAAAAAGGAAAAGAAACAATCATACCGTTTTAGTAGTGTGGATATTTGTCATAAAGGAAGCCATGGTTGTCCAAAACACGGCGATTTATTTCAGTGGTGGTGCGTTGGCACAGCTTTTTCAAAGATGTGTCAAAATCAAACATTTCGACCTTAGCGCCGACATAATAAACACTAGAGGCTCTTAAGAGCCTGTATCGCTCACTTGACTTACAAAAAAACTTTTTAAGACAAGACTTTTCTTGCAAATTTTGATATTAAATGCTAAATGTGAAGATGCTGTTTCTATGAATGTTGCCATGTTGAATTTACAATCAGCAGTAGGAGTGTTTCTGAGAAGAAGCAGTTTTTACGTTTTTTCATAGGTTAGTATGTTAAGTGATGTTCCATAGTGGCAGCAATCTTGTATTTTGGATCGAAACAAGAGGACCATACAATATCATATATCCTAAAATCTACCAAGCTGTTTGTGAGAAAACGAATTTTAAAATTTCAGCCAGTCAGAACGCATTTGCAGCTCTGGCAGCCATGTTGAATTTCCTATCGGTTTGAAACATATTTAAAATAGTAAGATTACTATCTAAGATTCACTTCTGCATTATTTGGTTAAATTGTGTAGAACTGAGTTTCAGAGAAGAAGCTGTTTGTATGGTTTTCCCATAGGGTCCTATGTTAAGCTGTGTTTTTTACCGTGGTGGCCATCTTGGAATTTGGATCGCCATAAAAACTCAAACTTTGTAGAGGACCATCTAAGGTACATTTGTGCAATATTTCATATCAATCTGCTAAGCGGTTTGTAAAAAGATTTTTGAAATTTCAGCCAATCAGAACCCATTAGTTGCCCTGGGAGCCATGTTCAATTTGCAATTGGCTAAAAAAACTCAAAATAATAAGATAAATATTCATTAATCATTTCTTCATAATTTGGCTTCATTGTGTGGAACAGTTTCAGAGAAGAAGTTGTTTGTATGTTTTTCCCATAGAGTCCTATGTTAAAGTGCCTTTTCAACCAAAAATTGAAAAATTCGTTTTATACCAAATAACATTGTTTTTGATGAACATAAACAATAATCGAAAACCGTTTTTTAAAATATCCAATAATAAATGCGCAATAGCGTGTTAAAAATGTCATTTTCACCTGTCGTTCATCTCTTTTCTATAAAATTATCAGAACTTCCGGTTACATGACCAAAAACAATGCGTGACGTCACAACCTGAATGAAACTTGATACCGCAGTGTAAACATATGAGAAATTGAAGTGAAAATAACGATGGAAAACTACGAAATAGAGAGCGAAAATGATTCAGAAGCTAGTGAATTGTCACTATCGTGTGGCTCTTCATCTTTCGAAGACGGGGAAGGAGATTTTTCCGATGTTGAGGAAGAAAACGAGTCTGCATTGGCAGATGAAGCGACCGGGGGCATCGGCGATACTATCAGCCATATCAGTTTGAGCCCTATCTTTCTAATCCGGAATCAGAGTCAAGTGACCAGGAAGCTGAAGATGCTGACACGGAACATCGTTTAAACGATACAAATTGGTATACTTGATATAATTTTGATGATACTTTAAATAGGTGGAAGGGGGGTCGAACTCTGCAACACTCATTTGCCCAACAAAACTTCCTTGTTTTTATGTATGATTTTTGAGACTGCATGTGTCATTCTTTTACAATATACTTTCTTGTGAATGACAAAATCCATATGATTAAAATATATCATAAAATCATCCTGATCATGTTGCGTTACAAAATTTATCAAGACCAAACATAGTTTAGCAGGTCACGGTTGTCAGCTGTTTATTCTGTGCTTATTTCTATGACATTGTGCTAATATAATTCTTGTATGTACTCCACATCTTTTCTTTTTCATCATTATAATATTTTACTTTACATGGAGTAAAAAAAAATGTCTTTTATATATACGTTGCCAGATATGTTTATCTTCTTGTTGGATCTGTGAATAAATGAACATAGCTGATGCCTTGTGATGTTGTCTATTGAATATTTTTTTTAATATTGTGTTTAATTTTGATAGGTGCACATGTGGACAGTGTGAAATCATGCCAACAGCAAGGGAATGCATTTGTTGTTCTGAGATAGACAAAGTGACAACGAGAAGAGAAGAGTATCCAGACCTAGCATGCATAACATCACATCCTGGATTTAATACTGTATGTCTGGACATACATGTCCTGAGGGTGGCATACTTGCAGTACAGACAGCAATATGGGGAAAGGCCAGAGGAAAACAACGAGTAAGAGTCTGGATAATTTGTTTTATAATAGATATCATAATACATACATTTATAACAATCCAAAAAGAGGTCCACATTAATAAAACCGATCAAAACATGAAAATGTAAAATTTCAAATTCAATAATCAATGTCTTTATTTTTTTCAGACGCCACCGCTATACAGCATATAGACAGTTTGTTAGATGGTGCTGGTATTATTTAGGGAAAGAAGTCCGGGTGATAATTCCAGCATGTGCTGTTCGACATATCAGGTCGACCTTCCCTAATGAGGAGGCAGAGTACACTGGCTTCCACTCGGCTGACAGTGACTGAAGCGACTCAGCAAGTTCTGGATGGCATTATCCTTATCTGGTCGCTCAAACTCATCACAAAGAGGGGGTGGAACTTCTATGTTCAGTTGAACACCAGTGTCGTTCATGTGAGAAACTTCAGCCAGTCCAAAAGTCGTTCTCATTAGGGCATTGACATAATCTGCAACAAAATGATTGTTTTGTATATTAAATGATTAATAAACATGTAATTACTTGTTTTGCATTATATAATGTGGAAAATAAAAACTCTTTTTATCAGTATTATAAATTGTTTAATAAAGATATGTTTATGGGAATAAGTAAATTTTTACTTACCATATTGACATTCTACTGGTACTTTTCGGACTGTGAATCCCCCCTTTTTATACTTTTGGATACACAATTCTGTACCGTTGTTGCCCATCTCTGGTAACAGCTTGCTCTCTCTGACTGTTTTCATTAAAATGAATAGCAGCCAGCCAGAGTCTGAAAAAACATTATAAAGTACTTTGAAGTGATAACTCGATAAGAACATAAAAATATATACATGATTTAGAACCCATCAATACATGAAAAAAGACGGGCGTGCTGTTTCATAAAGTGATCGTTAGCTTAACGTGCAAGTTATCCCATTTAAATTGCATGGGATAACGAGCATGTTAATATGCGATCGCTTTATGAAACGGCACCCTGGACATTTTTAAGTAACCTTTTGTAAAAGAATAACAAAAAAATACATTGGAAATTCTATAAAAGAGAAGCATGTAAAAACCAAATTGGTTAGTCCATTACATAAACATGAATTTTACCTGCACAACATTCCATGGTATGAAAATCCAATCATTTTGGGTGCAAAATGATTAACTACAGAATGGTAGCCTTCCAATGCAGAGGTCTGATGGTGCGGCGACAGCATAGGGATATCCCTTTTCATCATCCTGCTTGTTATCAACCCATCTAGTTTCTCAAACACTTTAGTACCTGTAAGGAAAAAAGGAGTTAAGTTAGTTTGCATCTCAGATATTAAAGTAACACATACACTATATTAAATTTTTTTTTTAGGAATCTTAAAAAAGATGTTGACAATCAGGTTTTTTAAATTCATTTTAAGTATTTTAATGTGATTTTTTCGTTCAGTTTACATTGATTTAGAATATATTTTATAGTAATTCATTCTTGACATACCCGGTTTCAACCATTTTTTTTGTCTCTCTCTACCCTCAAGTTCACCATGTTGACATGTAGGGAACAATGCTGAGTGACCTTCATGAATGTTGATGATGTGGTTCAGAACTGAAAACCACTTGGCGATGACAGCTTCTTTGTCTAGCCCAGGGGATGTTGCTGCTGTCCAGTAAAGGTGATTTACCAAGCTCCTTATCCATGGTGTCAGCTCTGAGCAATCCTTTTCTTTTGACAAAGCTAATAGCTTTTTCTTCAATCCTAAAAAAAGAACCAAACCTTTTAATATTGAGATTCTGTGAAAAAGTGGTTTTAAAAGTATTTTAGAGTATTGTATTGTTATTAGATAGTAGATTGATGAGGGGTTTAACACTATAACTAGTTTGGTAGTTTTTTTTTATTACTTTTACTAACAAATGAAGTTCTATTCAAATGAAGGTAAATTTCTGAAAATTATTAATGTTTTATATCATACATGTACTGTTGACGGATATGTTAAAGACTTACCCTTGGCAACATGCCAAACATCAAAACAGTGTGTAGTTTCAGTCATGTTTTCCCTGATCCATTTAACAATCTGAACATGGCGATCAGTGACAATTGTCTTGATGTTGATGTCATGACTCTTGAAAAAGTCAACACTTCTGATAAGTCCTTCCTTCTCCATATGGGCACTGCTCTTTACTTCATTACTCTTTGAAAAAGAAAGAAGATAATAATAAATTGTAATGTATTACATATTTTTAACAGAAAGCATGTTGTTCTCCAAATTAAATGTCTTGAATAGCATTAAAGGAAGTACAAATGTATTAAGAAAATTAAAGTTTGTTTTTTGCTTGCAAAAACGATGTCTCCCCCATTCCCCACAATTGACCCAGAGGATAAAAATTTCCTTGTAATATGCACAACTAAATATGGTGTACTTGCTACACACCAAGTTTCGTAAAATGTGGTTGAGTAGTTTCAGAGGAGTTGAGCGGAATAACTTTGTGACGGACAGGACGGACAGGACAAAAACAATATTCTCCCTACCAAGTGGGGGGAGACATAATAATCATTTTAATTTTGGATATTTTATCCAAAGAAGACACTACATTTTGATGTAAATATATTGAATCACCAAAAAAAAGAATACCATCAAATGACAACTTTTAAAACCTTCATACCTGCACTAGCTGTACATCAACAACAATGCCCTCCTCAAGATCTAGCATGGAATAGCTTCCAAATTTAGCACTGTGTCCAGGGGTGTCTGATCTTCCATCACCTCCTAGCACAACGGCTCGCTCCTCCTGCACAACATCACTGACATAGTCCTTCTGGTAGTTGTACCACACGTGTGCTATTGAGGGGTATAAAAAATATCTCTGATGGTTCATGTAGGTGGACATGCTGATGGATGCAACTTTCATGAACTTCATCATCCTCAAGGCCTTACTGGGAATGGAACCAGAGAACAAGATCCCCGCTGATAGCATCAAATTTCCAGCTGGCTTGTTTCCAACAAATGGTTGACTAAACCATGTACGGGTATACAAACATGATTCACATTTCTGTTGGACTTTAACCATGGAACCATTGACATAAACAATGTCACCAGCAGTAGCAGCACAGCATTTGATGCATACTGTAAACAATTCTAGTAAATTGTTTTCAAAAACAAAATACTTAGAATGGCATTCTAAATGGAGATCACTGAAAAATAAAAAATAAAATTAATGCTTTTATTCATTCTTTTATAATACAGTTGGGGCCTCGGTGGCCGAGTGGTCAAGGTAGTTCGCCTACAATTGATCACGTGGTCTGTCAACACTGAGATTGCAGGTTCGGGCCTCACTGCGGGCAGAATGCGTTTGACTCCAATCTTAATTAAATGCAGTTTTTACAATCATTTCATCTAAATTATTGATTTTGTTTTTATGTATGATATATTATGTGTTTCATATATGCCATCTTTAGATTTAAGATTTATTCGTGTGTGTAAGTCTTTTTTCTTTTTTTAAATCATTGTAAGTCATTATAACATTACCTGAAGTCATCATTTTCTCTTGGTACGTTGCCTGCTGAGGATGGTGAACTTGGAGGCTCATAGGACGGATCTTTAGTGTCATCTTTCATTGGGGATGAAAAAGTCTCATCGAAGCTGCTGTCTGATGATCTCCTGTTGACAATATCTTCCTTCTTAGACGGTTTACTTAGATATTCTGGTCGTACCTGCTGGAAGGAATCCTTCATCACTGGCTTTTTTGGGTCAGGATCAGTTTGTACAGCTGAAAGTTATATACAAATACATGTCATTTAATGAGCAGATATTGCATGCTATGGCTGTAATATACATACATGTAAAGTGCTCATTAATAAAATTAGGAAAAGAAGTCTCTCATACAAATATTTTGTATGCTTGAATCACATGCTCATCTGTGATGCACATTTAAAAAAGCAACAACTACTGAACTTCTTATACATGTATGCTATGAAAAATATGTTTGCTTTTACATGTTTACCTGTGCTTACTAGTCTTCTTTTTGGTTTACTGTCCTCAGCATCAACCTTTCTTGACTTCGTCTGGCACTTTTTAGATACTCTATGTGGTCTTAGGTTGGTTTGACATGTAAAGTCAGAAGATAGAGTTTCAGGCTGAATAACCTACAAAAAAATTGAAGAATGTGTCCATGGGACACGGATGCCCCCGCTAAAGGAAGTCCCAAACAGGAAGTAGTTGTCCAACAGGTCTGAAAGTCGCTTAGGACGTACAACTTGTGATACTTAACCACCCTGCCAAATTTCAAATTGTTCTCATGTACGGTTTCTGAGTAAAGCTTGATGGAAATTTTCATACTCGTGTTGACACATTTTCAAATCGGCCCAGTCGAAAACAGGAAGTAGTTGTCCGAAAGGTCTGAAAGTCGCTTAGGACGTACAACTTGTGATACTGAACTACCCTGCCAAATTTCAAATTGTTCTTGTGTACGGTTTTTGAGAAAAGCTTGACGGAAATTTTCATACTCATTTTAACACATTTACATATCGGCCCAGTCGCAAACAGGAAGTAGTTGTCCGACAGGTCTGAAAGTCGCTTAGGACGTACAACAAGTGATACTGAACCACCCTGCCAAATTTCAAATTGTTCTTGTGTACGGTTTCTGAGAAAAGCTTGACGAAATTTTCATACTCGTGTTAACACATTTTCATATCGGCCCAGTCGCAACAGGAAGTAGTTGTCCGACAGGTCTGAAAGTCGCTTAGGACGTACAACTTGTGATACTGAACCACAATGCCAAATTTCAAATTGTTCTCATGTACGGTTTCTGAGAAAAGCTTGACAGAAATTTTCATACTCATGTTAACACATTTTCATATCGACCCAATCGCAAACAGGAAGTAGTTGTCCGACAGGTCTGAAAGTTGCTTAGGACGTACAACATGTGATACTGAACCACCCTGCCAAATTTCAAATTGTTCTGATGTACGGTTTCTGAGAAAAGCTTGACGGAAATTTTCATACTCATGTTAACACATTTTCATATCGGCCCAGTCCCAAACAGGAAGTAGTTGTCCGACAGGTCTGAAAGTCGCTTAGGACGTACAACTTGTGATATTGAACCACCCTGCCAAATTTCAAATTGTTCTCATGTACGGTTTCTGAGAAAAGCTTGACGGAAATTCGTACGGACGTACAGACGGACGGACGGACGGACATGAGTAAAACTTAATGCCCCCCGACATGTCGCGGGGGCATAAAAATAAAAAACAAAAAAATGTAATATATACATGATACACTTTCTAAATCATAAGGCAAAATTCTGAAAAACTCACTGTCTCGAACCTATTCTTACAAGCCAGAGCATACAAACTTTATGTTTTTATGAATGTTTTTAACTACATTTTTATTTTTTAACTACATTTTTATAATTTAATATTATTAAGTGAAATACATACCTCAATATCAGACATTAATGACACATCCTGTCCTTCAGTGTCACTCTGGTTTACATCGCTTTCTTCTTCAAATGATATGGCCTCTTGAGCAGTAATAATCTACAAATTGAATTATGCAGACATGTACATGTATATTATAAATAATATCATATCAGTAAACTTAGAAGAAAGTCCAAAACGGCCGGATAGGCGAGTGATAGACCTATACTGAATCCTACATTATGGGACCTTATATGCCAATGATGTATAGGCTATGACTGGCAGCTATAGCTGCTGAGAAAACTGTTATGAAATATTTTTAAACACCGCCGCCTAACACTTTAATAATCCTTTTATAACCCAGATTTTTCACTCCATAAAATATACGTAAGGCCAACAATGACTCATTTCAGTATTAAGTTTTATGGGCTCTCCAGTCATCGCGAAAGTTGAAAATTTCTGCCTGTTCCTTGGTCATGTAGTTTAAAAAGTTGTGTCTGACCGAATAAATTTTTGCAGGACCTTCTGCATACTATTCTTTTTTTATTTTGTCAAAAATTATGCCTGACTTTGGTCCTATGGTGCAGGAACAGTCTATACTAACTAGTTAGTATAGACTGTCCCTGTATGGTGTAAAATAAACTGCCTGATCGAATGAAAATTTGCCTGTCGGGACAGGGTCAGGCAGATTTCACGAAGACTGCTCTCTGTACCTAGCATGCATTCAGTTGTTTATTATTTGATTGTTGTTTCTTTAGGGTGTGTTATAATAAATTGATATGAATCTGTGTATTACAAGTATATGTACATTGTCATTGTACCTTTCATTTTGTAAAGTACATGTATCCTGAATAAAAAAGTTACATGTAGAAACAAAAGATATATACATATAAAAGGTTGACCAAATGAATTTTTTTTTAATTTTCATATTATATCATATAAATATTAGAGAAGTTACCCGAGCTGCCTCCCTCTTGACAAAGCCTCTCCTTAGCTTCTTGGGTGGGCTACTCTGGAAGGTTGCCTCTTCAGCTGGCGATAGCATTTCTAGTCGAGGTAGTTTCTTTAATGGTGTGGCTGGTTTGTTCTTTACCTGCTGTTCAGTTTGAATGGACATACTAGTACTAGCAACAGGATCAGGAGCAACTGCCTGGATAGTTGGCACAGAACCATCCATTAAATTTGCTTTCTTCGGTGTCCTCCCCATATGTTCAATTTCAAAACGGTACCTGAACAGAAAGCAATCAATGCTGAAATGCTTAGAGCATAAAGCTGAGTATTCCGTAGGTCCGGTCCACACTCTCTTTCTTCTGACAAAGTCTATCCATTGTCGACGAACGGCATCATCTTTAGGAAAATAATGCATTGAAACACCATCAGCATTCGTGTTTCCACAATTTGCAGCAACACATCTTACTCCCGTTCCTCTGCTTGTTCCTCCGCGATCTCCTCGAGGCATGTTAACATGTGAAATTAAATAAATTAAAAACAAAAACTCTAGAAATCAATGAAATGGATATAGCCGGATGTACATATTCTGACGTCACGGCATATTTACTTCGGGGATTTTTCAATCGATATTCTAGCGGCGCTAATTACAAAATGACAGAAACACACCTGTGTTGATAAAATCGTAGAAAATGAAAATAAAACGAACGGGTTTTCGACATGAGTTTTCATATAGCATATTCTTTCTAGAAAACGTAAACAATAATTTTCAATATTTAGGCTGTAAAGGCACTTTAAACTATGTCCTGCGATGGCGGCCATCTTGGATTTTGGATCGGAACAAAAAACTCAAACCTTGTAGAGGACCACATAAGGTACATTTCTGCTATATTTTAAATCAATCTGCCAAGCAGTTTATGAGGAGAAGATTTTTTGAATTTCAGCCAATCAGAATGCATTAATGGCCCGAAAGCCATGTTGAATTTGCAATTGGCTGGAAAAACCCATCATAATAAGATAATTATCCAACCTTTATTTCCTATGAATTTGGCTTCATTGTGTGGAACAGTTTCAGAGAAGAAGTTGTTTATATGTTTTCCTATAGGGTCCTATGTTAAACTATGTCCTGCAATGGTGGCCATCTTGGATTTTGGATCGGAACAAAAAACTCATTTGTAGAGGACTATTTAAGGTACATTTCTGCAATATTTCAAATCAATCTTTCAAGCAGTTTATGAGAAGATTTTTGAATTTCAGCCAATCAGAATGCATTAATGGCCCTGGAAGCCATGTTGAATTTGCAATTGGCTCGAAAAACCCAAAACAATAAGATAATTATGCAACCTTCATTTCCTTATTAATTTGGCTTCATTGTGTGGAATAGTTTCATATAAGAAGTTATTTGTACGTTTTTCCTATAGGGTCCTATATATGTTAAACTATGTCGTGCGATGGCGGCCATCTTGGATTTTGGATCGGCACAAAAAACTCAAATTTTGTAGAGGACCATCTAAGGTACATTTCTGCAATATTTAAAATCAATCTGCCAAGCAGTTCATGAGAAGAAGTTTTTGAATTGCAGCCAATCAGAACGCATTAATGGCCCTGGCAGCCATGTTTCATATTTGATCAGCACCAAAAACTCAAACTTTGTTAAGAACCACCCAATAAACATTCCTGCCAAGTTTGGTTCCAATTGGCCAAATGGTTGTGGAGAAGAAGATTAAAGTGTAAAAAGTTTAGGGCCGCCGACGACGCCGACGCCGACGGACGCAAAGTGATTAGAATAGCTCACACTGACCCTTTGGGTGTGAAATAAAAAGTTCGTGAGTAATATTTGTATTTATAGTTGATAGGATGTTGGAGTAGGATTGCCAGATGGATGACCAAAAAACTTAATTCGACTGACACTTCGAAACATTTGGTTGCAACAGCATGGTGAACATTTAGCCTCAGTAATGAAGCACATTCGATTTTTGTTTTTGTTTATCTTCACCAAGATAAAACAAAATGACCACAGAAACTACAATGCTTATTAAATTTGTAGACATTGTTGCAAGGGTTGTGATATGTCCAAAAAAAAAAGAAAATGAAATGACTGGTAATGGTTGTTCAGTGTTATTTGTGGAAAAGTTAAAGTAAATTTGTATTAAGAGTCAGCATATAACTGTTTAAACTGGTTGTTGTCTTATTGTCATTTTTCATACATATCTCTGTTTTCTAATGGCTTGCACGGGACTTGAATTTTTTCTCAAAAATTGGACATTGGACACCATGTATCTATAATTTTGGATTGTCTTTGGTTGTTCAATCAAAAGGGAAAGTCTCACTAAATAGGAATATTACAGCAAACACAATGAATGGGATATAACTTATTTTATGACATTTTTAAATTCATTGCTCTAGAAAGCTTCATCAATAAATGATGTACAGTGTAGTCAGTTGTGCATTTTAAATAAGGTCTAAAAAAAATATATTTTTGCAAATGAAGATGTGACATGCATTCTTTTGCTTCCATCTGTCTCTAATGCTTTGAAAGTCATATATATTGTATGTTGTGTATGACCTACAATGCTGAATTGTTTAAAAGGTGCAATTGATTGTACATAATTTGAATGATGAACCCATAATTACAAAATTCATTTACATGCTTTGGTTAACTTCAGGTAAGCATAGTATGCCCAATTCTGAAAGAAAATCACAATGAAACTGAATTTTGCGAATATATACATTGATTAAAGTACATTTTCTTATTTAAAAAAAATTAAAAATAAAAAAAAGTTATCGCTCGCCTCAAATTTTTCTGTTTGCCTATGATTTTTTGAAAATCCAAATAATAATATTATATAATTATTATTTCGCTCGCTTGCCCCGTTTTAAAATGGCAAAAATCCGAAGAACAAGAAATTAAATTGGTGTGGCCTTACTATAGATTTAGTTAAGACATAGGTTGTGATGTCACTTCCAGGGAGTGAAAGAACTGAATTTATTTAACATGAAATTCACTGGAATTTATTTCACTGGGAAATCTCTGCTTTCAATATAATAACAAAGACAAACGATACCAAGTGATAGCCATGTTCTCATTGACCAAAGGTCTAGGCAGCAACAGGTTTAACCAGTTTTTCGTCAATAAGGCCACGCCAAATTACTTACTTGTTTGTCAGACCGCCCGCACGTAAAATTATTTCAGAAAGAAAAAAATATAAATTTCTTCCGCCCGCATTAACCGGAAACCCGCCCGCGTCCAGAACCGGAAGTTGTCTTAAAAAAAAAAATCTTCTCAGCGTTTTACGATTTTCATCCAATTGCTCTGATAGCTGGAGATTCATTCAGAACTTAGAAGGTTAAAATACCGTTTTAATCTGAGCAGCTTCATAATACCAAGATTCATGTAACATTTATATTACTAAAAAAACATCATTCTTTTCATTTTGTACATCAATGAACCATTTTATGGGCAACTGAATTCTTTAATTTATATTTGAATATTTTGTTAATTCAACAAAAGGAATGAAAGTTTGTTTCATTTATTATTCTTGGCAACATTATTTTAAAGAAGTATTGTATATCAAGCGCTACCTTACCTTCTATTAAAATATGCTGTACATAATAACATTAAAATACTGTATTATTTTTCTCCGTATGCTCTTGTAATACCTCATTTTTTTACAAGAATATATTAGCATTATTCTATACAGGGATATGTGCATATAAGAATGTGCTTTCAATATATTATTGGTTTTTTTTTAATATTTACAAATATTTGTGTTATTTTTTACTGTTTGTTATTGTTAATAAAGGCAGGTAGTCTTTTATTATTTCTTTTTATAAATCTTGAAATTATGCCTTGCCAAAAAGATTTGGAGACAAAACTGAATAGGGGTATGGGCAGTCTGTTGGTCCGTCTGTACGTATTGATAGAAAGCAAAGGCAGCATCTTTTCAGAAGAGAAAAAACATTTCAAGACAATTCTTTTCTGCTATATAACTTATTAATCAATTGGTTAAGTCATAAAACACTGAGACAGGGCTCGAAATAAGCGGTAGCCAGGCAGCCTGTGACTACCTAAAACTTGGAAGGACTCCCTTGGTGTTTACTGTAAGAGCCCATCGGGCTCCTTAAAAATTTAGCAGGGCTCACCACACCGGGCGAAAAGTCGCCCTACGGCTACGGCGCCTCGAAGTCGCTCTGTTGGCTGTTATTTCACTAAAGTCGCCCGATGGTTCACAGTAGATACTTGCATATGATCTGGTCCAAATAATTCACACATACTTCCAATTTATCATTAAATGTGTAATTCCAATAAAAACGGCAAACAATATGCGTATTTAACATTTTTTCAAAGGATTTAGGTCTTTCAACTGGAATACGCGCCATTTGTTTATTTACCGGATGTCGGTGTGTCTTTCCACCACAGGCCTACCACAGGCCACCTTTTTATAACATAATATGACATTGTATGATATATTTTATTGAAATATAGAAAAATATATTAGAAAAATAAAGATTTAATATCAATATTTGTGCTTTGATTTAATTAGATCTAAGTCAAAGGTGAGACCTGTTTGCGTACCACAGGCCACCGTTTAAAGTCATATTTATTTATTTATTTATTTCTATTTATTTCTTTATTTCTATAATTAATGTAAATCTCAAATGGACCCGTACCTTCAAAAAGATATCACTCTACTATAAAGTGTTCAGCGTCGGGCCGCCAGACTTGTTAAAAATGATTATGACTATAAAAGTAGTGTCACCTAAATGATAAACAGCCTAGGTTGGAAGCCTCTAGCTGAACGCCGTAGAGAATTATGTCTCACTCTACTTTTTAAAATCTTTAACGACCTGGTAGTGCTACCCACTGACCCACTTGACTTATATTTAAACCCACGTAAACAAAGGAAATCAAACTTAAAAGCATTGAATTATATACATTGTAACACTGATACTTTTAAAAATTCATTTGTACTGAGAACAATTAAAGACTGGAACTATGTGGCAGATCAGTGTGTTACAGCGAAATCTTTATTTCAATTTAAATCAGAATTATTAACTCTGAATCCGATATCTGCTCAGCGCGACTAACATCAGCGCACTCCCCTAGGCCTCCACTCAAAGATTAATGCTCAATAGTGAGCCACTTTTGAGTATCATACAGATACAGACACAGATATTTATGTCCTTTAGTTGTCTAAACTACCATGTACAAGTACGTTTGATAAATGTTAAAACAACACGAAAATTAAAATCACACAATAATAAGTAGTCTTTGTCCTTCTATTGTTTAGTAACTGTTTTTGAAGTATCTACGTTGATTGAATCTAACTGTCTCTAATCTGTACAGTGTTGTTTTAGCACTTTCAATGGTTTTTCCAGAGCTCTAAAACAATACATTTTAAGTGAAGACCTTTGAGATAAAACATGTTTGTTTCTTATTCTAATAATTTTGAATTACTGAAATTTGAATTTATTGGATCAATGTTACTCACAAAAAAACAAAAAAATCACTTCTATTGGTTGTAATCATTATATTTTGCTAACAGATATTAAAAATATTATAGGTTGATTATGAAATCTTTTGTTTTACTAGAATATAAAACAAAATGCACAAGGACACAACTTCCTTCAACTATTTCAATTTGATTGCTATACTTTCATTCTATTCGTTATCTACCATGCCTAAACGTCGTATCAAATACAGTTCGAGGTCAGCTTTCTGGCCATGTAGAGGCTGTAGGGGCAACTGTGTCCAAGATTCCGTTAAGTGTGAAGCATGTAATGGATGGTACCACTATACATGCCAGAATCTAACACTAGCCGACATCGGGTATGTGTGCATGCCACAAAACCCGTATATCTGTAATGAATGCTTCAACAAGGAAGTCGGTGTTTACACTAAGCCTCCTCCCTTCAAAGACTACGATTGGTAAGTAAAATTCATTTTTGTAAGTCTAAGATAAGTTGTTGATTTCTTTTTTTTTTTTTAAATTATTCCGGTCCATAGAAATACCTTAAGAATACCCAAAATACCCAAGATTACCTTATTGATTAACTACACAATTAACATGAGAACAGTTTTATACCAAAATGTGTTATATACATTTAAGACATTAAATTTGTTTTCAAAAAAGTGCAATATGTATTTTTTTACTGGGTCGGTTTGAACGTGTATTGTGATTCAATTGGCACGCGCTGCATAATCCTTTGATGTAGTGGTTAACACATCGGGGCGTGTGGCGGTTGTTTCATCATTGATTTATTTTAATTGACAATTTGTGGCTTAGTTTTATTAGTTTTATATATTTAATTTTTTTTATGTCTGTATATTAAGCATATTATATCAGTATATTTACTAAATTAATATTGGGTAGCATCCCAGATTGCCGATTTCCCATATTGCCGACAATCAAATTTAAACTATATATGTTATCAATGAATAGAGTACAGTCATTCTACATTTAAATGAACAATTGCACCAGATTTTCTCTTTGACCTCCCATGTGGTTCAGGTTCCTTGTCTAGTTTCAATAAGATCTCAGACCAAGGGTCTGGAAACGGTCATATTTGCCGGACATGTCCGACATTTACATTAAAATGTCCTACTAAGGTTTAGTCAAATCGGACATCCAAAAAAGTGATATTTAACTTAATAAATATCTTTTAGTTGGTTTCAATACCTTTAATTTCCGCTAATTTTTAATTTTATTAAAAAATCAACCCTTAGGCTATTTCCCGTCACTGACACATGTGTTTATTGAGTAACCATTCACTCCAGTCAAGTGTTAATTACTTCATGGTTAACACAACAGGTGATAACCTAATTATGAGTACAGATCTGTTTCATTCATTTCGTAGAAAATGTTATGGCAACAGTATTTTGAAACAATAGGAACGAAGTGGTTGTACGTTATATTGCTTAGAAAATATGACTTGATGGAAAAACACGTGTAGTCAAAATTGTACATCACACATGCGCCAATGTACCTGACGTACAATCTTGGGAAAATCAATTCAAATTAAATTCAATTGAAATGATGAAAACAAAAATAAATATTTAATTCAATAAATAATAACTTGTAAAAAACGTGGTCCATCGAGTATCGTATAAAATTCAATTCTGTTCCGAACTTGTTGTAATTTTGAGACAACTTCCTACTTCCGGTTAATGAAAATGTCTCACGAATGTTCATAAAAAATGTTGTTTGCTATTACTTTGTTGAATAGACAACATATCATCTTATAATAAAGAAATTTTAGGAAGCAGAATGTTTTCCTACGTATATTTCCTTTCTTGCACGGTGCATATATCATAGGAACCCATACAAAACAACAACTAATATCTACCATGGTCTTTAACAAAATTTAAAAGACCTGTATTCTGGACTTTAAGGAAAAGCACATACACATCCCAGCTTAAGCAAACACAATATTTTTATATGATGACCGGTAAAATGTCCGACATGACTCAGGAAAATTTCCAGGGCCTTGTCTCAGACTTAGGTATCCATATCAGCAAGACCTACTTAAAGGGTTCATTTATTTTACGATTCTGATTAATCATTTTTATTTGTTAATTCTTCTGGTTTATAACATCCCGGTTGGTAATTTGTACAATCTATAGGCTGCATCAAGAAAAGTTAAGGACATAGCCGGAAAATATCCAAAATTCATCGAATTCATGGTTCCGAGATAAGAAGATAAGCCCCGCCTCCTTAGTTATTGTTTCTATGCGCCACAAGCTTCTTTCAAAATGGCGGCTCAGCATCATCGTGATGGAAATATTACTACCGATTGTCTCGACAAAATTCCCGAAAATATAGATATTTGGTACCTACCAGAAAGTAATTTCTTATCCAAAGATTTTTAGAAAAAGGGATGAATTATTTCACCCAGGGTTATATTCACGATAACAGAATATCTGAAATAAATTGTACCGTCCATGTTGCCGTTGATACAAAATGCTGGCGATCTATGAGAAAAAGTTAATCGCCTCACAGTCTTCGTATTGAAATTAGACCTGAACCGAAACTTTCTGAATTCTATTGCACATGTAAAGCTGGGTATGTATTTCCCTTCCGAAATTGCGGTTAAATTTTATATTTATATAATCTGTCTTAACTGGCCGTGTGTGCACGCGTATTTACATAGGCTGTCAGAGAGTATTTCCTACACATCTACAGAGAACTGGGAAATCGATAACTGCTAATTAATTGGATAAGATGTATCAATATAATAATAAAACCCGATGTTTACTAAAAAATTTTTTGTCTGTGTTTAAAGTACTCCCTGAGTTTCAAATCAGCAAATTTCATAGCCGAAAAAAGAACATAAATCTGAAATACATGTAACGTTATGTAAGTAATGTTCATTAACGATTAATTAAGTCCATTATATAATTATATATAAATCCAATATTTTTTACACGGGAACATATAAAAAAGAGCATTGTTCCTGTCCCATTTCTTGTATATCATAATTGAATGAGGGTAGATTCAATAACAGACTTAAAATTTTTAATAAAATCCATTTGAAATTGAAGACGTGCACACCATCACGTAATCATTTATTCTTTTTTAGACTAAGCGGGCATTGTTCTCACATAGCAGGGTTGCTCAAATCTCTACAAGTATTGTTCTGCTTTATGTTTATTTATTCTGTTAATATTGAGCTGATCATTTAGAATTCCACACGTTTTCAAGCGTAGACATTCCTCTAAATCTCTTTTAATCTTTGGAAATGGTATAAATATGTATCCTTGCATTCGATCTGGGTACCTTTCATCGGAATTACATGTATCACATTCACAACTAAGAACGATTTTCTTAAAACGATTGAAAATTATGCCGTTCCCACAACTGTACAAATAGTTTGCTTGTGGGACAAAGATGGCGGAAGCTTTGTTTACGTATCGGCTAATTATAACTGAGCATTCTGATTGGATAGTAAAAATAAAATCGGATTCATGAATACTTCGAACGTCATCTCAAACCCAGAATCAAGGACTTTGTTACTGAACCTAACCTGCGAATTGACAGTGATAAACTATGAACTAATAACAATGCAGAATCTATGAACCGCGTCATGAAAGTATCCACCAACTGGAAGCAAAGATCAACTCCAGATTTGATAAACAAATAACACGAAATCGTTGAACTTCAGTTCATAAATTTGCGTGCTGCATTAAATTCATCAAGTGATTATAAGCTCTGTGTCGGCTACATGCAGTATGCTGTCTCAGATGTTGCGTGGAAAACAAAAACTAAAGAGAAAAAAGATAGTATCTTCACAAAATTTCTCAACAATCAAAAGAAAAGAAAACCAACGGTACCTACAAAGTAATAAACAAAGCAGCAAGAATCGCAACAAAGCCAGGGCAGACAAAACGAGCGAGATGTGAAAGAACAAAGAAGAAATAAATATTCTTTATTCAGTGACTTTACCCATTTACATTACATTAAAATGAATATTATAATAATATAAAAGAAATATTATGATATAAGTTTCTATGGCTTTAAACGATGGCCTGTGGTATAATTAGTTGGCCTGTGGTACTCAACTGCACATTGTCTATAATTAGTGTTGTTCAATCGGTTTAAAACATGAACCTATTATCTATTACTATCGGTCAGCCCCAACCAACCGACTATTAGATATAATCGTTTTGTTTGAAATTGCAATGACTTGATGCTATTTTGGCTTTAAGAAGACTAAAGTTGATAGTTTTGCATGAATATGTGCACGTGCATTTAGTCATTTAGTATGTGTAAAATGATGGTTATTTAGATTTTGCTTTATTCCTTGTTGATCTAATGCTTTTGCTTTATGTTTTTGCATCAATGTTGACAGTTTTAACTAACTTTTGTTTCATACTTTGGAATATACAATTAATTAAATATAGTTTCATTTTTATATTTGAACATTAAGCAGTTCAGTTTCTTTTCTCATGTTTTTGTTCACTGTTGACTCAAGTTTATGTAGACTTGCCATAAATCCCTTTGAATTTTTTTGCTATTAGCGAATTACATCATTTCCTTTACTATCCATCTATGTACACAAGTGGATAGATTAGGAAATGTTGATAATAAGGATGTAACTCTCTAACAGCAAAAATTCAAAGGAACTTGTGGCAAGTCAAAAGTTTATGGTGTATTTGTAACTAATCAGTCGTGAATACACTGTATGCATGGATTAAACTTAACTATTTTTCCTTTAGTAGCCAGCTGGACTCCTGTGCCTAGAAATCCCGGAGCCTAACAACATTGTTAGGGACCCAACTTTTTCAGCACAAAATTGTCTTTTTACTATGACTCATATGGTGATGTGTATAATTCTTGATTATAGAACATACATGAATTCAGAAATTATTGTCGTTTTGATATCGCTAATAAATAATATATAGAACAATAGGGTAAATGGTGTGTTTTATTCTGTCCAAATGCATGTATTGTTTCATAAAATTAAGTTAAATTATATAATTTGCAGGATAGCACTAAAAAAATGTAAAAACTTAATCTTCACTTTTGGGCTCTGTATTTTTTCATGTTAACATTTTTTCCCCTACTTTTCATCTCAGAATTTCAGAACAGAAAAAATTAGAATTTAGAAATAACTGACATAACATGGTGCTTGGGTGCCATCTAGCCCCACCCCAAAACATCTAAGGTAACAGCATGCATTCTGAGTATCTTTAAACATTTTCCTACATAATGACACCTTTTAATATTTAAAATTTAGTTTATATAACTACAAGTTTTATTCCAATTTTAGTTATGCAGGAATACCGACTCATTTTCATTCGAATATTTTGAATTGAGTGACTATACACGTCTATAGTTCAGATTGGTGTGGTAGAAGAAACCCTACTGTAGATGCTAAAATAAATTTAATAAAACTATAATTGACAGACGAATTCCATCTTTTTCATAGTATGCTAATTTATTTCCTAATTAGTTTTCAAGAATTTAAAAAAAAAATGGTGTCTTTGTTGCCGGTCACTGTCATCCTCGTAACGCTCGTATCTTATGAAAACCAAAATATTTCCAAACTTATAATCTTGCACGGCCTCCTGGATAATTAATAATTGTTTTCAGCTATTATTTATTTGTGTGTCCGGTTCTTTCGGTAGTGCATTGTCATTTTTATTTGCAACAACTACCACGCCGTTGTTACAATCCGCCATTATTATTGATTAATACACTAATTTTAAACGTGGTAACGGACCGGAAGTGGAACTTAAAGTAAATCCGGAAATTCGTGACGGCAATCGATTGGCAATTTTTTCAATCGATTATCGACATCGCTAACCTAAACCAACCGATTTGCGACTTAAACCGATCATCAGAACACCACTATCTATAATTAAATCTAACCACAAATATTGATATTGAATCTTTATTTTTCTAATATATTTTTCTATATTTCAATAAAATATATCATACAATGTCATATTCTATTTACCGGAAGTGAACAACGAAGAAAAGTAAAGTACAACGGCCCATAATGAACGTAATTTTTTTTTATACACAAACACATTTAATTTGTTTCAAACTTCAGTTCTTTCAAAGTGTATTGCATTTTAACAATTTTCTTTGATAAATATATGAGCTGCACTTGACAGAATATAATTATTAACCATGTTAACATCATGATAAGTTCTGTAGATGGGTGTCCCATGAAGCAATTTTGATCAGCACAACTTTGTCCAAGTGGAAGTGTGCTGAACAGAATTATTTCTGGGTTTAGTGTAATGTTATTCTATCTATCTTCTTTATAAATTTTTCTCGGATAAACCTGGCATGTTCATAACAAACTGTTGTGAATATTATGATGTATACAAGAAATTCATGATCAGTGCGAGACCAAAAATGCAGACAAAAAATAGTGTTTTTTCAGAATGGAAATGTACCCCCAAAATACTGCCAAAATGCATATTTTTGCACCAAAACCCCCTGCCGTAAGGACCAATACGCAAGCGCAGTGGGTCAACCGGTATAGCCGGTTGCATGGGACTCCTTGCAATTTTTAAGGACTCCTTGACTGGTTTATTAGGGAGTCTTTTGACTCCCATAGGTACTTTTTCTATTTCTACCCCTGCTGAGAACAAGCAATTGTTTAATATCAAATACATTTTTTTTTATAATTTCAGTTATTTTCTTCTAAATTAAAAAAAATTGTTCGCTCGCATCAGTTTAACCATGAAAACCTGAAAAAAATCTTTTTAAAAAATTAAAAACATGTCGCTCGCCTAAAAAAAATCATTCGCTCCACAAAATCAGAATTTCAAAAAAAAAATTCATAAAAAATATTTCGCTTGCTCGCTCCTTATTTTAAAGTTAAAGTCCGAAGAACAAGAAATTAATTCTGTGTGGCCTAAGAAATAAATTTTACTATTGTAAAAAATATTAATTCTGGCTGATTTTATAGGGTCAGACTGAAAGCACAAAACAAACAATATTTTACACCCACTCGTAAGATTTGTCCGTCTGGTGCCAACTTTTGTAACAGATTTCTCAGCTTGTACTAAATGGATTGATTTCAAATTTGGTGGACAGCTTTAAAATGACGAGTTGTACAGTGGCTCCCCTTTCCTGGTCAGTCTACTTCCTGTTTTCCGAGCAAAAATGGTCAAGTGTGGGTATACTTAGCATGACTTAGTGCTGGTCCACGTTTTAATTTACATGTAGGTTTAGATTCCCCGATTGTTGACAATTACCACAGAAAATAAATATAAAATAGAAGTCAATTTTTACGGGACAAACCTTTCCATTTATGCTTATGGTTACATCACACAATTCTGATTGCTCCATTCTTTGTTGGTTAAGAGTCTGAGCTAATTTGAACGAGTGTTGATACTGACTGCCCATCAACTGGGAATTCTTCACGTAATCCATGATCCTAAAAAAATAACAATATCTGTGTAATATCATAACCACTTAAGCTGTTTACCATTAACTTTTAATACATGTACAGCAACATATCAAATTAGCGGTGGTCCAATGTTTTGGTCCTTTGCAATTTGGGATCTGACATGGAACATTGTTTTTTATGATACATTTTTGTTGGGGTCAAACACCAATTTAAACTCGAAAAACTGTGAGCAATAATCACTAATTGATACCCCCGCTTTCTTTATGTCCATGACAAAGTCCACGTTTTATTTATGGAAAACCCCAACTATCATTCCAATCAAAATGTTAAATATCAGGTGCACTATGTGACAAAGATTCTGTGTACTAGTAAGTTAAGAATTGTAGGAGACGTTATACCCTCCCAGTGGGAGGGTATAAAGAAAATAATTGTGATTCAAATTAAGTGAATCTAGTTCCTTTTTTATGTTCAGCATAGCGGGTTTCAACTTCAAAACTGAATTTCATCAATTGTGGTAATGAGCTTGTTTCACAGCTACTATCAGTTTAAAATCTTATACATGTATAATAATATGAAAATTGAAGAATAACAGGACATACTGATCTTATTAGAAGGTGTAGAAAAAAACAACAGAGAGAAGGAAACTTGTATAGCAAGGGATGAACAATATACAATAATGTACTAGTATCTCAGCAAAGCTACAAAGAGGTCCCATTAGTTGTAATTGAGCAGAACTGTAGCAATTCAAACTAGAGGGGGGTATGTATACAATCATCTACAGTTTCTCTGTTTTGCTACATACTTTTTTATGTCTTCACAATTTAATTTATATATCTACAATGCCTATTTCAATATAATTAGCTTTAACACTTTATTTGTAATCATGGAACAGTTGACAAAATTTAAATTCCAAAACTGCCCACTCAAAATGAAAAAACAGCTGCATTTTCAAAAAACTGAATATTTTGAGGAAATACTTGTTGATTTCAAAGTATAATTTTGGGGGTCTACATGTGCAAAAGGAGCAGTGATACTTTTTTTATAGCGAGTCCTGTACTCATCACTTCTGAAAGTGGTGAGTCCCAAAAAATGTTCATGAGTCCCACATATCGCAGATGAGTCTAGCTAAGTGCTTGCATACAACCGTTTTCTTTGATGACCGACCCATTCAATGTCTTTTTATAAAAAGATATAATATGGCTTGCAGATTGTTTATTCCATGCTATTTTATGTTAGTAGTAGCTGAGTTTGGAACTGTTTTGGAATATGATTGAACTGCACTCATTACTTGAAACATGCTGGTGTTTGCCCATTAAAAAAGACTTTTGTCTTACCTGGATGCAAATATTAATATTTCTTCCAATCAATTCATTACCCACCCACCCCCCTTTTTCAGATCATAGTCTATAGCAGATTATCTTATTGATATATACAAAAATTAAAAGATTATTAGATAACTAATTAATGTTCATATTGAAGATATCTTTGTACCGGTCAAGAATTCTTACTTTTAAACAAAATCGAAAGGAGTGCAAGTGCAAGGTTCCGACCGTGTATTAAATTTGAAAAGAGTGTATTATCAACGCTTAATTTTAACTGTAAAGAGTTCCATCAACACTGCAAGTTTATTGTTTAATAAACACCTTAACTAAAATATATTTGCCGCCGAGTGATTGCTAACTGCAGAGAACGGATGAAACAGGTACATGTAAATATCTATCGGCATTTTTAAGAATATGTAATCACGCATCTGAGACGGAATTAACATGACGGAAATTCGAACGCGTCTGACTGACACGGACGTGTACTGGGAAGCGTTAGATGCTGAAAAAGGCGCGTCCAGAACTGAAGACGCGTACAATACACATTTAGACACGTTGCGAGGATCCCTGAGGAGAATAAGCTCGACTGTATGTTGTGGGCAGTTTTTATTTGTCAGGCAAAAAACCTCCACCAAAACATGCCGGCTTTTACTATAGGGTTTGATGGAAAAAACATAGGGTAGTTTGAGGCCAGTGGGATACTTGTATTCTAAGAGTCTGATGAATGTTTATTTATATTAATAAAACCTTTCATTTCATGTTTTTTTTTAACATTTTTTATCGGATATTGACATTTTATGTTTTTAGTGAAATGCGAGGTTTCATCTTTAAACACATTTTCCCCTGTGCAAATTCCGCAAGAAAATCGTGCAGAATGTTTAAGTCAAGTTTGAAATGAAAAAAGTTTGGACACCCATGCAAACTACACTAAACTAAAAGAAAAATGTCTAAATTTTCTAAAATTTGTTTTACATTAGTATATCGAGGATGTTTGAAGTCCTGTTTGAAGCATTATTTGAGATACCCCTTAACTCCCATTACACTGAATGGTCGACACCATAAATCTATCTTATGGCTTTGTTTTTGATGAATCAAATTTTTTAATTGTTACAATTACCACAAATTGTATTCGTTCCCCCATTTAATAAAACTTGATTCAGTAATTTTGATTTAACGTTAAATTCAAAATGTCAGCTCCGAGTAAATTTTGCCTAAATATTTCAAACATAGATTACTTAAGTTAACATAGTTTTATTTATTGAAAACCGGTATTTATAGTCTTTGTGTCTATGTTAGTTTCATTATATTTCACATGTTAAAATATGCTGAACTTCTCAAACAATTTTGCTCCGAGAAAATTTAACTGACAGATAAAACATTGCATTTCAAATTATAATAAAAAATGAAAAAGACAGAGGAAAATGATAAATATAAACATGAAATGGGAGGTTTATGTTATAATACTAATGAATGTACAGTTGTGACTGGGGAGAATAACTATTTTTGGAGTAGACGAAAGAGGAATGGATGTCCAATATTTCAGTTTTAATTTTAATTTTTTTTTTTTTTGACATTTTCTTGGGGTGTTTTTGTGCCTTACTAAGAAATGAAAACAAAATTTCTAAATGAAATATAATTTGCACATAGCGGCAGAAGAATTTGTGCGAATGGACTATATTGATTTGTATACGGTTCAGACAGTTTTATTATAATTTCCTGTGGTACAAAGTATAGAGAGAAATTATTGTATTTGTAATTGAGTGAACCGTTGTCACGTCATTATACAGCAGTTTAACATGTGTTTAATCACTTTCTAGCTGCTATCTTCGGAGCTTCTGTAAACAACTTCAAGTTAAAGCGCAAAATGTTTATTTCATTTTACTGTTATATACTGTTCAGAGTAAACCTCTTGAGACGGATGCTGCCTTAGGTTCTGGACACAGGTTTCCTTTACCTGTTTAGGTTTAGGTTTTTCCTGGCCGGCGTATTTGTTCGTGATGCAGTTTAAGTTGATAATTTATAGTGTGTACATCAATAGCGTTGTGCATTTATCGTATTAATAACAAATACAGATGTAACATATTATACATAATGTAATTTTTTACATTAAAATTCATGTGTCCGCTAGGTTCGGCGAGGTTAGGCCTTAGGGTTAGGGTTTATCGGTAAATCTGAGATTGCGTTTTTATATTTATTATATAAGATTACGAATGGTTTGCGTTCAAGAAAGAGTAAATACAATGTATTGACACGAATCTCTTAAACAGCTTTGGTACTGATGTACTTAAAACTTATATCTACCGCTTGACTACAGGTCCAACTCCACGTCATGTGAACCATGTGTTTACTTTCACTTTCAGCAGAATAATGTGCACAAATTTCCCGCCATCCGATTCATTACAATAAAGTGTTGATTTTGTTCATTTTGTATGATTAACAAGGAAAAAATGATGACATAAAACTAAACAACAACAACAACAATAATAATAATAATAATAATACACAAGCTCAAACGTTGATTAATAGGTTTCTGATGTTAGACAATAAAAGTACATTTATGGAACGTATAAAGCAAATATCAGATATAGATAAGCTAAGCGCTAAAAATAAAAGATAAGTACTACCACTAAAAATAGAGTTCATTTGCATAGTACTTAATTCTTGTTTTAGTGCAGGCTTATAGATGATGACTTAAAAAGTTGTTATTGCTTACCCTTCCTTTTAGTACTTAGCTTATACAGGGACATATATACCATAAGTAGTATATATAAGTACCTCAGTGGATTATACTTAGCAGGAACTTTAAAGCTAAAGAGCGAAATAAAACAGGTTAGATTTGAACGGAAATGTCTGGCAACCATGACATTTTTTAATGCACGTATATATAAGTTCTGGAAAACATTTTCAAAATATTCAGAGACTTAATCTGACAATATCACTTTTAAAACCTTTGACAAAATCGGCACTGTACTGACTTAATTTGGGGGGGGGGGTAATTTGTTACCTCTAAAGGGTCCTGCTTTTTGTATAATGGAATTAGTAAGGTCTTTCCAACTTCCTTGCTTTTTTTACTAGTTTTAGTTTGTACCTCTTACAATAGCACAGTTGACAAGATTCGTAATATGTGAGGTCAGAAATTAGAAGTTCTGCCGAAATGTTGTCAACTCCGGTGGCTTGATTCACATGGATTTTTGAGATGACATTAGAGACTGCACTATCATTTAAAAACTGAAAATGATTATTTGTTTTTTTTATCACAAGGATGTTTTTTGGGCTCGAAATTTTAAATTTTTGTATAAAATTGGATTGAATGTCTGTCAGAAAAGTTGAATTAATATCTTTCTAAAAAATACATTATAATTTAGTTTCGTTTATATAAATAGTTTAGTAACAAGGTTTCGTTGTCTGCTAAAATTTGTCTGGTTTTTTGTCAGATCTACTCTTGTCAAATTTTTTTCGTTGCATTTTTAATATAAATTGCTTTTCTAAGCCCAGAATTCTTGTAACCTCTGCAGTAAGGTACTTGTCAATAATCATTCATGTATATAAATTGACATAGTCCATGAAGGATCTATATGTACAATTTACTTTTTTTGGCTTAACACTAGGTACTTTGAATTTTATACTAGTTGATATCAGATTGTGACTAATTTCTTTATTAATAATTGCAGGTTTTTGACATATATTAACCTTTTTTACTCAACAGGAGTAACATCACCAATCAACATTCACAGTCCTTTCTAAAGCATGCATACTCAGATATTAAATTGCTCATATAAAATATATTTAACATTCATTACTTCGCATATCATTATTCATCCTCCATAGTCAGGGGTCTGATTCCACGTTTGCGCAATCTTCCAAAGTCAGTTCTATAATTCCATGTTCGATCCATATTCCCAAGCCAGTTGTTCTAGATGATAAAAGGAAACGTGGAATCAGAACCTCTTTTTTGGGAAGATGATAATAATTGAGGTCGCCTATAAAACTATCACATTGTTAAGTATCTATAATAATCATTTTACTACAGTTTGTTAAGAAAGTATCGAAATTGTTCGACAAAACACGAACTCAGCAGGAAATGTGTTACCGGTTACCATCTCGGTTTTTCGCGTCTCGTTTGATCGTTTTTGTACGTCTTTTACATTGCTAGTGTTGTGATGCCTTGTTTAAACTTAACTGCGCTTTGTTGTACTTGTTCGAAAGCATTTATGTTTTCTTTATGTAAAGGATCCCAGAAAAGGGGAGGTTATTGATTTCATTTATCTCATAATGTTAATGTTTCATGAGTTGCAGCATGAGTGATATGTATATTTGGCGTTATATATTAAGCGTCAAGCATGTTTTGTTCGAGACGAACACACCTAGCTAAATGGCCGATTTCTGGTACAGATGACCCAGCAAAGATGAGCTCACGCGCACACATCTGTACTTGCTGCGTCATCCAATCAAAACGCCAGAAACAAGAACGTTGTTATGGAAGCATAACAACGTTCTTCTATGACGTTCTTGTTTCCGGCGTTCTGATTGGATGTCAGAGACAATAGAGTATAAAACAATGGAGAGTCTATAGGATATAGCAATGTGAAAGTTGTTGGTTTACGGAAGAAATAGGTACTTTCATGCGTTTTTTGTAAAGCCCGTGTGAACTTTCACTCGTGCGCTCCACTTGCGAAAAGACATAAAATTTCTATCACTCGTGAAGATCAACCGGTCTTTCCCAAAAATGTATGAAAGAACCTATTAATCTAAATCACACACGGCCTTAAGTCGGTACGTCACTCCCAACGCCAGTGTTGACGAGCTACAGATAATAGTCGATATTACTTAATTCCATCGTATATTCCATTTCACATAAAAAGAGTTTTCCAACAATTTTTTATTGTACTCTGCAAATCATTGTACATCCATATATATTGAGTAAAATCGATCCTGTGTACAATTCTATTTATTTACGAACGTGTTTTATCCCCCGCACTCGCCGTACAACATCATCAGACAAGACATTTATTTTATGAACACTATCACAACGATCTAAACAAAAGCTATTTAGGCATATACACGTCTTCCTTGTCGCGTGTCTCTATTTCTGTGCGAGTTATCCGTTTGTCTTGTAATTGTCTGTGCAACATTTTTGTTTGCAGTGTTTTCACATTTTCTTTCTATAACGTTACTGTGACTTCCACTGTCAACACAACAACAGTACCACACTAAGCATATCAAAACTATAATGGCAACAAAGAAGCCAAACCCAGCACACAGTCCCTTGATCATGTCGTCGGTCAAGATTCCACTGTTTTGAGTCTGTAAATAAAATAAACAAATTTAGCTCTACAGAAATTATAAATAACAGCTTTAATTCATGGAGAAAAGTTTACTACGCCATACGAACGTTTTGTCTTATAAAGACTCATCAGTGGGTTCAAACCAAGAATATTGGAATACCAAATATTGAAGAAATGAAAAATGCTCAAAACTTCCTTTAACAGTACGGTCTCGTAATGCGTTTTCGATGGTAAGGTGTTTTCGATGGCTGGTTTATTTTAAATTTTAAACTATATATAAATTATAATGCCTTCTAAAGAATAAAGTGTACTTTTCTTTTATAACATGCCATTTTACGTCATGCATTTTCTTACGACCTTTCACGAGGGCAGCAGTTATCATTATTAATCACTTTAAGCTTAGCTTCAATTGCCATCTGCATTTCCCGGTAGCAATTTAAACAGTGTTTATCATTTGACATTAATAGTTACAATTGGAATTTGAGGCATTTGTATTAAAAAATAGCACACTAGAGAGATTTATCTCATTCAAAATGGCCATTAGATTATTTTATTTTAAGAGACTCTTATTGGTATTTTTGTGCATTTTATGCAATTCGCCTGGTTGACTGCATATATTTGCAGACAATAACCTTTTTTAATTATTGTTAAAAATATTTTCTTTTTTCCAAGTTTTTCAGACTCACTACAAACGGATAAGATACAGACAGTGGTATCATACTCAAATAGTTAATGATCTGAAGTTTAAAATATATATTATAAGATTACTTAAATAAAATTCAATGCAGAGCTTTCTCTCAGGTTCGAATTATGACGTGTTTCACCATATAGGATCATATAGAGCCTCAAATTCTTGTGCCCTTCGTTATCTTAATAATTCCCGAAAACACCTTGCGTTTTTTCCATATACGCTATTTACACTAAGTTCCATCATGTGTGTCTTGTACAATAATAAGTTGAGGGGTCATCAAAACTAGGTGAATACATTACCTTGGGTGATCCTTGAATTCAGTATAAAAGAAGGACTTTGTTAGTCATATACAAATGCATCAAGTTCATTGACAAAATTTAACCCCTCGAAAACACCCTAGCCTAGCATACACCATTTCAAATATAATAATGTCACTAAATTTACTACGACAAACGCTTGTTTCGTCTCATTACTACGACGGCTTATTTGTGCCAAACAACAAATAGAAAAAAAAATCTTAGTTCGTTTGAACGGTTTATTAAGTCGTTTCAACGGTTTATTAAATCATTTCAACGGTTTAATCGTTACAACGATTTATTAAATCGTTTGAACGGTTTATTAAATCGTTTGAACAGTTTATTAAATCGTTTCAACGATTTATTAATTCGTTTGAACGGTTTATTAAATAAACCGTTCAAACGATTTAATGAATCGCTGTAACGATTTATAATAAATCGTTGTAACGATTTAATAAACCGTTCAAACCGTTCATGCAGACTAAGCAATTACGAACGTTGAATTGGGGAAATGCTTGTTTAGAACCACTAAAAACCCAAACCTGAAGTCGGGAGATAATAAAAATTAATCTTAACACATTAACTGTACAAATTATAGTGGCTTAGCGAATCCAATTTGCTGATAAATGAATGCAAACTTATAAACCGGATACACATGGAAAGCCTGTTCCGGTAACGATGGTCGGGAGAAATAAATTCAACCTTATTTTTTACACAAACAATAAAATGTGTTACTGCGACACCGTGATATCCTACTTGGCACACATTGGTAAACACTCCACTTTTTCTAAGTTTACTTATCCGTGAAATATTCGGCACACCGCTACATAATTTTACCATTGAAGAGATTATCATGTGTACCAAGTTTTAAGATGTTAGTCATCTTCATAAAAAAACTTCAATGCAAATGTAAACTGAAAGTGGTTGAAGTGGGACCGGCGGAAGAACGAACGATTGAACAGACCGAAAAGCTATTTGGCTCGAAATAGAAACGGCCTCGTTAAGGTAGCAAGAAGATGCCGTTTCTTGTATTTAAGAAGTAAAAAAAAGTAAAGATGAATATGTACGAGTAGCGATATATTTTGTCTGTCAAAAGAATTATTTTTATGGTAACTTTATATGACTTAATAGTTCTAAATTTTCCACAAAGTAAGTTAAAAATGTCAGAACTTAATTCTCGATAAAATCTTCTGGTACAAGAGCCCTTCTGCGCACACTCACCCTTTTACTTAGTTGAGCTCGTCAGAAATAACACGATACAGTTAAAAACTAATCACCATATGCCAAGAAAGTTTTTCATTCAAAATATTACAAAAACAAACGTCCACTAGTTAGGGAAGTCGTTAGTTTCACGAAAAACGTTCGTTCTGGTTAGTGTAAATCTTGGCGTTGGTAATTTCTATGCCATTTTAATAAGAGTACATCAAATTTTGGATCAGAGATCATAATTATCACTGTTATAATATGTGAAATAACGATGGACTGTATACTAGTGTACTACGAATTCCATGATGATGGTAGAAATTCCAGTTTAACGGTATCTGCAGTAAGCCTTCTACAGAACGACATACTTAATGCATTCTATACAGCGTCGTATACTGTTACTACAATAACAAGTTATGTATACCAACAGAGACACGCTGTCTTTATCAATTTACATATGATCCTTTCGTTGTTTAATTTCTTAGTAGCAGCATTAATACTATGAAAAACTCTGGGTTATACATGAGAGTCTGGTATATATAATTTGGTTATTTTGAAAATTCACCCGTGGCCTATATCTGATGTTGCCTTAAGTAGGGTTTCTAGTGTACAGTAAGAAAGGCCTATCCGCGAAAATATTGGATGACTGTGTGGAGTGTTTTACGCTCCCTGCATGATCATGACCCATACTGTGCAAGGGTAAAAATGCAGAGAAAAGACAAAACGTGTAAGTTTAGATTTATTCCTAAATCTATTCATTTCCAGAGGGCAGTAAAAATTGATGCTCAGTCGCCCACCTTATATTCCCAACTGAATAAGTGATTAATAACTTTAAAGTTGAAATAATCACGTTTATTGTAAATGTTTATTAGTATACGTTTATTTTTAAAAAAAACGTTCTGTGGTTAGGCGCTACGTATTTGAATGTTCCCAAAAGAGCTAACAGACCAATCAATCAGTCAATCAACAAAATATTAAATTGTGGTCGGGTCAAATAATCAATATTATAATTGTATCAGATCTCCGGATGTTGAGAATTGCTCCAGTTATATGGCAATATAAAACAGCGAATGAATGCAACATCTGATTCAAAATCAATGCTATAACGTTGATTACAGAGAGCTGGCTATAAGTCATTATTACACTTACCGTAGAATTTCCGCTGGCTTTCACCACTGAAAAGTACAGAAATTACGAATGAAGTCAAAATGTCAGCATTTAAATTGTTTAGACGTATAAAATAAACAAAAAAGAAAAGAAAAGAAAAAAACGAGTAAAGCAGATAGAAAAAACTAAAAACGAAATACATATTTTGCAAGTCAGGGGTTCTGATTTGACGTTCGCTCTATCCTCCTCCCAAGTTAGGCTTTCTGATTTCACGTTCGCTCCATCGATGAATCGAACTTGGAATCAGAACCCCTGACTTGGGAGGATGATTTTGTATTGAACCAGTTTGTAAATGTGCAAGGATTTGATTTGATTAAAACATATTTTATTCAGAATAATAACTGAATAAGACTGGATAGCAGGCCACAGGCCTATATCCTCGCCAATTGGCAAGGTGTAATCAAGCGCTCCTGAACAGTGGAAAATGTGTAAAACCCATGTTTATTTCAATATGCTAATTTTGAACATTTGAGAATTTAACAATTATTACAATAAATGGTAATAATACACTCCTTATTTCAGGCATATGCTCTTTGACATTTTGGATAACATGTTAATTTAATCCTTTAAGTTTATGCCCGATGTGTGACAAGCAAAACAATATATAATTAATAATATAAAACTCATAATGTAATGACTGTTTTATGTAGGACCCAATATGTTCAACAGCTTATATTTTGTAATCCCTTTCCGACAACTGATTAACATCCGTTTTTGACAAATATAATAAACCAGAGGCTCCTAGGAGAACATCATAGCTTACCTAAATCAAAAATCAAATAAAAAAAAAATTTAAAAAAAATTCTAAAAGAGAAAACATGTCTACTTACTTCATTTATAGTTATACAGTTATGTAGTTATAAAAGAGACTATATTTCAAATTGAAAACTTGTTTTGTCAAAATTAGTAAATTTGTCATCTAGGTTCGAAGTTGGGCCAAGGGATATAATGTTTGTATGGACGTTTCCAGAATTATCCTTTCTAAGTGTTGTTCAAGATAATTGACCGAGTGGTTTCCGAAGAAAAGATTTGTATTATTTTGTTTGTCAACATAGCCTAATTTGAACAAAAGGACAAAATCGGCAACATTTTTTTTTTCGAAACAAAAACCGAATTTATATTTAACTACTCGCCTAAAACAAACTAGACTTCAAATTGGTTCTATCGAAAAATGACAGCGAATCAGTCGTTTAAAGAAGTTATATAGAATATATTTTTTGTAAACGATGCCATCCCAATCTCGTCTGTGGGTGATCAGATAACATGTAATCTCCAAAGAATCATCCATATAAAATTTTGTTGAAATTCGCCTTGTGCTTTCAAAGCAAAAAATTAAAATGTTAAATTAAATCATAACTTTAATCTAAAACACAAAACTCACACAAAAGTATAACATCTGTTATCAACAATAGAATGGATGTCAAAAGAGTGTCTGCAAAAATAGGTAAGAACTGGTTTATAACTTTACACACCATTTTTTAATTCCCTTACTCGTAAACAAAATTCTTACCGGAAAATAGAATCCACGAGGTTGCTGATTTTAAACAAATCTCCATCTTCAAAACTTTGGTTTGATCTTGTATTAACATGCAATCCTGTTTACATAATCTTCAATTGTAATACTATCACTGCTTACATGTCTGGCTCCGTTTTTATTAAAACTTAAGTATTTCTCAAAAATAGAAGAAAAATATGGTGACAAATTTATTTATATTTACAAAGTTTTCCTAATTACTTAACACTATGCGCAGTTATATTTTGGATGTATTAGGTGACAATCGCACCGATCAATCTTGATGACTTCACAATTGAACAATTCCAATCGATTTTAAATTGATCGATAAAGGTAACGAATCAGAAAAGAGATGTACCTGTTTAAGCACGCAAATTACGTAGACAAACCGATAAAAAGATCATCAAGCCTATCCCATAGAACACCTTACATTTTTTTTTCAATTCAGGCAACTGCGAAGCATAATCACGAAAGTAACCGACAATATGTAATTAATCTCAGTTATCGAAACAGCTTATCTGTTTATATAATGTTAATCCTAGAGAACTGGCCATTACAAGAATTGATATCACGTAGACAAGTCCGAAATGTTGTCAGCCAAAAAATTTCTGTCTTCATAGCACATCAACAAAGAATACACTTGCCTTTGTACTGTGTTATGGCCCATTTTGTGCATATAAAGATACTAGGAATGGTTGGTTAACGACAAATCTGTTTTTTTGTTTTTGTTTGAATGTTGTTTAACTTTCACGCCACTTTCAGTCATTTTTCAGCTATATCATGGCGTCCACATTTATTGGGGCAGGAAGCCGGAGTACCCGGAGAAAACTCACGACCTTCTGTAGGAAAGCTGGCAATTCTTGTCCATTGAGATGGAGTCGAGTACACCATGTCCGCAATGAGACTCTAACCCGCAATCTCATTGCTGACAGACCACTAGGCCGAATTTTACTGCCGTTATAATCTGAAGTTAGTAGTGTGATATACGTCGCCAAAAAAAAACGAGGGTACGATTAGTTAAATTAGTTAATGACCTACAACCGTTATGGTTAAATTATTCACGGCCATGCAGAGTCAAATTAATTATTTTAGTTTTACACTGCCAACTCTTAACGAGGAAAAACCCTAAAACTTTTACGTAAACAAATGAATTATTAAATTTGCTGTTGTTAAAATTATTGTGATACTGACTCAGATCGTCATGAGAGGCAGAATAAAACGGTTAATTACAGTTATAAAGTTTTACATGAATTAAGGAAAAGCATACGCATAAATGACATTTAAATAATCAATTTTCTTATACAAATACTTAGTTTACAAACAAATTGTATAGTTGTTTACTAATCAACAAATGACTGACGTTTTTAAACTTAAATGAACTTTTGGTCAAGTACACGTACTTTTGCAATTAATTCAGATTGCTAAACGAATAAATGATTGTTTTCATATTGATTATCAATTAGCCAATATTCGACAATATGCTTAAATTAACTAAAGGAAGCCTCATAAAATCGATGTAGGTTTTTAATATTGACGGGACAAAAGCAATATCCGACCGAATGATGCCTAGGAAGATGGACCTTTCTAGAAAAACCATTAGATGAATAATTATATTTATTTCTTTGACAACTTAACATAATACACGTCATAACAAACATTTAATCAAACTATATACTGGTGTTTGGTGCATTATTGACTTTTTAATAAACGAAATTTATTTCAGGGGAGACTATTTGAGTTGCAATTCAAATATACGTTTAACCTATAGTTTGCCGAGGAAAAAAAAAACTTTACAGTAAAGGTTGATCATGGAAATCCAAAATTCCAATAGTGTAAAAGACTAAACAAGTAAACACAGATTACAGCATGGAACTTAAATAGATTTCCGATTTGATCCAACTGTAATTCCTTTGCAGTTGTATAGTGCATGCTAACAAACAATGCTAATTAAAACAACTGGCTTGAAAACACACTTAGTTAAACTAATGTTATGTACATAGAAACATTTGCAAACATGGTAAAATCCAAATTTAGCCATTTACGACATCTTAAATCTCAAAATTAAGACAGGAAAAGTTTTTTGGAAAATTACAGGTATTAAGCCAGTACAACAAAATATCCAATGAAAAACGTTTCCCTTCTTGCGCAGTAACATTCCATCCGCTCCTGCATACTGAGTGTACGTTTCTCAACTGATACATTACTTCAGAGCTTTTTTTGTTTGAATGTTGTTTTAACGCCATTTTCAGCAATTTTTCAGTTATATCATAGCGTCCAGTTTTTATTCGGGGAGGAAGCCGGAGTACCCGGAGAAAACCCTCGACCTTCGGTAGGAAAACTGGCAATCCTTGTCAATTAAGATTGGAGTCGAGCGCACCCTGCCCGCAGTGACGCTCGAACCCGCACTCTCAGTTTTAACAGACCACGTGATCAATAGTAGACGAACTACCTTAATCTCTACCACCGATGCGGGGAATACCACGATTTCTTTGATCGAGCTGTTTGATTTATCCAGAAACTGCTATCTATGGTTTTGTACCTCAAAAGTTGTCTTTATTTGAGAAATTTTTATGGAAGACATTATGTACTTGTAGACAAATACGCGATATCTGTATCTGAAACTATAAACTTGGGGGTTTGTTGGTCAAAGGTTGTCTTCATAAAAATTTTTTATGAATGAGCTCAAGTACTTGTAGACACATACGCGATATCTGTCACTCAATTAAATGAATACTGATGTAGGTTTGTCGTCGAGTTTATGTAGAATCATCCTTTCAAGACCGGACAGGATTAACTGCCAATGACATAGTGCGTGTGTTGCAACAGGAAGAAGCTGCTTACTCTTTTGAAGCACTCAAGTTCACTCATTTTTCTTAAAGAGTTTTAGTCCCCGTATTTTGTTTGTTGTTTTGTTGTGTGTCTTATGGCTTTTTATTAGTTATTTGGATTTGATTTGCCACTTTGGTATTTCTTTTCATATTTCTAAAATTGAAGCAAAAATAAAATAATTCTAATCACAAAAAAATAATAAATAAATAAATCTGACCTTTTTAGACACATTTTGTTTAAAAAACTATACAAAATATCTGTTGAAACAATTCTGGGAGATCGTTCAATAAGGCAAAATCAAATTAAAAAATAAAAATTTAACACAGACGAGAAATATTAAACCCCTTGGTTCCTTTCATGGAGTTTCATTCATGCATGTTTTATGATTGTAAAAATTAATTAAAGGAAAACAGTAGGTAACAAATAATACATTAAAATCAAATTTTTCTTATAATTTTCTTTGTTTACTCTATTTGATGGCATAATACTTAAAACAGTATTAAATAACAGCAACTAATTAAAAAAAACTAAACTAAGTTCTGCCCTTTTGTTCCAAAATGTTGGGGGATAAGAAACCTATTACTAATCCCAACAATTGTATTAGAGGGACCAAATTGTTTCAATTATGAAATAGATCAAAATGTGGGGCCCAGAAAAGAAACTAGACAGATGATGCCAAAAGCAAAAGCCATGCAGATGATACCACAAAACTAATTCAAATAATATCATGAGGCTCTCAAGAGGCTGTGTCACTCCTCTGATTTATATAGGCAATAAACAAGGCATTTCCCCATGTTAAAAATAAGTCATGCAACAGCAGCCAATTTTTAACTGTGATAAAGAACATAAACTTTGAACAATCCAATTAATATTGCTGTTTGGTATATTTCAGTTGGTTCAATTGTTTACAATAAAGAAGCCTTTTTAGACATTTTCTCAAAGGTTTCTATTTTAAATATTTCCTGCAATCCACTTTGGATTTCTAATCAAACAAAACACAATTGTAAAGAAGACTGTCTAATAAATATTGCTCATGTTTTGTTTCATTTGTTTCACAAGTTTTATAGAAGAATCCTTTTTTTATGTATTTTTCAATATGTTAAACTATGCATTTGGTGACAGGCATTTTGACTTTCAGACTGGCATAAAAACACTGCACCTTATAGAGGACCATTCAATAACATTCACATACAATATGGCTTCAATAAACTGTTGTTTCTGAGGAGTGGGCATCTGAACATTTTTTCCACAAGGTCATGTGTTAAACAAGTCCTTCAGTGATGGCTATTTTAAATTTTAGATTAGCATAAAACACATAAACTTTATAAGGGACTATCCAATGAATATTGATTACAAGTTTTCTTTCAATTGGTTCGTCGGTTTCAGAGAAATAGCCTTTTCAACATTTTTTTTCTCTTTAGGGTGCTATGTTTAACGATATGTCTAGCTGTTGTGGCCATTTCAGATTTCATAACACAATAAAAAAAGAACAAACATTTTACAAAACACCACACAACTCTGAAAACATTGTAATTAACAAATAAGTTGCTAATAATTATTTTTGTTTCTATAAAATTAAGACATTTTATTTTGACAGACATCACATGTAAAACACATGTAATTGTTCAGTAAAGTTGTAAGTAAATTCTATTTCATACGAAACTTTCATACAACTCTACAAACTCTATAACAATCTGTAACAGATGTTCCTGACCTAAGCTGACCTCATAGCCCTGTTGTAAATAAAATTTCTCATGTCAGCATTGCCCAAATACTATCATCTTTTTCCATTAGTATCATTCCAATATCCAATCTCATACGAGTTCACATTGTTGTCATTGTTTTTAATCAAAAGTAACCCTATTCTTGAAACACAAGACAACACTGACCAAGTTATAGTTGATTTGAATGCTGTATATACTATGTCATTTGCATGGATCCTCACATAAAATGTTAATAAGTAATCACAAATTTGTATATATATCTCTGGTTTGAAGAGAAGACTCTCTTTTGATTACTGATCTCTAATAATTATAATAAAAATCCTCAACATTCAAAACTTGGCTTGATTATTAATTGGAACAATATATTATAACACATGTAAAATAAAACTGTTTCATCATGAAGGAAAAAGCTGTAAAACACAGAAGCGCAAGGTATTCATATATCTGTCCCATACTATTTGTAATGCAGGCAAACTTCTGAAAAATAACATAAATTTATTGTTTAAAACATTTTGCAACACGATGGCATTTGAAACAAATACACAACTCCATGTCAACCTAATAACATTTTCTTGTTTGATGTGTATCTTTTATTAGTTTGAAATGTACTGTATGTTTGTGTTTTAATTGTTTAACAATATAAATTAAAAAATAAACAAGACTAAGTATTAACAAGACAGAGGTCCAGGTTCAATCTCACCCTGGGGTCATGGTGGTTAATGGTTAAGGTAGTTAGTCATCTACTATTGATGAACAGCCTGTCAACCCTGTGGTTGCAAGTTCATCTAACTACAGGCAAGATGTACTCTCATCCAGCCTTACTACTGACAAAAATTGCCAGTTTTGTAGCCAAAGACACAGAAGAGGGGGGAGGGTGGGGACTAACCTCATCCAATACAAACCGGATACCATGATATGGATGACAAATTGCTCAAAGTGGTATTAAACTCCATTATAACAAATAATACACATTGTCAGCATCATTATCTGCTCATATTTTTCCATAAAATTACATTACAGGTTTCCTAAAATTATGACATTCTCTAAATTATTCTCACCTTGTGTAAACATGCAACAATAAATATATCCAAATAAGAACATCTGACTGCCTGTATATTTATGCTATCATTATCTGCTCTCCACAGGTGACAATATTTAAGCTGACATGGCAAAACCTAAATATAGTCACCTAAGGATAGCAATAGCAACTATCATGTTTTTTCATCAAACTTTTTAAACTTTCTTGTGAATAATTTCTAATTAAGATTAATAATAACTAGGAGCCTGTAATCGCTCACCTGGAATCCAAATGACTTCAACTATATTAAAATTTTTGAAATTAACAGTTTCAGTCTAGTTGTTATAGCTTTTAAGTTACTGTGCAAAAACTAAACATTTCTTCAAAAATTTAGTTAAATACAATAACTCCTATAAGGTGCCATCAGACAATTTCTGAAAATTAAATGGTTTGTAGGCATTGTCCTTTAGGGTACTTTAGAAATTTACAGTTTTACTCTACTAGTAAGTGTGTTATAGACTAATTTATAATTCAAAAACTGTTCATTTGTCCAAATTCATAATGAAAGGGCAATAACTCCTATAAAGAGTCATCTTGCAATTTTGGACTAAGCAATCATTTGTAGGGTTTCTATTGCTGATCATTTGTGCAATTTACAGTTTCAATCTAGCTGCTATAGTTTTCAAGTTACAGGACAAAAATGGAAAATTTCATAACAAAATTGTCATTTAAGGGCAATAACCCCTATAAGGAGTCATCTGACAATTTCAGACCAATTAAGTGAATTGTAGGGCTTTTAATGCTGATCATTTTTGTAATTTATAATTTCACTCTAGCTGTTATGGTTTTTAAGTTACAGGACAAAAACAGAAAATTTCATAAACAATTGCAATTTAAGGGCCATAACTCTTATAAGGAGTTGTCTGAAAATTTCAGACCAATCAAGTGAATTGTAGGGCCTTTATAGCTGATCATTTGTGCAATTTACATTTTCAATCTAGCTGCTATAGTTTTTAAGTTACAGGACAA
The DNA here is from genome assembly GCA_944474755.1 of Limnoperna fortunei. Lineage (NCBI taxonomy): Eukaryota > Metazoa > Mollusca > Bivalvia > Mytilida > Modiolidae > Limnoperna > Limnoperna fortunei. The sequence goes on from OX104113.1 coordinate 44,946,728, forward strand.
AAACAGAAAATTTCATAAAAAATTGCCATTTAAGGGCAATAGCTCATATAAGGAGTCATTTGACTATTTCAGACCAATCAAGTGAATTGTAGGGCTTTTATTGCTGATCATTTTTGCCTTTTACAGTTTCACTCTACCTCGTATAGTTTTCAGGTTATATTGTAAATACCAAAAATTTTGTCAAAAATCGTCAACAAAGGGCAATAACTCCTACAAGAAGCCAATACACAACTTCACACTAATAGCAACTATTGTAGACCTTAATGTGCTGATCAATTTGAAGTAACAGTTTTCTCTATAGCTATTATAATTTTTAAGATAATGATCAAAAACCTGTGTTGACCCCCATGTTCTATTTTTAGTAACAGTGGCGATATTTGTCTGTTGATCAACACCCTGGGTAAAAACTTGAAACTAGGATCCCTAAGGATGATTGTGGCCAAGTTTGAAAAAAATTGGCCCAGTGGTTTCAGAGGAGAAGATTTGTGAAAAAGTTTACGACGGACAATGGACAACAGACACCAAGTGATGGCAAAAGCTCACATCCAGGTGAGCTAAAAATGACAATTAAATCACCTGTCAACTATTGATTGTCTTTTTGTAAACCTAAGATTGTGCAGCTAGCGAACTGTTTCACAAATATCCTGATAATGCATGATTTTATTACAGAACTTTTGTTCATGTTGTTGTTCGACAAACCTGTGCTTACTTTGAATTGATTAAAAAGGCTTTTGCCATACATACTGTATCAAAAGCCTTAAAATATCTATATTAGTATAAATATATTTCCTTCGAAAAATGTTTCTTCATACTCACTTCATTAAATCCATTTCTTTTGCTGTACCTTGATAAGCTGTAATAAAACCCTCCAGATCCTCTTTACTCCATCTTGCTTGCTGACATGGTTCTACAATCTACATAAGAAAAAATACTGTAAATACTAATGACTGAACAAATCTTACATTTCTGTGTAATACTATATGTACATATAAATAATGAAGGTAATAACAAAATACCGAACACCAATGAAACTGTCAAAACAGACAATCCACAAATCAAAGTCAGAGAAACTGGCAACTCCAGAACCAACAACCAAAAATATAGTAACTACAGCAATGGTCCTGACTTGGTACAGGCATTTTCAAACGAAATGGTGGGTTAAACCAGTTTTTAATGGCATGCCAAACCTCCAGCTTCCATTACTGTAGTATTTGAGTTGGTTAGTTGATTAAAAGGGATGGGAAGTCAAAATGTATCAAAATTGTAATGGACATTTGGCAGCAGAAATGGTAAATTTGTTCAAAAACAAATTTATAGATGAGAAGTTGTTGGAAGACACATTTTTAAATACCCACTACCCATGCAATCAAGGAAAACAGTGTTGTAATGGCCACTAACTTACACTCTCAAGCAGCAAATAGTTTACATCTACAAATTTAAATATATAATTTACATTTCAAAGGAAAATAATTCCAATAAAATTAGTTTGATCTTGATGATTCCTTTGGGAGATTGTTGTATTACATTACTCAGTGGCATTTTTGCTGCCCCTGGTTCATAGCTAATCTGCTGCCCCAGAACTTCATAAGAAAAAAAATTAATCACAATACAATATTATTAGTTTATTTACTGACTTAGAATTGTTTTACCTTGAAGTCAAAATCAAAGATTATGCAAGGTCATCTGTTGGATGTATCTAAACACATACCTAATATCAAAATCCTGTCCACCCACCTGCCTAAAAAATTGACAGCACACACAAACACTAACATGCCCACAAACATAACACAAATGACTATGTTGTCAAAAGTCATCTTGATGATTCCTTTGGGATGTTGTTGGTATTGTATTACTCAGTAGCATTTTTGCTGCCCCTGTTTAATAGCTAATCTGCGGCCCAGAACACATTATGCCCATAAACATAACACAAATGACTAAGTGGTCAAAAGTCATACATGTAAAAATGGTACACATCCTTTCATGATGACCTACCCAAATACCATGTATCTAATGTCTAAGTAAAAAGACAAAAAAAGAAAAAAGACAAAAAGTTGGACATTTGACCTTCATCATCAAGACCAAAGGTCATCTAAGGTTTTCAATCTTGGTAAATGACTCATCACTATTAGGTGACTAATTTACATATCAAATATCCAAGGCCTAGGTCAGAAACAAAAAATTGTGAAATTTGAACTTGAAGGTTAAGGTCAAGGGTCATCCAAGATCAACCATCTGGTATGGAACACATCACCCAATGTTGATCTACCTACATACCAAATATCTAAATCATAGGTCAAAAGACAAAAAGATATGAGGCTGGACAAGCTTTCAATATAAAATTAACATAAATGTTACCTTGAACATAAATGTCTGAAAGTTGTAATACTGAACCACCCTGCCAAATTTCAAATTGTTCTCATGTACGGTTTCTGAGAAAAGCTTGACGGAAATTCGTACGGACTGATGTACGTACGTACATACAAATGAAGTCCTAAACAGGAAGAAGTTATCCGACAGGTCTGTTTTTGTTTGTTTGAATGGTGTTTTAACACCACTTTAAGCAATTTTTCAGCTATTTCATGGCGTCCAGTTTTTATTGGGGGAGGAAGCCGGAGTACCCGGAGAGAACCCCCGACCTGCGGTAGGAAAACTGGCAATCCTTGTCAATTAAGATTGGAGTCGAGTACACCCTGCCTGCAGTGAGAATCGAACCCCCATTTTCAGTGTTGACAGACCACATGATCAAAAGTAGACGAACTACCTTGACCACTCGTCCACCGAGGCCCCCTCCGACAGGTCTGAAAGTCGCTTAGGATGTAAAACTTGTGACACTGAACCACCCTGCCAAATTTCAAATTGTTCTCATGTACGGTTTCTGAGAAAAGCTTGACAGAAATTTTTATGGATGGACATACGTATGTACGTACAAATGAAGTCCCAAACAGGAAGTAGTTGTCCTACAGGTCTGAAAGTCGCTTAGGATGTACAACTTGTAATACTGAACCACCCTGCTAAATTTCAAATTGTTCTCATGTACGGTTTCTGAGAAAAGCTTGACGGATATTCGTACAGACGGACGTACAGACAGATGGACATGAGAAAAACTTAATGCCCCCATGTCGAAGCAGGGGCATGAAAATCTGAGTAAAATCTCCAATCTTTTGAAGATGAGACATAATAAGTACTAAAGTCATAATTTTATAAGGTTTCATTTTTACAGATGAAACATAAATTTCTACTATTTATATTTCAGCATTTCACTTTTTCCCACCAAACCTCCTGCATACCAGCCATTAGCATGCTACACCACTGTCACCATTGATTTGGTGGATATACATTTTCTTATCACACTTTAGAATAGATTTCTATACCCAACCACTAAATACAACTAAATACAGTGACCTACAACTCTTAACATCATTTTGTACTCTGCATGGCCTATAACATAGCTATACAACACTTTTTCATGTAGTTGAAAGAGATAAAGCTTTTTAAGCTACAGAACCAAATAGTGTTCAATATTAAGTTAGACTTCTTTCATCTGTTGTTACACCATTAATTAGTTCTGCACTGAAAACATATAGGTTACCATTTATTGACATAATTGCCCAATAAAAACATCAACAGTATTGGTACTGTGCAAGGGATGAATACTATTATACACAAAATGTCAGGGCAGACTAATAGATTTTTCCCACAAATGTATGAATGCAAGTGACTGACAGAAATAAACATTATACAGTAATAAAACATATATGTTTGTTTGTTTGTCTGAATAGTGTTTAATGCCACTTTTAGCAATTTTACAGGTATATCATGGCTTCCAGTTTTTATTGGGGTAGGATGCCAAAGAACCAGAAGAAAACCACTGACCTGCTGTAGGAAAACTTGCAATCCTTGTCAATTGAGATTGGAGTCCAGTACACCCTGCCAGCAGTGAGAATGGAACTAGCAACCCCAGTCTTGACAGACCACATGATCAATGGTAGATGACTAACTACCTTAACCACTCGGCCACCAAGGCCCCAATATATATATATATATTTGTCGGAAAAATTACGCTTGTATACAGTTTGTATATATGTGTCCAATAAAAGTAAAACATAACCAGAGTCTTTGTTCTGTATTTACACTAGCGCTTTCATGTTTACAAACAATCTTCAGGTGTGTACAAACAAAAGTATAGTAACAGTGACTAAGTAACGTCATAATTGCGTTACGTATAGGTAAGGGAGATAACTCAATAAAATGTTCACTCAAAAGGCATGTAACGGAAATACATTAACGTTTGTTTAACAAAGGTTTAAACTTTTTTATGAAGTTTTTTTCCTTAATTTCTCTCAACAAATCATCCGTACTGTGCATTTTATAAAAAGGAAATATTTTAAAAACACCGCCACTGCACTCATCTAAGTGTCTACTAAGTGGTATATTTCTATATTTCGGTACTCTGATTTGTTGACGGTGGACAGTCATGCGTTGATTCAGAGCGTTTCCGGTCTGACCTATATAAATCTCTTTGCAATTGCTACATTGGATGCAATAAATCAGATTCATACTTTTACAGGTCATGTTTCCATTGGTATATATTTTTAATCCGTCTTTGGTAATTAATTCTGATCCCGTGTATATATAGTCACATGTTCTGCACCTACAGTCATTACATTTAGAGACGGTAAAAGTGTGTTGACTGTGATTAGAGTCAAACTGTGCACGTGTAAGTAAGCGTTTTAGGTTCCGTGGTTGCCGCTTACTTGAAAATACAGTTTCTCTGTTTATGAGATCCTTTAATTTGTCGCATTGTGCTATTATTGGTAGATTTGAGCGGGCAACATGAAATATATTTGTATTGCAGGGATTGTGGGTAATTACAAACGGTATTAATTTATCATTGTTTGGTTCATTGTTTCTGGGTGTCCTAAGCTCCTGAATCGGTATTTGTTTCGACCTCTCAATCGAATTATCAATAAGGGTCTTTGGGTATCCTTGTTTAAGAAGAAACTCTGTTAATTCATTTAATCTTTCGTTTCTAGTAGTTACGTTGTTACAAATTGTGCATATTTTGCGAGCTAAGCAGTAAGGTATGTTTCTTTTTGTGTGGGACGGGTGACACGATTTGAAATTTAAATACTGATGCGTGTCAGTCTCTTTATAGTATATATCGGTTAAGATGGTTCTGTCGCTGTTTGTTACTAATATATCGAGGAAAGGAATTTTTTCTGTATTTGTTTCTCTTGTAAATTTGATGGATGGATGGAGGCTATTAAGAATTGTTGTAAAATCCTCTAAAAATGCTACCGATTCACTCCAGATAAAAAAACAATCGTCAAGAAATCGGAGCCACGAATTCTCAATGTAATGTGCGAGTTGGACGCCATAACTTTCTTCCACATTCTGGTACAACTGAGATGACGAGAAAATGCATCGAGTTTCATAAAACGTAAATAATCTGATTATCGCTGTTTTGTAACATTGTGACGTCACAGTGTTACTTAACGACGTCTTGACAGCGAGCTGAGACGGGCCCATCTCAAGCCAGTAGAGTGAGATGGAATAATATCGCACACAAAGATCAAAGGAAAATACTGCAAAATAGCGATAATTTCTAGTACTAAATATTGTGATACCGAAAATATCAGTCATTAAGATCTAAGGGAACAAGGTGTACCTATAATTGATAGTATCTAATAATCGTATTTCTTAAATTTGTGTTCATCACATTTTCTTGGTACTTACTTTATCATGTATATCAATAAATATATCTCTGACATCTTTGCTGTGGTTCAGTCCCATGGCTATGTTTACTATAGATTTAGAAATATTCTGAAAAATAAAAGTATTGTCAGGACACATGCCATAAATTCAGCTTAATTAATTCTTTTTGGACTCCAACATATGTCATTTTCAAACCACACCAAAAATAAATGTTTATACCTTTTAAAAAAATATTAATATAAAACAAAACAATTTTTGAATTATATGACAAAAAAACTTCTGTATCAGTTTCAGCTTACCTGAATAGGTAACTTGTGATATTAACAAGTATTTCATCAGACATCCAATCCTGTTATTATTATTTTTATTGTCAAAATTACAATGAGCCAGTCATTCCTGATATTTTCTAGCACCAAATATTGTGATACTGATAATATCAGTCATGATCTTATGGAACAACAGCCTGATATTTTCTAGTACCAAATATCGTGATACTGATAATATCAGTCATTAACAGCCTGATATTTATAGGTTATTTATGTTTTTTGAAACGAGATGCGTTTTCTCGTTCATATCTCATCGAAGGGCGACAGCCCTGAGATGAGATGACGAGAAAATGCATCGAGTTTCATAAAACGTAAATAATCTGATTATCGCTGTTTTGTAACATTGTGACGTCACAGTGTTACTTAACGACGTCTTGACAGCGAGCTGAGATGGGCACATCTCAAGCTAGTAGAGTGAGATGGAATAATATCGCACACAAAGATCAAAGGAAAATACTGCAAAATAGTGATAATTTCTAGTACTAAATATTGTGATACCGAAAATATCAGTCATTAAGATCTAAGGGAACAAGGTGTACCTATAATTGATAGTATCTAATAATGGTATTTCTTAAATTTGTGTTCATCACATTCACTTGCATACATTTCTCAAATATGTTACCATGTTGGCAGCCATTTTGAATTTCTGACATGCCCAATACACTTCAGTTAAGTTTGATTGCACTGTTAAATTTTCCACCTATTTCCAAATACTTTAAAATCTTAAACTCTCTTCAACGTGAATTTCATCCATAATTGGATTGCAATCTTGGGAAATAAAAATGGCGGCTGTCTAATTTTCAAAATGTCAATTATCAATCAAACCTATTGTTTGTCTTTAAGTACTCCACTGATTTTTATGCAGCAGACGGTAATCATCGATACTGCCTTATATATACAACTGTATTGACTTCTAAATGTTCAGTGAAGGTCATGTTAGGTTAAAACCAATGTCAAAGTATAATTAACCTCTTATGACATCTCCTCTGGGAAATCTTATGAAACTAATGCACTATAAAGCTATAATGTAAACATTAAGAAATCTTAGAAGACAATCAGCTATTTCTACCCAGTATTTATAATAACTGTACTATTATTTTACATTGAAAAGATCGCCTATTAATTTTTACGAATGTACAGTATCATACAATTAAACAAACAGGTACCATAAGCTGTTATTTACCATTCAAGGACACTTATACAATCTATGCAAATATATAGCATACATTACTGAACAAAATATACAATAAACAGTTATGGAATAAAATTCTTATACTAGTCATTATTTTCTCCATTTTTGCAATGTTTAATTTTTTGAGAAGATAGTTGTAAGAAAATATAATAAATAATAAATTTGAGTTTTATTTTTCTTATTTATTTTGTTTTAGTAGCTGAGTTTATTGGTGTTGGCAACCTTAATTTAATCAATTCAGATTATGTTGTAAAACCAATTACTTTTTCATTCAAACTAAATGAAAGAAAAGCTAACTTAAACTTAAGTGAAACCCATCACATCATCCAGAGTTAGTACTTTCCGGTTCACTCCAACTTTCAAGGTTTTGTTATTATGTACTGAATTGATACCAGTTCTATGGATTTTTAGCATGGTTTTCAGTTATATTGCACTGATTTTTTGCACAGACTAGTCAACTTTTGTCTTAGTGCAAGTCACTAATAAATTTGCAAATGTATTGAATCAAACTCACACTAAGAGGTTGACAGCTACAGTGAATCACTGTGAATGGTACAGGTAAACATTGAAACAATTAAAAAATATATAAATGACAGATATATATATAACGACCTAAAATATTACTGAATACAACCTAAAACTTTATGTTAAAATGCTAATAATACAAAGAGCACTTGAAATTGATTTTCTAAAATTATTTTTCTTTTAGTTGGGCTACAATAATAATTTACTCTTCTTATTAATAAACATTAATAAATGCATGGTTGCATGTAGTTCCAGACACAGAAATGTGCTCCAACTGTTTGAAATAATACATGTAACAAACAAATTCGGTATGTATGTTTCACAGTAGCATGTGGGGCCTCAGTGGCCAAGAGGTTTAGGAAGTTAGTCATCTACTATAGATTATGTGCCTGTCAAAACTGTGGGGTTACGTCTCACTCCAGGCATGGTGTTCCTGACAAGGATTTCCAGTTTTCCTTCTGATGGTCTGGGATTTTTACTGGGTACGGTACTGAGGCTTCCTCTCCCAAAGAAAACTGGATGCAACATAAATATGAAAATAAAATACAAATTGCTAACAGTGGTGCTAAACCACAAACTACTGTAGCATGAATCTGAAATTTTATTGATTTCCAGTCTGGTACAAAATCAGTCAAATATTGTGAGAACTTGATCCATTCAAGAAAATCAGTCTTTTTGAAGTTTCAACCCTTCCACATTTGTTATGAGACTGCTCCAAGCAAGTGGCTCTCAAATTAGTCCCTTTTGTTTTGTTCTAAGGCTTGTCCAAGCCAGTGGCTCATAGTTTTGTCCTTTCTGTTAAGTTATGAGACTGGTCCAAGCCAGTGGCTCTGATTTTTGTCTTTTCTGTTTCGTTATGACACTGGTCCAAGCCAGTGGCTCTCTGTTTTGTCCTTTATGCTTTGTTATGAGACTGGTCCAAGCCAGTGGCTCTCAGTTTTGTCCTTTCTGTTAAGTTATGAGACTGGTCCAAGCCAGTGGCTCTGATTTTTGTCTTTTCTATTTCGTTATGAGACTGGTCCAAGCCAGTTGCTCTCTGTCTTGTCCTTTCTGCTTTGTTATGAGACTGGTCCAAGCCAGTGGATCTCAGTTTTGTCCTTTTTTTTGTTATGAGACTGGTCGAAGGCCAGTGGCTCTCAGTTTTGTCCTTTTTGTTTTGTTATGGGACTGCATGGTCCAAGACAGTGGCTCTCAGTTTTGTTCTTTCTGTTTTGTTAAGAGACTGGTCAAAGCCAGCTGCTCTAAGTTTTGTTTCTGTTTTGTTAAGAGACTGTTCCAAGCCAGTAGCTCTCAGTTTTGTCCTTTCTGTTTTGTTAAGAGACTGGTACAAGCCAGTGGCTCTAAGTTTTGTTTCTGTTTTGTTAAGAGACTGTTTCAAGCCAGTAGCTCTCAGTTTTGTCCTTTCTGTTTTGTTAAGAGACTGTTCCAAGCCAGTAGCTCTCAGTTTGTCCTTTCTGTTCTGTTAAGATATTGGTCCAAGCCAGTGGCTCTCAGTTTGTCCTTTCTGTTCTGTTAAGAGACTGGTCCAAGCCAGCGGCTCTAAGTTTTGTTTCTGTTTTGTTAAAAGACTGTTTCAAGCCAGTAACTCTCAGTTTTGTCCTTTCTGTTCTGTTAAGAGACTGTTCCAAGCCAGTAGCTCTCAGTTTGTCCTTTCTGTTCTGTTAAGATATTGGTCCAAGCCAGTGGCTCTCAGTTTTGTCCTTTCTGTTCTGTTAAGAGACTGGTCCAAGCAAGTGGCTCTAAGTTTTGTTTCTGTTTTGTTAAGAGACTGTTCCAAGCCAGTAGCTCTCAGTTTTGTCCTTTCTGTTTTGTTAAGAGACTGTTCCAAGCCAGTAGCTCTCAGTTTTGTCCTTTCTGTTCTGTTAAGAGACTGGTACAAGCCAGTGGCTCTAAGTTTTGTTTCTGTTTTGTTAAGAGACTGTTTCAAGCCAGTAGCTCTCAGTTTTGTCCTTTCTGTTTTGTTAAGAGACTGTTCCAAGCCAGTAGCTCTCAGTTTGTCCTTTCTGTTCTGTTAAGATATTGGTCCAAGCCAGTGGCTCTCAGTTTGTCCTTTCTGTTCTGTTAAGAGACAGGTCCAAGCCAGTGGCTCTAAGTTTTGTTTCTGTTTTGTTAAAAGACTGTTTCAAGCCAGTAGCTCTCAGTTTTGTCCTTTCTGTTCTGTTAAGAGACTGTTCCAAGCCAGTAGCTCTCAGTTTGTCTTTTCTGTTCTGTTAAGATATTGGTCCAAGCCAGTGGCTCTCAGTTTTGTCCTTTCTGTTCTGTTAAGAGACTGGTCCAAGCCAGTGGCTCTAAGTTTTGTTTCTGTTTTGTTAAGAGACTGTTCCAAGCCAGTAGCTCTCAGTTTTGTCCTTTCTGTTTTGTTAAGAGACTGTTCCAAGCCAGTAGCTCTCAGTTTTGTCCTTTCTGTTCTGTTAAGAGACTGGTACAAGCCAGTAGCTCTCAGTTTTGTCCTTTCTGTTTTGTTAAGAGACTGTTCCAAGCCAGTAGCTCTCAGTTTGTCCTTTCTGTTCTGTTAAGATATTGGTCCAAGCCAGTGGCTCTCAGTTTTGTCCTTTCTGTTCTGTTAAGAGACTGGTCCAAGCCAGCGGCTCTAAGTTTTGTTTCTGTTTTGTTAAAAGACTGTTTCAAGCCAGTAGCTCTCAGTTTTGTCCTTTCTATTTTGTTAAGAGACTGTTCCAAGCCAGTAGCTCTCAGTTTGTCCTTTCTGTTCTGTTAAGATATTGGTCCAAGCCAGTGGCTCTCAGTTTTGTCCTTTCTGTTCTGTTAAGAGACTGGTCCAAGCCAGTGGCTCTAAGTTTTGTTTCTGTTTTGTTAAGAGACTGTTCCAAGCCAGAAGCTCTCAGTTTTGTCCTTTCTGTTTTGTTAAGAGACTGTTCCAAGCCAGTAGCTCTCAGTTTGTCCATTCTGTTCTGTTAAGATATTGGTCCAAGCCAGTGGCTCTCAGTTTTGTCCTTTCTGTTTTGTTAAGAGACTGGTCCAAGCCAGTGGCTCTCAGTTTTGTCCTTTCTGTTGTACCTCACGAGGGATTTTAGCCACAAATAATTTTTGATTTGTTTTAACATTTATAATTAAATCTTAAATATCCAGAATACACTTGTAGCACTGTGTACCAAAGTAAAAAATGATTAAATGAACATATTTGTGTCAATTTATATTTAAATTAGTTCAGGTGTTCTCCGGAAAAAATGGTGCACAACTTTTATATTAGTTGCATGTCATCTATCAGACATGAACATCTTCATAAATGATCAAAATCACAACTGTTGCAAGTACATGAAAACCACAGGTTCTGAAGAGCCTGTATCCCTCACCTAATTTATACAGGCAAATAAAAGAGCATTTCCCTTGTTAAATTAAGCTCTGTGATTGCTGCCAATTGTCAAAAACAAAATAGTTAAATCTTCGTAGATAACCATCCAATTAGTATTGCTGTTTAGTTTTAACTTAATCATTAGTTTATGATAAGCTGCCTTTTAGGTCTCTATATTAAATTTAGTCCTGCTTTTACAACTATTTTGAATTTTGTATTGGAGTTTATGTCAAATGTCCCACAAAACAATCACCCCTATGAAAAATGCTGTCAATTTAACCAAAAGTACCCTCCCCTGCAAAAACACACCTAGCTGTGGCAAAAATCTTTACAAATTAGAAAATTGCTGATTAAATCTTAACAATTGTAACATGTGTGGACTGTGAGCACGCTCACAAAGCGATAACCCCCCGCTTTGATTTCAAGTTCAATTATCTCCCCTTAATGATATCAGGATATCTGAGGTCAATAAAAATCCTTCATGCACATCTACATATAATTTACTTCCTTTATGCTAAGTTTCATTAAATTTCATCAAGTGGTTTAGGAGGAGTTGTGCTTACAAGGGATGTGGACAGACAGACAGACAGACAGGGTGATTCCTATATACCCCCCCAAACTAGTTTGCGGGGGGTATAATAATGATCTTTATGCTGGTTAATGTATACAAGTAATAGTATTATAACATGTGTGTCCTTGTTTGCTGGGATACCAATATCTTAATTTTTTACTATTGTTGGCAATAAATTTTGTGAGCTTTTATATTCTTTGGATTCGCCAAGACAAAAACAAATCTTTGATTATTTAATCTGAATTACCAATCAAGCATATATAATACAGTTCTTGCCAAATATCACTTCAGCAATTTAAATAAAATAAACAACAAAATCCTCTGTCATTCTCCATTGTAACATTTATATAAGTAAAAATATACTGATTTATTCATTATAATTGTATACCCTCCACATGGAAAGAGTTGGTCTGTCCATGCCCCGCTGGTTTGAAAATGCGTCAACAGATTTTGTTTAAACTTTTCCCAGCTAAGTACTATAAAATGAAGATCAGGTTCAATCTTCAGCACAATCCAATTTGTAGTTTTTTTAATTAGGCTAATTCAATTTTTTTTGGTCCAGAAGTTGACGATTTTCAAATGATAAAAAAAAAACCACTTCAACAGAGTTTAATAAAACATTGCCCTAAAAAATGAGGATCAAAATGAATTTTCAGTACAAGCCCATTGTTGTTATTATATTTTTATAGGTCGTAGGATTAGGTCAAAATTGTCTCCTGAGAGGACGTCTAATTTACTGCGGTAAACCCTGTTAAACATCTCTGGCAGATGTTGGCAGTGTTAAACATTACAGGCTATATCAATCTGCCGTCCAGTGTGTGTCAAACATCCTGTCAGGAGTTGTAAGATGTGTAAACGTGCATATAATTTGTTGTCAGACTTTGAGAGTGACCTAATTCTCTATGAAGTTTTAAAAATTGACATTTCTATCATATTAGATGTGGAATGATACATGTTTGTGGACACATTTGTCAGTCTTACATACATGTACATGTATATCCAAAGTAAAGTGGCATCTTCAGATGTGTTAAGAAAAGTGCTTTATCACCAGAAACAAAACTTTCTTCTACCATGTGTTTTAAAACAATGACAACAAGTGTGGACTGTGAGCACGCTCACAAAGCGATACCCCACGCTTCGCTTTCAAGTCCAATTATCTCCCCTTAATGATAATCCAGATCAATAAAAATCCTTCATGCACATCTACATATAATGTACTGCCTTTATGCTAAGTTTCATTAAATTTCATCAAGCTATTTAGGAGGAGTTTCGTTTACAAGGGATGTGGACAGACGGACATACGACAGGGTAATTCCTATATACCCCACAAACAAGTTTGCGAGGGGTATAATAATAGAGCTGGAATTAGATTGGTTCAAATGTCTCATCATTCATTTGCATAACATTATGTATAACACAAATGTCAACATAATATGACCTGAATTGGGTTACATTTAATCTTCCAAACAGCAACAATAGGAAAAGGCTTGAGCAAGTTAAATATATAATTTTAATTAGATTGTGAAGTAGTTGGCTCTTTAATGATACATATACTTTCACAACAAAAAAGCATATGGTAATAATTACTTAAACTTACTTTGAAATTTTCTTCTAGATCCTGGAAAGCCCTCCTAGAAATGCTTGTCTTTAATAATTGTAAAGCCAGACTGAAACAAACAAAGCCACATCTGATTATTATGTACAATGTATATTCTTACAGTATCCATCAGTTGAGCTAACTAAGCAAACATACCCACTGAGGCTTGTCTCATAAACAACCCTTACATGTATGCATGTATACACCTTCAATTAGCTCATTCAAGTAATCATTGCAATATCTTCTATTGCTGAGAAATTAAATTTTTTTCAACATTTATGTCATATCCTGTCAACTCCTGAAACTGAGACTTTGGTTATAAACAGATAAAAACTGGGCGCCATGATATAGCTGAAAAATTGCTGAAAGTAGCATTAAACCTCATTCAAACAAAATATATTTAGAAGTATTAGTAAATGTAAGAAAACAGGAGGGTCTACAATAATTGAAAACCACATATAGGACAGGTGAAAAAAATCAGGATTGAGACAAAGATACATAACAGACATACAATGTAAAAAAAACAAATAAAAACAAAAAAACAAAAAATGAGCAATTCAAACCCAATTAAAAACATGAGTGCATGTTGGTGCTCCTAAAAAGTAAACAGTGCCTGCCTCTAATAAAGCACCCCTCGAGTTACATGTACTGATAATAATGTCAATAAAAAAAGTCAAATCAAGGAACCTAAAAAAGTCAAATCAAGGAATAGGAAAACTTTCTGACCACAGCAATCAACAACGTTCAACATAGGTGCAACAATTCATTTTATGTGTTGCTTAATGGTCAACAGCAGCGTTTGGTGTAGAAAACTTAATAACGATGAATGAGAGCTTGCATAATGTATGATAATACCATACAATTGGACCTGATGGAATATTGCTATCAATGAATGCACAGTTGACAGTTGGTAAGTTGAAGTATTCATGCTTTTCATTGAGTTCAGTTTATAGTTTTCCATTTTAGTCCATTATAGGTCGAGATAAGATGATTGTGTAGTGTCCTTAATCTGTAAATCCTTAGGATAGATAAAGGGTAAGTAGTTACCTAACTTTAGACATCATATAAATAGCGAAAGGTGAATTGAAAGTCTGGGTCAACATATTTTCTTTTTGTTCAAAATAACGAGTCCATGAGGAGAGGAGTTTGTACCCACTGCTAATCACTAGGTACTTGTATTGCCCGTTTCCACTTTTCCTCAACATCCTCTGACAATATCTTTCAGTCTAGTAGTATACAATGTGGAAGAATCAAAGATTTTATAGCGGACCATGTTCCTGAGTATAGGTTGGTGTTGGTCAGGGTATTTATAGTGGACCACGTTCCTGAGTAAAGGTTGGTGTTGGTCAGGGTATTTATAGCGGACCACATGAAACCTTTCCTGAGTATAGGTTGGTGTTGGTCAGGGTATTTAAATTTCTAGAAGATGAACTGTCCCATTGTTTGAATACAATACCTATTGTTCTCTCTGCAGTTTTTTTTCAATAGGAGTTTAAATTTGTCTAGGAGAATCACCCATTGATTAATTTTCCTATTCTTAAAACAAAACTCTTCCTGGTGAAAATACATGAACCTACTTGTAGGAAGGAATTGTTTTGCAATTCTGAACCAAAATAAACTGAACTCTACAGTATTTACATCATAGTAGTTGGTTGTGCCATTTGAAGAAAAATGGTCTATACAATGTATAAGAAATCTTTAAAAATTTTACAATCCATTTTGCAATGTTTGCAAATTGATTGAAATAGACAAAAAAGAGAAAATTGTTCATCAAATTTTCCAGTATTTCTATATTATTATTTAATGATTTGTGGTTATGCTTTCTGTCTTATTACTGGCATGGACTGTCCCAACCCCAGGAGAAAGCTTCTCATATTTATATATATGAGGATGCACTAGGCAGCATAGACATGGGCCATACGAACTGTGCTGGTATCCAGTAAAATTCATTTGCAAAGTGTTTAGTTATTAATAGAAAAGCCTTTTTTAAATGAAGCCATACAACTGTCATCAATATAAGGTATTATTGAGAAAAGTAATATGGCAAAAACAAATCTAGTATAATACAGTAAATAAAATATAATAGAAAATTTTCTTCAAAAGTCATTTACATTTATTGCTGCAATAACAACTTGCTCTTTCTATGGGTGTCATATGAAAGTATAGGAAAACATATGTTCATAACGTTGTTAAATTTTGTCCACTTCAAAATTAATCAATGAATGATTGACTTTTCCCTGTTAGATTTATAGCTCCCATTGAATAAACTCCATGAGTACAATAGGTATTGTATTCAAACAGTAGGACAGTTCATCTTCCAAAAATTTAAATACACTGACCAACGTACAACAACTTATACTCAGGAAAGGTTTCATGTGGTCTGCTAAATATTGTTACAGTTAAAGAGACACACACAATAAGATGTCAAATATGTTTTTTGAATTTGTTAGTACCCAAATTTAATTTATACCATTCCTGGAATAACAGATATCATGGTATTTTTGAAGGCCTACTTTTCTAGCTGTTAAAATTGTTGTAAGGAGTTTAGAACAAGGTTTGGCAGAACATTTATAATAGATCATGCTGTGTTGAGTTGTTTGTACAGATTTTTTTGTAACTTGGGTCTTTAACTGTACATTATATAAACTTCGGGAGTTTTAGAGCAACACATATGTACCTTCTGTGTTCCTCTAAGCTTTCTCTGTCCAGAAGTAACTTTAATTCTCTTAGATCCTGAAGAAAAACTCTGTCCAAATCAACATCCATATCTTCATGGCTTTTACATTCTGAAATACCAAGTCAGAAGTAAAATATCTAACCCTTTTAACCTTACCCCACGCTGGACACACAACCCCATTGTTGACATGTATATATACACAGTAATCAGGTTGTTATAGTGTAAATAGTCTAAATATTTCTCAAATAAAAATCCAATATAACTGGAATTTCTGTATTCTTGAATTCACTAGTACTTTCATGCTTTACAGAATCTTCAGATGAACAAACAACCTGGGCCAACATATTTTTTTTCATCAAAAA
Source organism: Limnoperna fortunei (assembly GCA_944474755.1). Classification (NCBI taxonomy): domain Eukaryota; kingdom Metazoa; phylum Mollusca; class Bivalvia; order Mytilida; family Modiolidae; genus Limnoperna; species Limnoperna fortunei. The sequence continues at coordinate 44,963,003 of OX104113.1, forward strand.
AAAAACAAGTACATGTAGATGAAGAGAGGAGTTTGTACCCAATGGAATGCAGTTTAGTCTGACAAACAATTGTTTCCAAACAGGACAACTATATATACTAGAAAAACTGTGAGTAATGCTCACTAACTGATACCCACCACTTCCCTTATGTCAATAACAAAGTCCATGTTTTTCTATCGGAAACCCCAAATATCATTCAGATCAAAATGTCAAATATCAGGTGCGCAATGGCACTATGTGACAAAGATTCTGTGCAAGTTTCATCAAATTCCAATCAGTAGTGTAGGAGGAGCTGTGCATAAGAGAAAGTTTAATGGATGGAAGGAGGGACAGAAGACACCCCTATCACTATATACACCCTTCTCATACTGGGTTATAATAAATAGTTGCTGACATTGATCTGTGATTTTTTGTAACAAATTAACTACCAATAGAAACCAATTCAAATAAATTATGTCATATAATAACGTCATATTGATCAACTTTATTTTATAAAGTATTTTTGTTTTCAAAGATTTAATCCTTGACGCCAAACTAGCAAGGTAAAGCACCTAAATTATCTCATGGTAATTATGATATCCAATTCAATCTCAGGGGATTTTATATACATGTACCATCAATTTCACATAGGTATACAAAACTAGCTGTGGGATGAAAATTATGGTATCTGATGACTGGCTTATTGTATACTGCTAATCTTGTAAAATATTATAAAATAAACCACCTAAGTTATATCGTTGTTATTAGGATATCCAATCTCTGGTCAATTAAACCAAATTCTTTTATTTATGTTTTCTTTACTTGTTTATCAACAACTAGATAATTACATGTATTAAAGTATTTAATTAAAGAAACACACGGCAATCCAAATTAAGAAATAATTCTTACCTAATGCACTGTATGACCAGTTAGCTATCATTTGATTGGCACACTGTAAGAAATGATCAAGTGAATATTGACTAAGTTTCTTCTTTCCTGTTTCAAATCTGTTATTCGCTATAAAAACTAAAGCGGCATACTGTCTGCAATGAAAACCAAACAAAAAGTTATTTAGATCACAAGGCTATAAATGTTATTTTAAGAGAAATTAAGAGAAAATAATGCCTTGTTTATTTGTTTGACTTAATGTGGTTTTATACCACTATTAGCAAGTTTGTAAGATAGCATTCAGTTTTTATTGAGGGAGAAAGGTAGGGAGTGTCCAGTGAGAATTCTTGATCTTCAGCATAAAATTGAGTAATTCTTGTGATGTCAGGTTGGAGGCTAGCATGACAAGTCCAAAATATACTGAAACTTACAACCCAGGTGTTGACACAACATTAGATGACCAACTACCTAGACCTCTTGCCAAACCAGGCCTGCCTTATTTACACATGACATACGGTAGTACACAATACTTTTCTGTAATTTTATAATAATGTTGCTTCCCTTTGGTACTATTTCATGTTGTTTGCAAATGAGGGGTAACTCTTTGTCCATTTACTTGTTTTCAATGTATTATGTCTACAATAGGTAATTTCTTGTTAATGCTGAATTATAGGTTACAGCTATCATTTTAATATAAAATTGTTCTTTCTTAAAATTTTGAAGCAAAATTAGTCTAACATTATGGTACTGTCAGGGCAATAGGGTTCTAATTTTAGTAATTCAAAGAACTGATTAACATAGCTTGAGATAAAAATATTGAAATGTATTCTAATAAACCACCTATTAGATAATTATTCCCAAAAACAAAACTCCACCTACCATGCCAGATCAAGCAGTAGTAATTTTAATTGATGTAAATTAACTTTCCTATAGGGTGATACTGATTATCGAATTCACCCTTTATTTTGTATTCTAATGCAATACTTGATGTAACGTCAATTCTGATTGGACAATGTTAAAAATTTCATGGCATCAATTACACGATTGATGCTGTAAAAAGTTAACGCAAGCGCAGACGTCATTTCCGGCAAAATAAAAAATCATATTTTAATCAGTTAATTTAGTTTTTTATGGTGAAGCATTAGAATGGAGCTAACTGTATTGTATTTGAAGATTTGCCGGCATCATTTGGTAATTTGATAGTCGGAAATATCTGTTTACGCGTCGCCAGTAAACTCAATTTCCGATCATCAAATCACCAATTGATGCCGGCAAATCTTCAAGTACAATACAGTTATCTCCTAATTTTGTCAGACATACCAAGTTGGTATGATACAAGTACATGTATGTAGAACTAAAACAGATCCCTAAACTTAAAAACTCCCAGGGAGGCAGGACACCACTCACCATTTTTTGTAAAAATTCCAAAACAGAACATTTTATATGGTTAATTTAATAATAATTTCTTTCATTATTAACTCTTAATTTCCATAAAATTTAAAATAACAATGAAAGACTTATACCTATATCATTAATTCAATTAATAGTTGAAATACAAAGTTTTGCATAAATGAGTTCAGTATTGGCAAAATTAATGAAAACAAAATTTTGAACAAGGGAGGTAATTTTGACCAAAAAAACCTCCATTTTTAAGAACTTTTTGATCAGTTATTATCCAATGGACAAAAATTTAACTAAGAGATCCCTATTTTACTTTCCATCACTCAAATGTACATCAATTGCTTGACATTATATAAAAAATTTCATTGGACAGAATTTTTGTAATCTTATATTTTACTGCTTTATTATTCTCTTCTCTGTATACCGGTAATCTATAAGAAAATTTAAAATTTCAGTGCTCAACCACTCAAAAATAAGCTCTGAAACACCTATTTTTTATTTTGAATTATGATATCTTGAATACACAAGTGTGGACACAGAAAAACGTCTCGCCTGCATTCCGCATCAGTAACGAAAATAAATTTCGTCACAAGCATTACGTAAATAGCATTAAATATCAGCAGCGGCCTGTATACCAAATATTGTCACCATGCCATGCATAGTTACAGAGGAACTGTCCTAATACAAAAACTTTAACGTAGTTGCTGGACCGTGAAATTGAGGTCAAGGTCAGGTGACACCTACCAGACAGTCATGTACTATTCATCAGCAACCTATATACCAAATATTGTCATCCTACCATGCTTGGTTACAGGGGAACAGCAGTAACCTAAAAACTTTAACGTAGTCGCTGGACCGTGAAATTGAGGTCAAGGTCAGGTGGCACCTACCAGACAGTCATGTACTATTCATCAGCAACCTATATACCAAATATTGTCATCCTACCATGCATAGTTACAGAGAAACTGCAGTAACACAAAAACTTTAACTTAGTCGCTGGACCGTGAAATTGAGGTCAAGGTCAGGTGGCCCCTACCAGACAGTCATGTACTAGTCATCAGCAACTTATATACCAAATATTGTCTTCCTACCATGCGTGGTTACAGAGGAACTGTCGTAACCCAAAAACTTTAACGTAGTCGCTGGACCGTGAAATTGAGGTCAAGGTCAGGTGACACCTACCAGACAGTCATGTACTAGTCATCAGCAACCTATATACCAAATATTGTCATCCTACCATGTGTGGTAACAGAGGAACTGTCGCAAGCCAAAAACTTTAACGTAGTCACTGGACCGTGAAATTGAGGTCAAGGTCAGGTGACACCTACCAGACAGTCATGTACTAGTCATCAGCAACCTATATACCAAATATTGTCATCCTACCATGCATGGTTACAGAGGAACTGTCGTAACCCAAAAACTTTAACGAAGTCGCTGGACCGTGAAATTGAGGTCAAGGTCAGGTGACAGGTGACTGACTGGCAAGTACTCATCATAAGCTACCTCTGTACCAAATTTGATGGACCTAGGGCTTGGGCTTATAAATATATGAAGCAAGATGTCAAGTGTTTACGCCGCCGCCGCCGGATTCCCATACATATGTCTCGCCTCCAGCGACTTTCGTCGCAGGCGAAACAAAAACTAATTATATGGTGAATTTAAAGAAAATTCATTGACAAATTATTTTCAGTGAAAGTGTCCTGCATCCCCTTAACTGCTTACACACAGATGATGCTGATCACACTGAAGAGATGAAAGTGTCACACACACATTTTTCAGACATATAAACATTCCCCAAAAATATAAATTACCTTGAGAGATCATTTGACAGCAAAAAGTGAGTCTGTATGTTGTCTGCTAAACACCCCATCATCTCCTCTACTGTTCTCAGTACTCTTTTTAAATTATCAAACTAAACACAAATAAATAATACTCACAAAAAATTATTAATATATTTACAGAATACAGATTTCTTGTAAAGATGGTTTGATGGCTATCTCATATTCTCATATCTTTATGTGGTGCTTATGTCATCAAGCTTGAAAATATTAGAGCTCATATCTAAACTAAACATTATATGCAATGATTTATTTATTCTTTTTTTAAAGTCTGATGAGAGCATGAGAATTTGGAATTCATTTGCTAAATCAGTTTTAACTGCATCAGCTCAATAGATTAAAGTTTTAATTGCATTTCATAAAGTCAGTCATGCATATCGGTTTAAAAGCAAACTACCATACCTGTCTTCTGCATTTTTTAATGCTCATTTTGGTTTTCTCACTGACATCATCCAAGTCCTTTCTGTTTCTTGCTGACAATTTCTTTCCCAGTATCTCTCTTATAACAACTTCATCATACTGATAATACCTATAAACATTCTTAACATGAGAATCTATGATATATCCAATAGTGGCCTATATACTCAAATATACCAAAATTGTTAAGTATTCATCAGGTCTGTATGGAGGTACCATTCAAAAATGAGCATTTCCAAAATCAAGAACGAAAGAGACGTAGACGTAGAGTTTGTAATGGTGGCAAAGACCCATTACTATATGTAGTAATTAATAACCATGTTTTATTGAGCAGAAAATGAGGTGCAGACCACTGTTTAAATTCGCCTTAAACAAGATTCCCAGATTGGGAATATTGTGTACTGGTTTAAGAGATCAAGCAAGCCATAAGGAATATTATTAACATATAACTAAATTTAATTTGACTCAACTGCAAATAAAACTAGATTACTACAGTATAAAGCCATTTATTTATTACATCTTTAAAAAAATATATTTATTTTCATTACAATAACTTTTCTATTTGTCATTATTCATAAAATCTCTTTCAGGTTACTGACATTTCACAACTCATATAACAAATGTTTCCTTCTTTTTTTATTAAAGTTTTACAAACTGCAGACAATAAACATCCTCTTTTTGGTCCAAAACCACAGAAATTGTACACTGCAGAATTACCTGTTCTATGATATATCTTGTCCTACAACCCACAAAACATCAAATATTCTATGTTTGCTTTTATTTTCTATTCAAAATTAATAAACTATTTATGTAAATAATGAGAATTGATTTCTTGCATTCATTTGGTACTTTGCAATGACATGAGTGGTGTGATAGCCTTGAATTTTTTTCAGTGGCACAACATGTCATGTCTTCTTTTTTTCTTTACTTTGTACATGTATACATATATTTTTTTTACTTTGAACATGTATACATGTACATGTACCATCAATTATCAGTAAGCTGACTGACACAACAGTCAAAAGTGTAATCTTTCTTTTTTTTAATTGACAAGGATTGCCAGTTTTCCTACTGAAGGTTGGGCTGTTCTCTCCGGGTACTCTGGCTTCCTACCTCGATAAAAACTGGACGCCATGATATAGCTGAAAAATTGCTGAAAGTGGCTTTAAACAAACAAACAAAAGTGCAATCTTAGATTTTTTTCTACTCAAAAGCTGAGGTCCTTTCAACTACATGTAGTTAATTTAAATTTAATTATTGTTGCCTAATAAATACTTTTCGATAAGAAGTCTCTGTGATTCTGCATCAATCTGATGAATCTGTTGGTCAGCTAGAAGTGTTGGATTCTGTAGAACTTTCTCTAGATGGTTGAACAGTCTGTAGTGGTCATGAACCTCACTGATAATGTCCTCAATTGTAACCCCTGAACTCTGCTGCATTTCACCCTTCTGCAGTACATATGCAGCATCTAATACTGTAATAACAAAAAAAAATATGCTTTAAATTAAGTACTAGTAACATAAACATACATCAATAGCATAGTATTTACACAAAAAGAAACAATAAAAATCTAATTAAAACTCAATCTTGCACTTGCTCCGCCTTTTTGTTACTGTTGCTGTTATTCATTCACAGTGACAAAAATAAGGTGAACAATAAGTGAGGACACAAGAGATCAAATAAGCAGTCATTTTTATTTAATCTATCTTTACTAAAAGTTCTTGAAAACTCCCTGAATAAAAATGTGTCTTTATACAACAAAACCTCATGCATGTCACTTATCCTTGTGTTTGGTAGATTTAAATGTAGCTGTTTAAAGAAAGATTATATACCTGGTAACCCATTCAGCCATAAATCATACAGCTCAAAGTCAATAATGGTAAAATTTCCTACAAAAACATCTAATGTTGCCATTCTTTAAATATCTGTTATAGGCAATCAGCTTGTCAAAAACTGAAAAAGAAAGGATATAAGCCATCAAAACAAATTTTGTTATTATATATTTAACATACAATCAGGTTAACAATACATTTTTTTCCTATAAAGATATGATTTTAAAACATTTTGTGGCTGTTTTCAAGGAAGCGCTTGCTATTCATGGCTAACTGTTTCCTTCATAATGATTCTACATCATCTGTAATGGTTTGAACCAATAATTTTTATAAAAATCAAGGATATTGATAAAAGATATAGGTAATATAAATATTTTTGCTGTATTTTTCAGCATGCCCACAAAATGAATTCCGACTGGTCAACACTGATGACAAAATGGCAAAATCACATGCCCTGGTATCACATGGTTTATTGCCATGCTATCACATGATTTATTTGGGGCATTTTCCTCAACAGGCTGTCTTTTAACAGCATGGGAAAGGCATAAAAATGGATCCATTTAATAAATTTATGTGACGTGTGGTCTTTGAACCCAGGCACAACACAGCACGTTTCATTTCGTATTCTTATTTAATCTGTCCCATTTCATTTTAAATGTTGCCCCTTTCAACACACTGATATTGTATATATACTTGTCAAAAAATTAACTTAAATATTTACATGTTTTTATGTGAAAATTTTACGTCTTTAGTTTAAATGGTATTGGCAGCTTTATGTTGATATTTGATCAGTGCATGCATCACATACTCGAACTTTAGAGATTTTTCTTCATTTAACAATATAAACAATGAGTCTAAAGTAAAGTGTAAGTGTAATTTCATCCAATTTTACAAGATATTTTCACAGAATACTTTAACGGAACTTAAAAGATAAAAACTCTAAACCATTGATTCCAGTTTGAACATATAATCAGACACTCATTTTAATATTTTTTAATTACAAAATTATAAAAACTAAATTTAAATAGGTATTTACAACAAATCAGAAAGGACCAGACATCAAAGAATCAGACTAGAAAAATTACAGTTGAGCTGGTTCCACATGCTGATGATAGCCTCCTCCCAGAACCTGACTTGTAAGAACTTTTAAGATAAATTTGTCTTCGCTAGCCAACGGTTACATTCCGAATGAAGATATAAGAGTATAGGATCATAACACTTGGCTAGCATTGATGCCTTATGTCTTACGTCTTCCTTGTAAATTCCGCCTATTCCAGGTGCACCAACGAATTTTCTTCAGTGTAAAAAGTCATTTTATAAAAAACAGCAATAGGGTGGGACAAAATGATAAAAAGGAAATCCAAGCGGGATAAAATGATAAAAAAGGAAATCCATACCTATGAACATAACCTCCCATCAGCCAGAGTCCATACACCGAAACAAACTGTACTATTGGTTGAAATAAAAGATTGACAGCTTGTTTTTGATGTAGTAGTAGTCGATAACAGAGACCTCTTGAAATATACTCTATTTTGGTTGTCATTTCAGGTTTTAAGAACAAAAAGTTAGTACAGACAATAATTAGCTTCAATAGCTGATAGTCTAAAGTTAGTTCAGTAGCAGTCTCAGCATCATATCCAGATGTCAGTTCTGAGTGTGTGTGTGTGCTTATGCCTACTTGTTCGCGGAAAACCGTACCATGCAACACATAATAGGATCATTACCCGAAATTGGAATAATTTCTTTGACTTCGAAACATTAACAAGGACATAGTAAATAATAGTTCCATTAATAAAACCTCTCATTTCATGTTTATTTTCAACATTTTTTATCTGATATTGATGTTTTATGTTTTTAGTGAAATACACATTTCAAATAATAATAAAAATGTAAAAGAAAGATGAAAATCAATGGTAAATATAAACGAGAAATGGGAGGTTATATGTTATGGAACTAGAACGGCTACCTGAAAGTCATGTCATAACTTTTTGTTGGTTTTCGGATATGTCTAAAATTGGATGCAGCTAAATAGTGTAATCCGTAACCGTAAACTTTAGATATATATAGTTAATAATTAAAATCTAATTGATAAATAATATTGTTTGTAAACTTATTGATGCTTATCGTTTGTAATTATAACTATAATTTGTGTTTAACAAAAGAATAGAAATTGAAGATACAAAAAACAAAGAGTAGCACGAACCCGTCCACATCATACTCTCATTCGACACTGAATGTAAAATTATATACACAAATCCCGACTAATATGAATATAGGCGCATTGTCATTTAAAAATCAAACACTTCAATTTTATCGGTGTCAAAAATATTTGTGTCTACTTTTAAATAATTTATTTTAGTGCTCGACTACATATTTTCTTCTGACATCTGAAATGGGTTTTTCATATGGATCACGTGACTTTTTTTTACACATGCATGTAACCGTATAGCTCGCATATCTGCGATGCTCGCTAATATTTATGGTTCATAAAAAACTTTTTTTTACACATGCATGTAACCGTATAGCTCGCATCTGCGATGCTCGCTAATATTTATGGTTCATAAAAAACCCAGTTTCTATAGTCAGATTTGTGTTGTTGATGCATATATATGAAGATTAAACCGAATTTGCGACCATCAATCATCGTCGTCGTCATCATCATTATCAGTGTTTTTTTTTATTTCTGAAAAAAATTAATTTAAGCAATCGGAACAGCCCTTTTTTTCATTTAGTAGATAACAAATCCTATGTCGCATGTTTTATTTCATGCACCATATATCCGTATGGCAACTAACCCTAAATTAGTGTCCTTTACCATGTTTACTGAGCTCATGGATTTACTACTGGATTACAACAATTTTAAAATATCTAAATGAGTTTCTAAACTGCAAGAGAACTTGGTCATTATAGTGGAATCGTGGTCAGTGAGTATATAGAATTGATTCTCGACATTGTTAACTAAGTTGACATGTAAATGTGACATCAAATTATTGTAAACAAATATATTCCCGGATATACACCTTAAATGCATACCTATTTTGTCAATTATAGTGTGTAAAAATTGCCCCATACCAGGTATCTAAAGAATTTTTGTGGTGTATCTTTTGCGAAACATTATTTTTTTCAGTATACAAGTTCACATTGTCGCTACACACAAGGCTTTTCCAGAACTGCGCATGAATATCAGCATATATCTGAACGGGTGACATAAAGATTACTTCCGCTTTTACTGTGTAAAAGTAAAATGTGAGAAACTAAACGGTCAATCACAAGACAGTGACAAAATCAAAATGAAACAAAGGTACAAGTCTAAACAAAATCTCGAGCAACAAAGGCCAAAAATGAGTAACCCGATTCCAATAAAAACATAGTTTCACTCAGGAGTTCCGTACGAGTAGGTGCCTGAATCTCTTTTGACACCAGTCGAGCTATTCATAGTCATATCAGTGAAAAAATTCAAATCCAGAAATAGGAAAATCTACCGATGGCTAACACATTTCTGATCGTATTTGAGAGATAAACGGCATGCCTATAGAAAATCAGAATACCAATTGCAAAATCTAGCATAACGTATGAGTTATGAAATAAACACTATACTCGGGAGTGGATGGAATATTGTTATCAGTAAATGGAAAGTTGACATGCAGTTGGGAAGTTGAAGTAATAACGCTGTCGTAGAGTTCAGTTTTTTGTTTTCCATTTGAGTCTATTATGAGAAGAAAGTCTTGGTAAGAGGCCGACTTAATAAGCTAGATAAAGTGTAAGTAAGTAGTCACTGAACTTAGAGTTATTCAGTGACATCTTATATATACTGTAAGATGAAATTTAATGCCTGCGGCAACGTTTTTCTTGTTTTCTTCGATAAAAATTTAAAAAAACAGCCTCATATGACTTCAAAAAAAAAAAATAAAAAAAAAAAATTAAAAAATTAAAAAAAAAAAATAAAACAAGGCGGTGAGGAGAAGAGCACAATTTGTATTGAAAAATCCGCCTTCGGACACGACATATAATATTGTTAAAATTGTTGCCAACAGTTTAGAAATAGGTTTAGGTGGCGTCTTTTGGCCGAGTAGATAAGGTAGTTCGTCTACTATTGATCACGTGGTCTGTCAACACTGAGGTTGCGAGTTCGAGTCTCACTGCGAGTAGGGTGCTCTCGACACAAATCTTAATTGACCAGGAATGCCAGTTTTCCTACCGAAGATCGGGAGTTTTCTCTCGTTACTACGGCTTCCACCCGCCATAAAAATTGGACGCCATGAAAGCTAAAAAAAATACTGAAAAGTGGCGTTAAACACCATTCAAACAAAAAACTCCAAAAGAAGTAGGTTTGGTATAGCGATTATGCTATGTAACGCTGTTTGGGCTGATTTTTTCTGCAATGTTGGTATCCAGTACACAGATGGAAGATTATAGTCATTATCATAGAGAAGTAGACCAAGTGAAGCCAAAACGGACTTTTGATTTTCGCGAATCACCATTGTTTAAAACTTAGTAGGTGTGTAAGTAGGATTACATTGTGAATTATCAATGCTTAATCCTTTTATCAAACAATCTATATTTTGTTTTTTTAGATATCAAATGAAATGATATTATTAAGGCTTATCTGCAGGGACAACACCATATATATCATAAATGTCAGACGAGATTTCAGTCACATCTTCGCAGACTGATGATGTTTTAGTACTCATCCTTCATCGTAAACTACTTATTCTAATTTAAATCAAGCGCAACCTTGATTCATTCCACCACTGCACTGACATCTGGCTATTTTCTGGCAACGTGCTCAACCGAGTCAATCACTAATTTGAAATTATTCAATACTGTGTTTGTTGCTGTGTTGTACGATCATTAAATAATTGTATAAATACACATTGTTATGTTCTACATATAGGATCTTACATTGGTACGAGTGGATTATCGGATTTCTCCAATCGAGATAGTTAAATTTGGAATTTTAAGTCCAAGCCTTGGCAGGGACTTAAATTTCCATAATTTAACTATCGAGATTGGAGAAATCCGATAATCCAAGAGTACCAATATAAGATTCTGTTTCTCTAGTTTTAAAAGGTAGTAAATTTGCGAAAAGAAGTACAAATTCCCCAAACCCAATTTTTACGTTCATAACTGACTCATAACTTGAATACGTCGTATTAAATAGAAGGTGTTTTGGTTATGACGTCATCAGTTCTTATTATGACGTTATTATTTTAAACCAATCAACTACTGAGAACTACATTTTCACTAGTGACCAGAACTATTTTTTCCACACCGGTCAAGCGGTATGAATATAACGCAAAAAATAGTGAAAAATGATTTTACGATACACCACTTTAAAACGAGAGAAGTTGAAAATGGTTACACGCGATGAATGAACAGACGACGAACGAAGAGTTATGTAATATCTCATGTGAGTTAAAAGGTGTGTTCTAAGGTTAAACTCCAATGTAATGCATCTCTTAATGACAACCTGATTATAAATTAACGTGATATAGAACTATAAATTTCAATGAAAAGTTAGGTGGTTCTACCTTCAACCTTTGCCTTCCAGTCTGAACTTTTTAAATTAGCGATTGACTAATTTATACGAATTATGTATATATGGTAATCTGTTGATAAGCATCACGCAGTTTATTCTTGCCATTTTTGATCTGAGAATATACTATACTTAAAAGAAAAACACTGATCTGAGAATATACTATACTTAAAAGAAAAACACATTGAACTGAAACGCGATTACTGTCAAATGCAACAATTATTTCTTCTTAGAAACTATATTGGAAAAGATAATGAAGACTTGGAAGCTATTGATTTGTTTTTGAGATGTACTATATTTCTTTCACTTAATTTGTTCTCGTTACAACAATATTTTATCTATCTTCTAAGTTTAAACGAAATGATAGCTTTTCTTCCTTTGAAATTTATTTGTAGCTATTAACGGACGATTTAACACATGTACCATTATCACACTTCAACGAATAGACTATTGATTTTACATGTTTAAATGATCACCAATTCCTATTGCGTAGAATTTCCAATAACGATTCTGCTGAAACAAGCTACGTGTTAGCTCCCCGCCATTCATCGATCGGTTCTAGGTTATAAACAAATCTTTTACGACTCGACAATGACGAAGACGGCTATATTTGTGTGTTCAGAAGGTTCATAACACAGAACTTGGATAGGATATCTTGTTCGATTCCAACTTAATATGCAAGGTTAGTAACTCCTCATTGTAATTAAACAAGTATCGACCGTTAAAGGAGTACAACATTTATCTCATTATTTGATTGTAAATAATAGACATATTTTCTACGAACTCATTTATGTAAACGTCACAGAATAAATTTATCAAAATAAAACTTAAGACTAAAGGATCTTGCAGGAGACTGTTAGTATAAGATCAGCAAATGTTGTATAATAGGTTTAATGTAGTTACATTTTCTGTGTATTGATTACGCTGTGGTCCCTTTTATCATCAGGATGATCCAAAAATGTTGAGGGCTGTACTGACTGCTGTGTTTGTTATTTCCGGGGTTCACATCTTCCTGGGAATTCTGAGCATGTGTTTGGGTGTGGTTTCCAGTATTCGTTCAGAAGTTTGGCTTGCGCACAACGTATCACCAATATGGAGCGGTGGTTTTGTAAGTTTAGATAGATTTTATTTTACAATTATTCCTCAACAGCACATACATCGACATATGAATGCTGTTCTCTCGTAAACTCTTTTTGATAATGAAATCTACCCCCAAAAAGAAGACACGCGAAGATACAACACCACGAGAGTATAAGGGCCATTTTGTCAAATTTATAGAAACACCCTTTAAAGCCTTTTAATCACTTACACAGTACACACACACACACACGGGTATAAAGTACTAACGTGGTCCGGCTATGTATATCTCATGCTCGTTTATTGCAAAACCGTGGTTTGGCTATGTATTGTGCATCACTTGCTCGTTTACTGCAAAACCTTGGACCGGCTATGTGTAGTGCATCCCATGCTCGTTTACTGCAAAATTGTGGTCCGGCTATATATAGTGCATCCCATGCTCGTTTACTACAAAACCGTGGTCCGGATATGTATAATGCATCTCATGCTTGTTTACTGCAAAACCATAACTGAAAGGTCAAGTGATAGCTGGTTCCTTATGAAATCAAATGGAATAAAAATATGATGTACACTCGAAAAGTACTGAATAGGATCTCTTTGGATTTTACAGACTACATGCATCTGTTGTTTCTCTTTCAGTTTATCATAACAGGACTAATTGGGATATTATGCGCTAAAAGGAAGTCATCATATGTTGTAAGTTATATTTAGATATACATGTATTACATGAAATGTAAACAGTTGTTATACTATGAACATAAAGAATGTTCGCGTGTTGTCGAAAAATAATATTTTGTATGATGGGGGAAATAAGAGGCTGAGACGTGCCGAGCATTTCCCCCGCACCGCGCCCATTACAAAATGAATAAGCGACGTTTTTTGACAACCCCAATGTTGTTTTAATGCTCAACATTTTTTTTAATATTTTTTACTTGGAACAAAGATGCCCCAATGAATACGATAGTTGTTTTATCAATGTATAACTATAACATGCGCTAAAAATCGGCCTGAAGTTGCACTTTTATGCCTTTTCCGGTATAAATTGTATTTTGGTGTTGCAGAATAAAGCATAGGTATTGTACATTGTCAGAAAATATTAAGTTTATTTGTACACTCCGCGAAACAGATGAGTGGAAATCTTCAGGCGTAGCTACAAACTGGTTATATTCTGCACCCTGTATTTGTCTAAACGGTTAAATGTTACTATGTTTTCAAACATTTTTTCTTAATAGTTCAAATGCAGAAATATTTGTATCCCCATTTTAAAATTTGGACGTAACGTCATTACATGTTCAATTCAAATGGCTGTATATTGCCTATTTCTTACGAAATATAACTGAATGTTGCAATATTTCTTATGTTTGTTTGTTTGTTTATTTATTTACAGATAATGAGTTTTATTGCGTTGTCAGTAGTTTCTATAGTGACTGCTGTTGTAAGCATTCAGCTTCTACGTCTTGGATTGGTGAACCACACAACCGATGGACATACATTTCAAAAGGAAAACAAGGACATTTTAATACTCATTGCTTTAGCAGTGGCCGGAACAGAGTGTCTAGTCTGCATAATATCCTCTATTTTAAGCTGCAGAGTAGCTAAAATAGCAAAGGAAGAAATGTTCAAACAAAGAGAAGGAATGTTTTACGTTAAGGTATTAGGCCAAAAAGATATAGTCGTTGTCACAAAACCTCTCCTTACTAGAGCTGAAAATACCAGCTTGTAAAGAATAATATTAGACTTATTGATTAGCAAAGAATCGATGATTGTTAAACGATATTTGTATAGTTGTTCATTTTCGTGATCACGTGACAGTATTAGCTAACTACAAGACAGTTATTGTATTCGTAAAGATATGTTCATAATTGTATTATTCAGTAAATATTTATGTACATATGTGTGTGTGTGTGTTGCTTAATCCCCCTTATGTTTTATATATATATTGCTTTCTTCTTCCAGTTTCTTTTATTTTTGAAACGTATCGTTTTTACTGAACACAAATGTTTTTGTATGCAAAATTAAAATGGAATAAGTTTCAAAGTATAGTTTGAAAATAAATTCGGAAAGTAAATGGATAGCAAATACGTGACATGGATCCTAAGATTAACCTGAAGTGAGAATGAAGATATTGGTAAGTAGTGACGATTTTACTTAAGCATGTAGTATTTAACTATTATGGACTTCTTAAGATGGAACTGTTTTCCTATAGTGTCGTCTGGTGAGTATAGTGCACGAGCCGGCAGGTGACAGAACTTTACCTCTCAAAACAACACTGTAGGAAAACTGTTCGCGAGTTTGAAGTCTATGTAGTTTCTAGTACATAATACAATATTGAATGTATATGTCAACCATAAAAAGCGCGGAAATTGATAAACGTTTAGTATAGGACCCGGATCAGTACACGAGGGGGATATTTGACCTTTTTTAGTTTCCGTCGCTAGGTAGTCTCCATTTCTGAGATAAAGTCAGTACTGTTGAAAAATAGTCAAGACGATGAAAAACGTCGATTTATATGTGTTATGTACTAAAACTAAACTATTTGTTTTCCATATGTGTTTCTTACATATAAATATATCTATCCTTTGATTTGTGTTCGTTTGCCAACTTTGTTCAGTTACTTGCTTTTCAAAATGCACAAAAATCATTTACTAAACACGCATATTCAGTAAAGGTAGTTCAATAATAAAGATTGTCTATAAGTATATCTATTTTAGAAAGACAATGACCAGGAATGTAGGCCAGGTCCCGAAGACGAGGATACTTCGGAAGCTATAGAGACACAAGATATTGAAGTAGAAGTCAGTTATTCCCTCCAGTTTCACAACAATGCCTTTTTAAATGATGGTGATGACATACATATATTTTCTTTAGCCGGGAAGTGAACATACTTATGTGAACGGACCTCATTATAATGCAATAAACAATACATATAGCAATATATTTTCTCTGTACATATATATCATAATAAAGAAATACAGCATGATTGAATATTCTAAACTAATGCATCCGTATAACTGCATACATATATAAAAATGTTCATATTTCTGTTGAGTAATATTCCAGATTATGAGGTATTTTCGAGCTGACAATTCTCACAGTGATTTGTTTACAGAGATTGTTGCTCACTGTAAGGATAATATAGCGTGAATTTTTGACATTCAATTTGAGATCGTCTCCAAGTTAAATGTTTGGCCGCAGCCAAGAATCGTTATATGGTAGTGTATCCGAAGACAAAGATAGTGTCGAATATTCTTGGATAACTTGCAGATCTCTAGATCTACTCTTGTGTTGACCGCACAACTATCCCCATAGTGACATGACGGATGACACTACATGAGCACGATAAGCCCATCCTTCCAGAACATCCATTTGTTTAGAGGGTTTTGATTATTTGGGTGTTGTTTTGTTGGCATGGCTTGTAATTTCGTATTGTTCATTTTGGATATTGCTAATCTGACATCCTGCAATAAATATGTGTCCGGAAGATGGTAGGCTTATGTAATAGAGAAGCGTGTGGAAACATGTTACCAACGCATCAATTATAAACAAACATAAGTTGTAAAAATGTATAATATAACAATAGATTACAAATGTAAAAAATTTTAACAATTTGAAAAATGAAAAATGAAAAAAGAAGAAAAAACACCAGAATTATACTAAGGTGTTTCTGATCTTTTGTTATCGGTCATCTGAGTATTGGTTCTTGTCTAATGTATGGGTTAATTTGTCAGTTTAAGAAAAAGTTATTCGACATATCTACTTAATTCTTCCAAGTTTGAAACGATTGTGCATGTTTTATATAACTCTACCTCGTCGTAGCATTAGCTAAAAATCTCTATCTATAATTATTTTGTACTTCAAAAGTGTTTAGCACACTGTAAGTAATAAATACATATTTTCATGTATGGATAGAGGATGGTATGGCTAGGGGGTTGGGAGACACGCAACTCAAATAATTTCTTAAAAGAATGTAGAATTTAATGAAAAATCACATAAGAGTAACTCCCACCTTCAGTCATAGAACAGGGTTGCGAGACATAGAAGTTAAAAAGGAGTGGGCGGGGTTTCCGTCTAATATCAAAGTAGGAAGCAGGATTGACAGAAACCTGTTGCTTTCTGAAAAGATATAAATTAAAGGGTTTCTGACACTAATGGTAATGCCTTCGCTTTTAATTTCGATCTTGGAATTCGTTCTTTTAAGTACGCTTCGGCATCTTCTAAAATACCCATCATCCGCCATTTTACTATATGAAAAAGCTGGAAATACTGATGACCTGCTTAAAAATATGCAGATTGTCATATTTCAAGAATTCACGTGAATCTCTCAAATAAAAAAATAGGATCTTACATTGGTAGGAGTGGATTATCGGTTTACCCCCAATCGAGATACTGTAAAATTGTGGTATTTTAAGTGTAAACGTCGGCCACTCGCTCACAAAATAAATAAACATACCCTTAGCCAGGCTAGCGCTTAAGCATTAAAGTCGACGTTCTAGTTATGTTGAAGAAATAAGGTCTCATTCAGGTACATTTTTGGGGGATTTTTTAAAAAATAATCATAAAAGTAGATATAAAGTAAGTGTAAAATGTGACTTTTTCAACTTAAATTCTCTGTCTCAGGATAAAGCTAGATTGCAGGATTTTGCGGAAAATAATTCAGAGCTTCATCTCCCCCGGCCGTGAAGAGCGAGTCGATTTACCCCCCCCCCCCCGAAAATTTTCTGGCTACGGGTATGATAAAGCATGGGATTTTATGTATGTCAAGTTTGTGAGGAGTCGCAGAAGTTTACACATTGATAATTTTAAAACAACCGTGTTTAATCTTTATAATTCTAATAAATAGTCGTTGCAATTTTTATAAAGCAGGAAAACAATTAAAGAAGCAAATCTATACCTCAAAATATACATTGAATGCAGACAATGTAAGAATAAACAAAACCCGTTTAAATTAATAGACAAATAAACAAAATTAATCCAATTATTTAAAACCATATTATATTTTATTTGAAATCTCGATCGATCAAATAAAAAATCATAGCTACAAACAAAACACTGGTCCCTCGTCCTTTATGATACGCTGGTGGACGACACTTTGTTTACCTTGGATACTGAAGGATGTTCACTCAGAGGAAATATCGATTATAAATTATTTTAGATGACGTAATTTAAGTGTAATCAAAACACTTATTATAAAAACATCATGAATAGAATTATTAGATGTTTAATACAGAGTTTCCTCAATTTTGTTCAACATATTGATATAAAACGATTGTTTGATATCAGGAATCAGATTTTTTTATATCAACAATTCTATTTTACCTTTAAAATTACGCAATATGGACATTAATATATATTTATTTATAAATCTTATCTTGATATCAAAATATCGTTTTAATTTTATTTTAATATAAAATTGATCTGGGATAAATAGCAAAACGGTACGTGCCTCATAACATAAAATATCAGCAATCAATATGTTGGAAAAATGGCATAATGGTAATTACTGTTCACCAAATCCCGCCATCAGGGCGAAGTATATAGGCTTTCAATAACCGGTAAGAAAAGTTATGGGATATTGATACAAGCAAGTCAATAGCACAATCAAATAGACAGTAGATTTTTATTTTGACCATTGCATTAACCCCAAGCCTTTGCCAATCAGTTTTCTTTATTAAATAAATGAAATATATATATATGTTTGTTTGATGGTGTTAAACGCCATTTCAGAAATTTTTCAGCTATATCTGTTTGATGGTGTTAAACGCCATTTTCAGAAGTTTTTCAGCTATATCATGTCGTCCAGTTTTCATTGGGGAAGGAAGCCGGAGTACCCGGAGAAAAAAACCCTGACCTGCGGTTGGAAAACGGGCAATCCTTGTAAATTACGATTGGAGTCGAGTACACCCTGCCTGCAGTGAGAATCGATATACTAACTTGATATATACTAATCGAATTTTGAAAATCCAACTATTAAAAACCTTTTTAACTAACTTTTAATCCAATAAATATAATAATATGTGTGTAAATGTTTATTTTTCGAAGGACCCATTGTTAAAAATAAGAAATAAAAAAGTGTATTGATAAAAAAGTTATTAGAAAAAAATATTTTAACTATAGCAATCAACGGCAATTAAATAAAAACGCACGCTACAATTTTATCAATTATCATACTTAACGGGAATTTGAGGACACCGTGCCCATGGTTTCATTGTATGCCTTATTGATCACAATAATGGGTATAAATACAAAGTTGTAGATAAAACGCGTTAAGTATAGTCAAAATAATGATAATTTTTTTCCAGGGAGGGAATTCCGTCAAGAAATTGTTCCCTTTTTGACAAGCTAATGTACCCGAGATAAAACAAATTTAGAGACCGAAATGTTTTCTTCAGTGTAATTGATTGATGGTAAAAGAAAGAGAGGACGTCCAAAAGAGACCTGGAGGAGGACCATAGAAAAGGAAAGGAAAGAACTTGGCTTCAGTACCTGGACAGAAGCAACAAGAGCGGCATCTGAGAGAGAAAAATGGAGAGGACTTGTTAACGGCCCGATTCTCCTCAAGGAGAGACGGAAATAAGTCAAGTAAGTCAATTGATTGACAATATAGTAAATTTCATACAATTTTATTGGACAGAATTTCGTTAATCAATTGTTATTGTGCTTTTTATTCTGTTCTCTGTTAAATCTATTAGAATGTATAAATATCTGCGATTAACCCTTTGGAATAAGCTCCAAGATAAATGGGTTTAAATCTGAATTACGAATACTTAAAAAAAACTTATCTATGTGGCCTTGAAGTACACACATTGACACATTATTTTCAGTGAATGTTTCCTGTGCCATTTTCATGCCAAAGTTCAACGATGAAGACCATGGTCGTATGAAGATGTTCGGTAGCAGGTGTCTTGAGATATACCATTAGTTTTTCTCACATACAACAAAGACATAAAATAGGAATATGTGCTTTTGCACAATAAAAAATAATTGAAAACAGATAGATAAATGTCGTTTGCACGTCATGCTCCAGGTACCGATAGGGATTGGGATTAATCTATTAAGATACAATCACAAACGAAGCATTAAAGATTCAAGGTTCAAGATATTGCTGCATCATAAATTCTAATGAGGTCATTTTCTGTACAGCGGCACGTACTGGAAGGAGAGGTTACAAGTAAAAAAATACGAGGTTCAACAAGAAAACACTTTTTTATATAAATGTTTTGTTCTCGTTTTTTTTAATTAAAAGTTTCAGACTAGTTTTTTTTCTGAATAACATATTGCTTATGGTTTGTGATGCCGCTTTCTGTCGTGCGTGTGTGTGTGTGTGTGTGTGTGTGTGTGTGCTGTATGTGTGAATCTAACTGTGCCCTTCTACTGATATTTAATCTGAAATATTGCTCAGTGAACATCAGACATAAAACTTTTTGTTCTCTTTATTTGTGTTAAATGTGTTAAAGAGATTTGGATGGATCGATAAAAACACACAGGTATAATAAAAAAAAATTTATCACAAAGCAATATCAACGTCATCAAAGTATCACAGTTTAAAATTTCCAACATGTAACGTTATCGAAGTATCACAGTTTAAAATTTCCAACCTGTAAACGTCATCGAAGTATCACAGTTTAAAATTTCCAACCTGTAACAGAAAACATAGAGCAAATAATGTTATGTTCGGGCTTAGTAGCATGGAGATAGAAAATAAAATAGGTTTTGTTTTCGTAAAAACAGATTCACATATTTGTTGTGTTTAATACAATTATAGTCTGATACAGTCGATATAAGTTTTAAAAGACTCAAATATTAATACTGACCGACACCAAAGGCGGAGGTTAATATTAATGTATGAGTCTATTAAAACTTATATCGACTGATACAAAAGACTTTAATTGTTTTATTACATAATAATCAGACAAAGGAATTTTTTGTCTCATTTGCAATAAAATCAATATTTTTGGTATGAATTTTATGTAATTGCATTGATATTATGTTGTCCCATTAACATATTTACCGTTATAGTTTCACTTTTTAATGTTCAAAACAAAACTCAAAAAATAAAAACCTGACAGCAATGTAATAGAAAAAAGGAGTCAATATTGATTTAATCAAACAATATCAGAATAAAGCCACATGACAACAACGTGATCGAAAAAGGTAGTCAATATTGGTTTTAATCAAACAATATCAGAATAGACGGTCGGGAGTTTTGGCTGGTCTTGACCAATAGAAATCATTTTAAAAATTCATTATGTAATAAACTAAAATATCACGTAACATGCAGTGTGAGGCAGTTATTTTATGTCATGCTTTGCTCGTATTCAGCGGCTGAAAGAATGTCGCGCCCTTAAAAGGCAAATGGTAAAAATGATTGGTTAAACATTGTAAAATATTGTAGTTAATCAAGCGCACTTCTCATATCGTCCTATTACTTAATACCACTGAGGATAAAATTACACGAGTCTTAAAGTGGCTCTCCCAACAGAAAAGTTTGTTTGCTACATCTGTTTGTAATCGTTTTTATTAATCACAGAATATGTACATGTATATTGATCTTGGATTATCAATCTGATTAAAATTAAATCTTGCACTTGCCCCCCTTTTTGTCATTGGTCGCTGCGGTGACAACGCAGCAACCAATACCTAAAAGGAGGAGCAAGTGAAAGATTTAATTTTAATAAGATTTTTGGATTATTGTATTAAACACACTGTTTTACGCTTTAATTCCTAGTTCGTCTATTGTCAGCTAGCTCTAGAAATTACCTTTATTGGCTATTTTCCACACAATCTCCCCCTACAACGGATTGGTATATCAACTCCAGTTACACCACCGCCTCCTCCACCACCACCACCACCTCCTCCACCTCCACCGCCTCCTCCACCACCACCACCTCCTCCACCGCCACCTCCACCACCGCCTCCTCCTCCACCACCTCCACCGCCGCCTCCTCCACCACCACCTCCACCTCCTCCGCCACCACCTCCACTTCGTTTCATTAGACGTATTGATGCACTTTCAGTATAGTCAAAAATCGCTGACGCAACTAAGACCAGAACCACGACACAGAGAAAGGATTTCATTTTCTTAAAAGAATAAAAAAACAAGTATAATATTAGTCTAATACTCAATAACAAGCGGCTCGCCACGGGATTCATACTGGTCACATAGCCGATCTTAAAATTACGTTCAACATCAAATGTAACTATAGTGAAGGATGTATTTGCACTCATTTATTAAAATTGACAAAATATTGATAGATTACATTTTGTTTTTTTGTTTTGTTTTTCTTTTTTTCATGTGTGTGTGGGGGGATCTATGAAAGTATCAGAGGTAAATAGCATTGTATACTTAATTGTAGTTAATGTGGTTTTCTTTATCAAATCATCATTTATATCAATAATCTTCTCTTTGAGTACGCAGAGCCGTTAAATTGACAAAAATATTTTAAAATTTCCATATCATAATTTAATAATTTCTTATCTCTACATTTAAAGAAAGCATAACGGTTAAGATGCACAAACTTTACTTTCCTTCCTCAACTACTTTGTGCCATGTTTGATTGAAATTAATACAAACGATTTTAAAATTTTGACATCATATTTTAACAATTTCTTAGTAATCTCCCCTTTTAAAGGCATTAACCTTCATTTTAACACCCATATTTTTATTTCACAGAAGACTTAACTTGTGCCAAGTTTAATAAAAATTAGCACAATTGTATCTTAGAAGATTTTTCAACAGAACATTATCCTCTTTGAGGAGACCGTGGCTCTATAACTCAAAGATCCTAAGTAAGATTGAAACATGTCAAAGTGATCTAAAGAACAGAATAAAAATATAAAACATGTTTACGATGACAACGCCAACAACAACAACAATAATACACTGATGAATTAGCCAAAAGCTCACCTGCGTCTTTGGTTCAGGTGAGCTCAAAACGGATCAGATCGCAGAATTCTTTAAAAAGCCGAAGAAATTAAACCAAATGTAAAACAAGAAACAATTCGGCTTTTATGGATTATATGAATTAGAATGCCTTGAGTTAGTAACTTCTATAAAAAGCAGATGTGAAACAGATAAACAAAACTTACTGTTTTATTAATTTAGCTTCACTAAAGATGTAGTTTCTTCTCGTTTTCGTCGTTTATATAATACTATGCGTACAGTGTTTTGACGTGTTTGGGGATTTCCCAAACAAAGAGAAATAAAAATGTCCAACGATCACATGACAAGGAAATGGGACAAAGGTCAGGCTACTATGATGTTTTGTTGTGGACATCGAAATAAAAACAATGTTTTTTGAGATAAATGACGTCAGTGACATTTGAGGCAAACTAATTAATCAGACGAAAGTAGTGCGACAATGGTATTTATGACGTCATAAAATTTCCCGGGGCGTAAAAAGAAACATGGCTGAAGAAATTTATTGTGCAAAATCAGATTATTAAAAAAAAATGTTAATTATTTTATATACGTCAATTATAGTAATATTTCAGATCTATTTAAAGGAAACATAAAGGGAAACAAATGCTGACAATTTGTGTGTCGTTGTTATTGTTGGATATATGACGTCCTTACTCTAAAAAGAATATTCATAGCATGCAATTTTATGTTCATGATAACTATTAAAATAAGGAAGTTAAATCTTTTGGGTTTTTTTTTGTTGTGTTCGGCTATTCCAATTCTTACAGAGAAGAAATGCAGAGTTAGAGGTAATAACCGCTAAACTTCTACTAAGAATGTAAATAACAGTTGGAGTTCAACACACTGCTCAAAGTTAGACTCAAATCGCTCGGGAGACCCTAATCTGCGGAAGGGTTTTTTGGTATATTTTTGCCTATAACTTTCGAACGGATAAACATATCGATGTAATTTAAACGGATTCTGAAAGATAATAACAATTTCTACATAATAAATATAAAATAATTTTAATTATATTGATTTAAATTATTTAAAACTTGACCGGAAGGGTTTTTTCTCTACTAAAATTGAATACGATTTTTCAACTTTAGACTCAATTTGTTAAAACATGCAATACTCCGGTCAAAATTGGTAAATATATTCCTCTAGTAAATTTTATAGCAAATCCATTGATATATAACTCAATTTTATTCATGAAAGGGAAAGTTATCAAAAGTTGACCGGAAGGGTGGTCCGTTGGAGTATTGCGTACAGTGAAATTTCAACTTTGGACTTAATTTGTAAAATCATGCAATACTCCGGTCAAAATTGGTTAATATATCCCTCTAGTAAATTATATAGCAAATCCATTGATATATAACTCAATGTTATTCATGAAAGGGAAAGTTGTCAAAAGTTGACCGGAAGGGTGGTCCGTTGGAGTATTGCGCACAGTGAAATTTCAAATTTGGACTTAATTTGTAAAAACATGCAATATTCCGGTCAAAATTGCGTAATTAATATATTCCTCTAGTAAATTTTATAACAAATCCATTGATATATAACTTAATTTTATTCATGAAAGGGAAAGTTGTCAAAAGTTGACCGGAAGGGTGGTCCGTTGGAGTATTGCGTACAGTGAAATTTCAACTTTGGACTCAATTTGTAAAAACATGCAATACCCCGGTCTAAATTAGTTATTAGATTCCTCTAGTAAATTTAATAGCGAATCTATTGATATATAACTCAATTTTATTCATGGCAAGAAAAATTGTCAAAAGTTGACCGGAAGGGTGGTCCGTTGGAGTATTGCGTAGGCGATTGTTATGTTTCTCCCGTTGTTTTATTTGAGGAATCTCCTTTAATACCTTTTTTAATGCATGAGAGAAAACATGCTAATTGGCACGAGAGTTTGTTTACTTTTCTTAAATTAAAAAATACCTAGGCTTGACAAAAAGAACATTCATTTCGTTCTTGTTTCCCAAATTGTCCAATTATGTTTTGTTGGAATCATTTAAAAGAAGACTTCAAATTGTGGCTGAAAGGACGAGTGGTGTCCGACAACATAAAAGTGTTCATTGACCATTTAGATAAAATGCTTCACTCCGAGAGCGAAGAAGAGTTTTCTAATTTAAGGATTAAATATACTTCAAAGAGCCCCCCCCCCCCCCCCCCGAAGTGTTAGAACATTATGACAAACAAATATCCCAGGCTATAATTAATCACTCAGGTTGATGGCTTATTGAAAAATATCCGGGCATGTATGATCCTTATTCGGAAATAGCTAATAATCTTTCAGAAAGAATGATATGCTGTTTTAAAAAGAGAAAATGATTGGAAAGAACTTCCTGTAGATCTTTTAGCCTTAGGACTTTATTACATACAAAATCTTTAAAATTTTGAAATATTAAGAGGCCGGTCTGGAGTTGGTTGAGGCCGGTCTGGAGTTGGTAACTATCACTTGAAAAAAAAGAGTTTAACAGGGCTTTTATCGAACCATCTGATTGTATTTTCCCTAAAAGAATAGTTTGTCCGGACGAAATCATTGAATATATCAAAAGTGAGAAGCCTGTGTCATCAAAAGGAGAAGTTGACTATTAATTAATTATGACGAAATTAACGAAACAACAGTATGCTAACAGGTAATTAACAAACTGCTACATGACACGGTATTTGACGAGGCTAATCAACACTGTAATCAACCTGTAATTCAATTTCCTGCCTTTGATGTGAATTGAAGTAGTTCGTTTTATTATTGACAATAATTAAATAACTTTAGTTCCTCAACAAGGGGCATTTATTGTCCACGGTAGAAAGGGAAAATATTGTGTTACACTATTTCTGAAAGTAACATGTCGGTGCGAATCCACTACTACATATGTTACCACATTTTTGCGGCAAAGATGAGCATAGGATTAGAACCAGTAGAAAAAAAACTGAGTTATTAATTTAAGGGCATTGTGCCACCATACATTGTCTAAAAAGTGTAAAAAGAAAATTGATAACAAATCCTGTAGGAAACATCCAAGATTTAATGATAACGAAATTGAATTCAAACCAGCTCCAGATTCGGCCTTTTCGTTAAACACTCCTCTCAAAATTGAGGTTAAAATCAAAACACCCTCAACAGTAGAAAGCTCGAAATCTTTAAAAACTCAAAAATCAAAACTCGTTCTCCCCCGTAAATCGAACAGACAAATAAATTTAAGTTTAATAAAAGAAGAAACAGCATGTAATAATGTACGTAGAGCTCCAAAATATGTTTCAAGAAACAAAGATGCCGTTGAACAAAATAAAAACCTGCCCGTAAAAAATAGAAGATATTTTGAAGAGAAAACTAACTGTATTAATGAACCTATTTCGGATTTGTCAGATGCTACAACATTAACTTGGGTGGGAATTTGTAAACAACATCATAAACAATCAATATTAACTAACGAACATTTATGTTCAGACAATATCATAACTGCTCAAAATATACTTAAATCCCAGTACCCAGAAATAAACGGGTTTCAAAATACCACATTAACACCAGTTAAAATTTAGGACAGGTGGGTAAGAAACTGGTTTTAAATTTCAAAAATCACCATCATGTCAAATTCACCATCACGGTCGAGTCGAGATCATTAGGTTTTGTCAATGCAAAATTCTAAAAATGAAATTTATATTTTGGACAGTTTATCATTAAAAATTACCACATGTTTGGAATATCAGTAAGATCAAATTTACGGCAAAGAGCAGAATAAACTTGCTAAAATGCGTGAAACGCAGAGGCACAACGGAAACGTTGATTGCGGAAATAAATAAATAAATAAATAAATAAATAAATGAATGAATGAATGAATGAATGAATGAATGAATAAATAAATAGTTTTTGAATTTGAAAACAAGCATAGCGGGGAAATCTGTAGCATTATGCAAGAAATGAAAATAATAATTTGTTGCACAATGATTCCACCGCCTGATGAGATCTGTTGAGGGATCGAAATGGTTGTTGTTATGTTAGACATTAAAACATTATTTCAAAGTAGAATACATTTCAACATTTCATATTTTGCAAAATTTCGTTTCATATATAATATATTGAATTATATATCTTTGTAATTCAATATTTTGAAGCTGTTGACAATTAATGGCTTATTAATTAATAGCTGACATGTGAATTCAAAACATCGTGGAAAAGAAATTCCAACAAATGTGTCCTATGGCTGATTTTTTCACAGAACATGCATCCAATCCGGTTAACTTTTTACAACTTTCCCTTTTATGAAACAAAATTATGTTATATACCTATGGGTTTGCTATATAATTTACTAGAGGGATATATTAACCAATTTTGACCAGAGTATTGCATGTTTTAACAAATTGAGTCCAAAGTTGAAATTTCACTGTACGCAATACTCCAACGGACCACCCTTCCGTTCAACTTTTGACAACTTTCCCTTTCATGAATAAAATTGAGTTATATATCAATGGATTTGCTATAAAATTTACTAGAGGAATATGTTTACCAATTTTGACCGGAGTATTGCATGTTTTAACAAATTGAGTCCAAAGTTGAAAAATCGTATTCAATTTTAGTAGAGAAAAAACCCTTCCGGTCAAGTTTTAAATAATTTAAATCAATATAATTTACATTATTTTATGTTTATTATGTAGAAATTGTTATTATCTTTCAGAATCCGTTTAAATTACATCGATATGTTTATCCGTTCGAAAGTTATAGGCAAAAATATACCAAAAAACCCTTCCGGTTTTTCCACCCTTCCGCAGATTAGGGTCTCCCTCCAGTAAGTCATCTTGTATAATATATTTACAGAACTGGTGTGGACACAAAAATGTCTCGCCTGCATTCCGCATCAGTAACGAAAATATAATTACTTCATGAGGAAAATATATACATGTAAGACATTCTTACTGGGAAACTAACCTAAATAAAGACCTTAACGTAGTCACTGGACCGTGAAATTGAGATCAAGGTCAGGTGACACGTTTCTGACTGTCATGTACCTTTTACTCGAAGTCTAAATACCACACATTGTCATTATACAATCCATGGTAACTGAGGAACTAAATAAACCCAATAACTTTTTTTAGTCACTAAACTTCGAAATGAGGTCAAGGTCAGGTGACCACTGGACCAAATTTGGTTGACCTATAGCTTATGTTAACAAAGATATAAAGGCAAAATGTTGTGTTAACGCCGACGCCTCTGGATTCTCGTATATGTCTCGTAACAAGCGACTTTTGTCGCAGGCGAGACAAAAAAAAAATAACTATCATTGTTAGTTTGAGTTTGGCCGAAGTTTGCTGCAGTAATAATCCGATTGAGTTTGTCGGATAAACGGAAGAATTTATACCCGTTACTCGTAAGCTGCAGACATTGTCAAATATCCGGAAACATTCTGTATTTACGTTTTTCAAAATACGTCGTCGTCGGTCATTTCGTCATATATGGATAATTATGACCTAATTGTTGTAAAATCCCGCTAACTGGCAAACTACAACCAACATTCCATAGTAATAATAATAACGTATGAAAACCCACCATTCGGGGTTCTCAATTTTACTTATTTTGTAAACGTAACTAAATAGAGACACGAAATGTCAATTAAGAAATAAACAAACAGCGGGTATTAAACGGCAATAAAGAGTGATCTTCATCACAAAACCTCGACCTCTCGACCTCGAGATTGTGCATGGCTCGTACCATCGCAAAAAACCAATAAAAATCAACAACAACAAAACACACACATACACAAAACAAACACAAAAATACACAGAAAAGCGACGGTACGATTCTAGTGCAATCTTTTTGGGGGGGAAATAAACAGATACATCTTATTTGTATTTTATTGCATAAGATATCGTTTTTCTTCCCCTAAAGAGATACGTACTTGGATTCTAGTCATTTTCACAAGTTTTGCTTTCTATAACAAAAAACAACAATGTTCTTTACAATTTCACCAAAAAATTACAGATACATGTGAAAAAATGTAAAAATTATTGATACTTGCTTTTGATAAAAACTTAAATAATTTTGTCGATGTCGAAAGGTTCTAACATAAGAAATATTTTGATAGTATAAAAAATTCAAAAACTTAAACTGCTATCTGTGTTTATAATTTACAATAATTTTAATGCCCAATTTTCACGTTCTCCTTGGCTTGCTTTCCTGACTTCTATTACTGCATGTAAATGATATTTAACTATCTTCTTATTTTTTTAATTTAATTTTTTTTTTTATTTATATAGATGTACGCGACTTGTTTTCTATTAAATTGTGTTAGTTTATCCCCAACTCCTGTTTAGTATGTAACTAATTTTTATTTAGCGTTAATATATATTTTTCATATAACTTTTATATCTTCAATTCCGAATTAAGTTCTACGGAGTTTAATTCTACTAGACGTCCCCGATATCCTATGAAATAATCTGTAAATATGGTACTCGAACAGCTGTTATAATATTCTAGTTAATTAATTTTTGTACTCGCGCCTTTTAGTTTGTAGTAGTAGCTTTTGATATGAAAAACGTGTTGCATCTACAACGAACTTTACATCAGTCCAAAAGAAAACACGAAATCCGCTACCTTTTCTTTTAAATTGTCGTTTGTTTCCTTCACTCTGTTGCTATAATTTCATAACATTTACATTTGTGAAAGTAAACTGATGTATAATTTGATATACAAATGGAATCATTTTCACCAAATCTATTTTGTAAACGCGTGTATCTTAAATGTATATAGATTGTGCAAAAGATGTTATCACGACTACCCATGTAAATGCAGACTCCCTGCATTAGATGGGAAAGAAAATAGCATTGTCAATACCTCGTATATAATTCACACATGGTACAACTTTTCATATATTTTGGTCTCTCTACTTAATTTTAAAAAATGAAAAACTGTTTGCAATTCTCACTAATTGATACCTCCAGCTTCCATTCCAAATATCATTCTGATAAATAAAATGTAGAATATCAGGTGCTTTGGGACCTTATGTGACTAAGATTCTGTGAAAGTTTAATAAAATTCCATGGAATGGTGTGGTAAGTGTCACGCACGGACAGACTCCACTATCGCTATATATACCCCTACTATTCCATCAGGCGTATAAAAACGGTTACAAAAAAGTTAGGTAAACATTCTTCAGCTCCAAAGAATATATTTCTTTTTTCTGTGTGTAATATTTCTGTAGCATATAAATGTATACAGTACATCACAGCTAAATGATATTTCAGAGCATGTGTTTTCTATATGCTTTTTCAAGCAGAGGATTGCTGAACCCCAACATGCTAATAAATCTAGGGTTATTAATTGTAGGTTGAGCTCCTCTCTACGTTAATTTTATCTTCTTGTCATATATCTTCTCTCGTTCAAAGTTTACACCAAGTGAACCATAAGTAACACAACGTACACGACGTACGTCACAAGGGATGTAAGATATGCCCACACTTTCCTAAAGCTTGATGTATGTATCACCCCTGTGTTTATTGGTGTTTTTGTTATTTTTCGTTGTGTACAAGTTTTGTATCTGAAATGCTTGTTGTGTTCATGAGACGTTGTAACAAGAATATATTTTGGAACGAAATATAAAAAAAAAAGAAAAAGGAAAAAAAATCAACAGGACACAACTTAAGCAAATAATCAATATTATTGTTCTTGCAGAAAACCATATGGTTCTAAATATTAACGAACATTTTTGATTAACACTGACAATATACAATTACTGAAAACAAGTATCATCTATATTGTGTTCAGAAAACAAACAAACGTTTCAATTAGGTTATCGAAACAATGGACATTCAATTGCAAATAATAACAAATAAAATAAAATAAAAACAGTATTTGTCTTCAAAGTTTGTTAACCATAATTCAGTTAAGACCCCTAAATTAACTAAGTTGTAAATGGCATGTGCCTCAGTTTATTGGCTAATCAGATTACCCGAATAACTCAATTTTTATTGCCTTTGAATTTGCTAATTATATGGAAACTTATTTACTTTTATGTTTTTCCAATGAATATGTTAAGCACTACTTTTTAAAAAGCAGTATTTTTTGGCAATTACCACTTTAATTCCACCGAATATTTTCCCACTTATGTAATAAACAGTATAGCTGTGACACTAATTTTCAATTACATGTATTATTATTGACCCTAAAATGAATGTAATAACAAAATACCGAACACCGAGGAAACTGTCAAAAAGACGAACCACAAATCAAAAGAAACCGGCAAACTCCAGAACTAATTACCAAAAATATAGTAACTACAGCAATGTTCTTGATTGGTACAGGCTTTTTAGAAGAAATGATGGTTAAACCAGGTTTTATGGCATGCCAAACCTACCGCTTACATTACTGTAGTGTGTGAGTTGGTTTGTTGATTAAAATGGATGCGTGTCAAATACGAATAGTCATTAATACGTAGTATCCAAAATCATCGTAACACAATCACTGTACACTAAATTCACAAATTGGGAAACCTGTCTTCAACCATTTATTAAAATCTGCAACCATGTATCAAAACTGATTTTCCATACTGTTTAATTCTTAATAATCCATGACAGTTATTATACATATCTTGAAAAGAGAAACAACTCAATATCTGGGTTTTAGCATTCTTTTGACATCGTATAATTTATATTCGAAATTTTTGTTTTTGTGACAGTGGTTTTCTGTACCAACGATTTTGTTCATGTAACAATGCACAACCACGATATTGTACAAATTTGAATTTTCTCTTACAGGGATACAGAGCTTTTATAATTAAACTAATTAAGATAATATACGCATGATAATCATCATATTAGTAAATGTATATTTTAAGATGATTAAGTCCATTAGTTTATATTGTGTTTTTTCTCAAGTTTTTAGTATGCAGAACAATCCATCTGATCTATGCTGGGACCATACTGGGAGGGTTCCCAGTGCTCGACCACAGAGCAGCCCAGCGCGTCCCCGGGTGGCGGATAGGGGAGACCCTCTTGTTGGGGGTTGTCAGGTCATAATACGGAAAGCCTGACCGCGGACCGTAGTGGGTAACGTGTTTGGAGAGGTACACGCTCCTTGCACGATAAAGACCCCTTTTGTTGATTTCGAAAAAAAGTTGGCTCATTGTAGCCGCAACAAAAGGCTAAATTTTTTGCCCCTACCCAAAACTCCATAATTTTCCAGTGGCAGTCAAAATTGTATTCCCAGTGACCCATCCCACCCCCATTTTTCGTCGACTTATTGTTTGTTAACTTGTTCCCGTCCTGAATATAGCTGAAATACTGCTCGCTGGACGTAAAGCAGACATCCAATCAATCAATCATCTGATCTATGATAAAGCTTCTTCATTGGTAACCATCTAAATTTCGGAGTCTGTTACAGTTTACTGCATTTTACACATGTATTTCAAATTTTTGTTTCTTGATAAGTTTTGGACATAAGTAACTTTATATTAACATTTTTGCATTTTTGTACGTGTCACTGTTCTCTGGAAAATTCTAGTGTTGATGTATGCTGTACTTTAGATACTTTGTTGAGTGATTTATATGATTAGATAACGAGAAAGATGTATTAAAATAAATATTTATTATCTCATTGTGAGACAAAATCCAAGTCGTCATCAGTTTTTCATTTTTCAAGGGTCTGAAAAGTAAAAAGAAACATTCCAAAGTCAACAACATATTAAAGAAGCAAATCATACTTTAAAATCAGTTATTATTTTAAATAGATATATTTGTAATAATTTAAATTATCGAAATATAAAATTATTAGGTTTTAGAGTTGTAATTGCAATAATGAAACAAAAGAAAAACTAGACAAATGATAAACAATAAACTTAAGATAAATAAAAAAGACTCAGTTCTTATTTTTTAAGTACCTTACTAAACACGAATGTAACATATGTTCTTATGAGTACACCGCGTATTATTGTATAAGACTACAATAAATTTACGAATCTATATTGGTTAATGTCGCTTGTTAACACGCAGAAGAAATTATATTTTGAAAATGTTTGGTTTATCTGTACTGTATTTGAAGATTTGAACATATATATTTTAAAGAAATGAAGAAAACCGATTAGTACGATAAAATGTTAAAATTACCTGTTTTACTTCTTTCCGCGACACCATCTTCCCAAACAACCTATTCCAGTTCCACCACCGCCTCCGCCTCCACCACCTCCTCCTAATCCTCCACCGCCGCCTCCACCTCCGCCTCCACTGCCACCTCCTCCACCGCCACCTCCACCACCAAGTCCGCCTCCTCCTCCACCACCACCGCCTTGACACTCAGCCTGGTTAACAAGTGTTGCCACTACCAGGACCAAAACCATGACACCGAAGAACGACTTCATTGCACCTGTAAGACGACATTTCTTAATAATCGTTCTTATATACGTTTGCAGTATTTTTATCACACGTGCCCGAAGGTGTAAGGTTATGGAGAAAAGAAAAACTTTTCAATATCAATTTCTTAAAAAATATTAAACGGTATATATTAAACAAATTTCTGTTATATATGCAACAATCGATGAAATACGTATTTAATCTGCAGTATTTATTAGCTCTCTGTGTTTACATAATAAATGTTAAAATGTTAAACTAAAAAGATAAAAAAAATCTTCAGAATAACTGTCTAAACTATGAAATGGATCTTAATACCACGTTTTTAGTTAATGTTTCGTACTATAGAATTCCGTACATTTTTTAGACATATAAAGTATAAAACTACTTACTTGTTAATGCTTCTTAACTAGAAATGTGATTCCTTATACGTAAACTCCTCCTATATATATTATCAGTTGCTAATGTCAGTGTAATTTATTTATAATATTTGCCATGTTTTGCAGACAAATAATAATAATAATAATAAATTAAAATAATAAATTTATTCTGACGTAATTTTTTCCAACCAAATTACGAGGAAATAAGCAAAGATCAATTTATTATATGTCATTTTTTGCTGTGGTCATCATGGACAAAACTGAAGTTCATTTTTTTAAACTGTCGTGCTTGACACTTGACAAATGACCTTACAAAAACACTATATAATTTTATTTATAAAGTTATAATAACATCCTGTGTCATTAACCTCTTTAAACAGCAAATTCTTTACAATGTTACTTATTGCGATACTCGATTTTTGTGTTCACGTAATTTGTATACAAATATGTGGTCCAATGTATCAGTAAATGTTGATTACCTAGGTAAAATTACATATTTAAAAACTTTGGGAAAGCTTGATAATTTTGAAAATATAAAATATATAATAATGTTTTTCTTGTGCTTGTAATTATAATTAACATTCTGTTTTACATTCGTTTTCGTTTTAATTTCTGTTATTTATGTAATATATGTGAAATGACCTTGTAAGTCGCATGTATAATAAGCAACACAATATATTTGACATTTTTAGTTATATTCATATTCTAATAATATAATATAAGTAAACGCTTTTATATAGAGTATTTCTTTGCGTAATGTAATTTTCGCGCTCCCTAATCAGAATGAATAACTCTTTAGTTTTTTCCTAATTTTTCGAGTGTTTTTAATGTCGCGTTTCCAACTTTTACCGCGAATATAGGGCAAATAAAATCACGCGAAAAAACACTGATACGGTATAATTTGGAATCGTACCCTTAACAAATTGTATTCTGAATAGTGCAATGAATATAACATAATCAGAAATGCCATTTTTAGCAGAATCGATTCCGAACTAATACACTTGTGCATTTAAAATTTGTCAACAATGTCATGAATATGAAATAATTGTTAAAACTAATGAATTAAATGTTGTAGATATGGGACGTCTTCGGAGATCTGATAAGATAAAAAAAATCAAAGGAGCTACATTATTGTAGCTACAGTAGAAGCTTATGTTCTTTATGTAATAATAATTAGTCGACGAAAATATGTAACACTGAAAAACAAAACAATACGAAACTGTATCTGTAAACAGGGACCCAACATCATAACAACAGTAGAGACAAATATAAAAGACGCAAAAGTATAACTTGTGAAAGAAATACAAAAATATCAGACCCAGACTTGAAAAAATGTAAGACTGTTGCAATGTGAAATAAAATAAATTTAGCGTTTTGGGGTGACACGTCGAACCGCGGATATTATCTACAGAGTACCATAAAAAGCCAACCCAATTAGATAAGTTGACATAAATAAAGACGATGTGTACTATTAACATCTTTGGCTGTGACTGTGGCAGACATCACTTATTCTTGAATCGACTCACATCGTCTAAGTGTCGCATTCTCATCAGACATGCAGTAGAAACTACTCAAAGGTTGTCAGGTGTGTAATTATAATACGTATTAATTCCGCATAAGATATTTATACCACTAAAACCAAACGGGCGTTTTCCCCTAGTACATTAGTTTAGTCCTTTGCAGCCAATATGAAAGTTTCAATGTATTTTACACTCATATATTTACAACTCATTGTGGTACTTTTTTCATTTTCATTTTTTTACTACCACCTTATCTCTCCCCAAAAACAAAAATTAATTGAATGTCTTCTAAATGTTGAGTGACTCATATGTCAGCTTTATTTAGTTTCAAAAGCGATGCGAACAAATGTTTACGGCCACTGAAAAAGTATGAAATATTGAGTAAGTGCTTATTGAGACTACAATGTTTTTAAATCTTCAAAAGGAATCTTCATTGTTCCAGTGGCGTAGCACTCTCTAAACAAGTTACTTACTACGACACACGGTAAGGCGTTACGTATTAGAACATGACAAATCCACAACGAGAGGGCTTCTATTCACCACCTAGAGACGCGCTGTGAAGAAGCTATGTGGATCGAGCACTGGAAACTTACCGTCATGGTCCCAAGAGAATATTGGTTGATTGCTTATTTGCTTAACATCATGCTAGCAATATTGGAGCTATATTCAGGCGGAGGCTAAGTATACTAACATGAAATTAACGGGCGAAATAGGCGAACTAACGGAAACAAAATTTGACTGTATTTAGAACAGATTGGAATATTGGGTTGAGCCTTTTAGGCAGCTACAATAAGCCTACTCGTTGACAAATCGATAAAAGCAGTCATAAAAGCAGTCTTTTTGATGCAAAGATGCCATGTGGTTGGAAAATTCATGCAGAAGATAAAATTCTTGTCAAATTATTGCACTGGTAACTAATATACCATAGAAATAGCTTATATTCCTGAGTGTTGAGTAAAAGATTTTCTTTATAGTTGCAAATGTTTGAGACAAAAAGTTCATTATTTTTATTAAACTGTTAAAATCCAAATATTAAAAAGATTTCATAGTACACCTTAAACTACTAATATCGTTTTATTACGTACAATCAGAATAATATATTTTTTCGCTTCTCTGACCTAACGTGACAATTACAGGAAACTTCGTTGATTCAATTCAATTTTTTATTACGTAATACAGATAGCACGGAAAGCAAACGAACAACAACAGTCAAAAGTACAAATTCTGATCCCGAAAAATATTAACAAAACAAAAAGTGAGTAACCCGAGCCCAATAACGCCATGTGTGCAAATGGGTAATTTGGACAAAAAAGCATTGCATTTTTTATTAGATTTACTATTGATTTTTTCTTGTTAATAAATATCATATCTCTTTTGAAAATATGACTGCAGATAGTTTTCACAATTTTAACAAATCAGCACAAAGTAATTGTGATACGATGATCATTTGATAAAGTGGCGTATGATACCCAGCTATTTTCATTAACACACCAACTCAAACAACAGTAATTCAAGCGTATAGTTTGGCATGCCATGAAACTTGTTTAACCCACCATTTTGTTTGCAATTTTTGTACCAAGTCAGGACCATTGATGTTGTTGCTATATTTCTGGTTGATTTTGGTTCTCAAGTTGCCGGTGTCTGTGACTTAGACTTGTATTTTTGACAGTTTGGAGTAAGGCTTGATCAAATCTGTATGACGTCACTAAGATGAGGAACGGACAATAAGTTATAAAAGAGTTTTCTCCCCCATCTTTGTGACAGATACTTTAAATAACTATAATTTGAGACTGGCTTGATGTAAATAATATTAACTATATGCTTTTAATTTATGGTATTCTGCGCTATGTGTAATGTTAATTAGAATGTCCTCGTATCCCTATAATTCTGTCGGGATTCATATTTTTACATTAACAACAAAACCAAATTTAACTATATCATTCTGTATTTATTGAAAATACATCACACATCAGAACAGCAGGACGGACTTGTTTGAAGAGCCTGAAAGTATATAAATTGTAAGTGATGTAACTATGAGTTTTCTACTTCAGACAATTATTCATTGACCTACCATATGACAATATTTTTAAACACATTACTGTCTTTAATATATCAATTAAGTTTTATTTGTTTATCAATTGAAAAAAATAATAGATATAAAGTTTGTATTAAAGTCATGATAAATTAAAAACAACCTATTTGTATTGTTCAACGTTAAATTTTATTCACAATTTGTCTTCCTTTCAAAAGATTTTTTTTAGTTATGAGTTCTTTTCAAATAAAACTTGCATTACATAAATACATAAATTACCATTTTTCTGAGTTGTCTATTTGCCAAATCACTTTCCAAATCCACTACCAATAAATCCTTTTCCAAATCCACCACCACCAATAAGACCATTTCCAAATCCACCACCACCAATAAATCCTTTTCCGAATCCACCACCACCAATAAATCCTTTTCCGAATCCTGCACCGACCATAAATGATCCAGAACCATCACCACCACCTCCTCCACCGCCGCCACCTAGAAATCCACCTCCACCGCCTCCTCCGCCGTCTCCTAGGAATGCACCGCCGCCTCCACCTCCACCTCCACCGCCTCCTTCGTCACCACCTCCACCATTAGCCTCAACATTGTCAAACACCGTTGCCACTACTGCGACCAGAACCATACCACACAAAAGGGATTTCATTGTTCCTGTAAAATAGACGAATTCGTGATGTCCATTGTCGTAGTAGATCAATTGTAAATTCACATCTAAATCCGTAGAGTAAACACTATTGCAGTACTAGATAACTAAATAATATAAAGACCTTAAATTTCAAATTTGAATTGGAAAAATTATATACAGACTAAGAACTATATTTAACGTCTAATCGCTTACCTTAAATTGTGTCAAACCAATTCTTGGCTCATATTCTGTTTATTCGGTTTATATATGTTTAAAAATGACACAGAAATTGACCTTTGTCTAAACAAGGAAATGACCAAAGAGGAAACATTAGAAGTGTTTATGTAGTGGTCACCAATCAAGGTTAATGTTGACAAATTACCTGCGTGGTCATGAACATTTATCAGACCATGTAGTTTTACTCAAACGTCATAACAAAAACAACGTTTTATTAGCCGTCCATTCTATTAAATTTGAAGATTAGTTTCTTTGCGCCGATAAATGGTCAGTGCAATGTTTCTGAATTCATACAATACGAAGATTTAAATTTCGTTTGTTTAACTAATATACTTGGTAATTAAAAACAAAAAATTATCACTGCGATTCTTTAACTAGAGCAGTACGCGGATCAGAGCGTTAACATAATCGGTCGAAAAGTTTGTGCCTGCTAAGATTTTGTCTTATTAAAATATTACATAACAATATCCGTAATGTAATAAGTGTTTGTTAACTTTAACATGTATTATTTATACACAATATATACTGCTGTAAGACAACACGATTCAATTCAACAAACTGTTGCCAGATATGATTATCCTTTAATCAGATATCCATGTACGTCTTATATAAAATGTCTGATTGCATTTGGTAGATTTTTTGGAACAATCCACTGTCGTTACAACTGTCATGGAAAGTAAAAAGGTACACTATCAACTTTGGAGCAACAGCAACAAAATCCCTGTTCGAGTAGCAAACAGAAGCGTCTGGTAAAAAACTAAGAATACCGATCACTCAAGCTAGCATAACGTTTTAGTTGCGAATGTAGATCTGATGCAATAACAATATAAATAAAATAAAAGTTGAAAAAATGAACTTTTCACATTTGTCGTAGAGATAATTTTGTATTTTACATTTTTAGACGATTTCCGAAATAGTTTTGATTGTATCGGTAGTACCTTCAATCTTTCATTTCCCTTAGATAGTATAAATGCAAATAGTTACCGAGTTTAGCGTTGTTCGGTGACATTAATTATACTATAAAGTGACGTTAAAGGTTTGGGCCAGCTTCTTCAATAGACCTTCAAACCTACTACAAGAACAAAAACAACTAATTAAAATGCGCATTGAAAAGTTGCTGTAAAGCACTCTTGTTGTCTAAAATGAAGTTATTTGTTGTTTTTATTTAAAAAACAAAAACTAAAAGCTGTCAATTGTGGTAACGTCTGACATTCCAGCTGATACGTTTATAATTTCAAAATTCAATTGTTGTTTTCCGGTCCATACAAAGTGTTTCTAATACAATTAACGATTTCTACAACGTGAAACGTCATTATCTGTATTTGTTCAGAAAATTAAACGTATTGATGTTTACATTTTAATTTATTAAAGTACTTATTAAATCATGTTATACTCTTTCTTAATATGTTAGGTCGTTTTATTCGTTTACATGAACCTGCATTACTATTTACAATACATTTTTTGCACTAGTGCAATGAACAAATTTCGAAATATTAACGCATACACGAGATACAGATCAAGAGGACTGTTAACCTTTTATAATTTTGAAACAATACATGTACTTAGGTGTAGACGGCCTTAGTAGGATTTGGTACAACGTTTTAGAATTTAAATGATAAAAGCTCGATAGTCGGATTTGGCAAATCTTTTTGGAATTTCAATGATAAATGCTGTACAACATCTTATCCGTTTGGATTATAAATATATTTCGGTTTGAGCGCCAATGATGAGTCTTGAATAGACAAAACACGCGTCTGGCATAGTGAATTTTATATCTTGGTATCTATGATGAAATCGGTGCATTGCTTTTGCGCCAATTGGTATTTCATTTGCACCAAAAAAATGTTTCATTTGCGCCACAAACTTTACTTCATTTGCGCCACAAATAAAACTTTGCATTTGCGCCAAACACAGGTAAATAGTATAGATGAAAATAAAAAAATATATAACATTTATACTTTTACTTGTATTTGCCTCTTCCGTTCGCCAGCATTACCTGTTTCCCTTGCTCACCACGGGGAGGTGGAAGTAGGATTTCGAGCAAGATATATTAAGTGACTAAAACGAAATGTAAAAATCATAAATTCTAAAATGTTACGCAAACTGACTAAAAAAAATATATACACTATAAGAGCACTAGTGTTAAAATCAGTTATAATCTCCATAAAATCACTGTAACAGTTAAAATTTATAAATCGGTTCTGGCGCAAAATTTATACGCAACTGTACGGATATAATCCTTTCGGGAAAGTTCACCTCTGGTGTACATTGTATACTTTTCAATAAGATAGTCGTCCTTCTCTTTCTGGCATCGTCTGATAACGGCTGGAGTATCCATAGATCTGGCTTTGATATAAGTTGTCGTCTGAATTTTCTGTATTACGTCAATATAAATAAAAATATTCGGGTGGTGTGAATTTAGTAAATAATAACCATATATATAAAACATATTTTCCCGCTTTCTATTACCTGAAATTTACCTGTAAAATATTTACCTGAGAAATGGCGCAAATGAAATACAAGCTTGTGGCGCAAATGAAATACCCCAAATTTCAAAAATTGGCGCAAATGCAATACGCCCGATGAAATATTTTATTTGATAAAATAGTCACTATACTGAACACTAAAACACAACAATAATTACACTTTACAACCTGACAGTTTAACAACATGAACGTCTAAGCATAAGGCCAAAAAATACGTGTACTACGATTGATATATGTCTGTTGTAAACAACTAATTAACATTTATGACATATCTAAATATCCAGCATTTACATTTGTTTTCTAAATCGTTTAATTCTTTCCCTAAATAAAGCCTCTGTGACGAAACTAGTAACGTATCGCTATATACTATTACAAACGATCACTGATAATATTAGTTTAAACGAATGTTGTATTGTTCTTTTTATGTTCGTTCTTCTTTGTGTTTTTTAAATAATTATTTTTATAG
Source organism: Limnoperna fortunei (assembly GCA_944474755.1). NCBI lineage: Eukaryota > Metazoa > Mollusca > Bivalvia > Mytilida > Modiolidae > Limnoperna > Limnoperna fortunei. The sequence continues at coordinate 45,003,968 of OX104113.1, forward strand.
CAAATACATAACCATTGCCGTCATCAACAACATCTAAAAACTGTTTTAAAAATTAAACTGATGTTATATGTGATAGATGCTATGATCTTGAAGGACCCGAGTGCACCCATACTTTTTCTTATTGGGTTTAGATGATTAATTTGGGGGTTTCCTGTTTCTACTTTATGTCGTGTGTCGGTTTTCTGTACAGCATGTATGTATGTCTTATTTTTTTAGACATTATTGTGCAATATGTTTTATTTTAAACATTAATATTTGCATAGGCTTCAGTGTAAAATAAAATCATCCAGACATACTATAAGAGAAGTATTATCTGATATAAATTAATGCATACACAATTAAATTTTAATTTCAGTTTGGAAAAAAGCAATAATTGCGTAGTGTATCACCAAATACACATTTGCATATATGTACAACTTGTTTCAATCGATTTAACTAGGCATTTGAACCTAAGCCATGCGATAGCGGCTATTTCGATTTTACTATTAGAATAAAAATAGTCTTATAAGAGAACCATCCAAATTATATTTGAATCAAATTAGGCTAGATTTGATTTAAATTTTGTTTCAATAGTGTTTAACACCATTTTCGTGCATTTTTATCCGCTGGTCTATGACACATTATGGTATACAAGTGTTAATCCGTATGTCAGCATGTTTGTCCGTCAGTTCGTAGTCTACATCACTGTATCTTGAGGGTGGGTAGATTTTCTTCCAACTGCACAATTTGTTGATTATGTTAGCTTCATAGTCTTTACACTTATTGGTAAATGTTTCAGATTTTTACGTTATACAATTATTGGACGTTCGTGAAAAAGGGAGAATTTTATAGTTTTGAAACTCGAACTCGAAAAAAGCTTTCATTAATTTCCTTCAGATTTTGGTGAATTATTAATATTGACAGTTGAGATTTATCTCTACAATGCAGATCGAATTATGCATACACTAAGTGTATAGCTCTCTTATCCTTATCTCAAGACAAGCTAACATGCGCTCATTCAGCTATATCGTGGCCTCAAGTTTTTATTGGATGAGGAGGAGGCTGACGTACCCAGAGAAAACCCCGACCTTCAACAGAAAAACTGGCAATCTTTCATAATTAAGATTAGAAATGGAGGATGAAACGTTGTCATAGAAGAAGCCTTTTTGGATATTTTTCCATTTTTCTGCATGTATGTTATTATAAGTCATGCCATGGTAGCTATCTTAATTTAGGAAGAAACAATATAAATTTCGTAGAGGGATACTCCATAAACATTTATATACAGTATGGCTCCGATCAGATGGTAAGTTTCGGCATTTGAACATTATTCACAGGGATCTATGTGAGCTACTGTGGCCACCTTAAACTATTGATGGGCATAAAAAAATTAAGTTTGTAGAGGACAATCTAAGGAATATTGCTGGTAAGTTTTTTATTGGTTTACCGCTTTTAGGGGAAAAGGTTTTTTCTAAACATTTTCCTTCAAGGTTTTATGTTTAATAAAGTGATGAGGTCTGCAGGTATCTCGCATTCCCGATTGAAAAAAACAACACACTCTTTGTATAAGATTATTTTATAAATATTAACATGTACTACAGTACATTACTGCGTTAATCAGATTTTTATTGGGTTCGAGTTACTCTCTTTCTGTGTTTGTGTTTTTTTTTGTTTTTTGTTTTGTGTTGCGCTGTATTTGTTTGTCTTTATCCGGATTTGTAATTGTTTCTTGAATTTTCACTCTTGTTGTCCGGTCAATTTTCATGACTATTTTTCAATTTAACAAAACAGGCATTTGAAGGTTTTCTTACGTAGGGTCCCACGTGAAGCAAAGTCCTACGGTGGGGGCTAGTTTATATTACCTAGTAAAAAGTTATTTCTTAATTTTTTAAATGAATAAATGAGCTCTACATTTTTTGGTTTTTATTAAATACAGCGACATTTCCCCCGTAAAATCTTGATATTTTATTAGTAAATAAGTAAAAAAAATTCCATCAAAAATTTCTTGTCTATTGAAACGGGGAATTTGTATGACAATAATGGCGATTCGTAGTTCAATGCAACATTTATATCTTTACTGCGTCGCTTATCTTTTTAAAGACAGTACTTGTTTTAAATCTATACAGACATTTACAAAGCAATAAGTAACGGAAAACTCACACAAACAAAAGACAGGTGAGCATGCACATAATTAAAAAAAACAAACACACAAGAAATAAATACAATCCATTATAAATTAGGGGAGATATCATATATTCCAGGAAAGGAGACATACCGACATTGGCACACGACTTACTTGTAACTTATGGTCCAACATCCGTGATGTAACTAAGAAGAGGAGACCGGAAAGTTATCAAAGAGTAATCAGGTACATGTAATTGCGACCATCTATGACATCTATGTGACAGATACATAAATAACTATAATAAGAAAGTGACATGATTATATTCGCCACCATCTGTGTGACAGTTACTTAAATAACTATAATTTAAAATTGGCTAGATGTATATGTGTGTTACATTTACCATATGCTTTTAATTCATGAAAAATCATAGCGATGTGTAATGTAATGTTATTTCGTATAATTAGCAGGGGATTCATATTTAACAATAACAACAAAAATAAATGAAAATATATATGTATTTATCAACAAAACAAATGAACCATCATAACAGCAGGACGGACTTGTTTGAAGAACCTGAAAGTAAAAATTTTGACAATATATATATATATATATATATATAAAAGGTCTATCGCATGGCAATATTGTAAAACAAATTATAGTCTATTATATATCAATTACTTTTCAGATATCCTTAACAGTTGAAAATTAATAGATATCAATATGTTTCTAGTAAATACATTAAAACAGCATATTTTTATGTACAACGTTTCAAATAAAACTTGAATTACACAAACAGATAAATTACCATTTTCTGAATTGTCTATTTGCCAAATCCATTTCCAAATCCACTACCAATAAATCCATTTCTGAATCCACCACCGCCAATAAACCCATTTCCAATTCCACTACCACTAATAAATCCTTTCCGAATCCACCACCACCAAAAAATCCTTTTCCGAATACGCCACCGCCAATAGATAATCCAGCTCCATCACCGCCACCTCCTCCACCACCACCTCATAGAAATCCACCTCAACCACCACCGCCTCCTCCGCCCCCTCCTAGGAATGCACCACTACCTCCACCACCACCTCCTCCACCGCCTCCTCCTCCACCTCCGCCACCACCTCCACCATTAGCTTCAACATTGTCAAAGACTGTTGCCGCTACTACGACCAGAACCAAACCACACAAAAAGGACTTCATTATTTCTGTAAAATAAAACTAATTCATGGATGTCCATTATCGTTATATATAAAACCGTAGTGTCAACGCTAATAATTGCAGTACTAAATAACTTACAAATATAAATACCTTAAATTTCAAATGTAAATCGGGAAATGATAGACAGAATAAGAACTATATTTAACGTGCATATCACTATCCTTAATTTGTATCTAACCAAATTCTTGCCTTATATTAGGTTTATATATGTTTAAAATGACCCGAAATTTCTTAACAAGGAAGAGAAAACAAAAGAAAAGGATGTGTAGTGGTCATCTATCAAGGTTAATGTTGACAAATTACTGGTAAAGATCATTAATCTGCTCAAATGATGTTAGTAGATATGTACGTGGATCAAAGCTCAAACATAAGCGGTCGAGAAGTTTGCGCCTGCTTACCTGTTGTCTTATTAAAAAAAACACATAATATCCGATATATTATAAAAAGGGTTAGTTAAATTTAACAATGCATTATTTATACAAAATATATTTGTAGAAACGATTAAATTCGTACATTATATAAAACACATTTTTGCTAGATATCTTTATCATCAGTCAGATCCACCCGACGAAGGCCTACATATTGCTCATATATAAATGTCTGATTTCATTTGGAGATGGAATTTTAATAACTACCATAGAAATTCCAAAGGTACCAGATCAACTTTGGTGAAACAAATCTTTGTTTGAAAAGCATATTGTCAACAGAAGCGTCCGGTCAAAATAACTAGGAATACCAATCACAAGTACTAGCCAAGCGTTTATGTTGTGAATGTAGAACTGATGCAGTACTATTCTTAATGAATAGAAGTTGACAATATGTAGTTTAGTAAAAATACATGTCGACGACGAACAAACATCACTGTGGACTGACTTTTGCGGATTGCATGGTTACTAATTATAAAAGTAGAACAAAAAATTCGAACAGTTAGGTTACGTTTCGAAATCATCCGTCAGTTTAAAATTTTTTTACCAATGGATTAAATTTCTTTTATCAGTATTTGAAATAGATGTTATTCTTATTTTTTATTTGTTCATATTCGGTGGCCAACCATCAATGATGTTAGTATAGGATTAAACACCGTTTTCAATGGATTTATCGGTATATCAACAAGACCAACTCACTCACAAACAAATAAAAGTCCGAAGGACTTTTATGATTATTTGTGAGTGAGTTGGTCTTGTTGATATACCGATAAATCCATTGAAAACGGTGTTTAATCCTTATAATTCTTTAAAATTGCATTAAGAAATTAATTTATCTAACGTGTTTCTCAACTTCATATTTCTTGTGTATTTGGTAGCGGGATTGACTGAACGTATGAATATTTTGTTTATTTTTAAACGTACGATTATTTCCATAAACCATTTTCTGATTTTAATAAACACAATTTTTAGTTTAACATCAATCTGTAACCTTATTTGCTGTATCGAACACAAGGAAAGTTTTAAATTTAACAAATCATTAATGATAATTCATCAAACAAATAATTTGTAAGTTGATCGTTACTTTCGATATTGAAAGTCGCCATCTTTGTTTACATTGGTTACGCTAAAAATAGTTCGGTCAACGTCGTTTATCCTAAAATAAATGGAGTCAACTTCATTTATTAAAAAATAAATTTCGTTAAAAACCTCAACCGGAAGTAATCTAGACCAATCAAATAAACGTATTTCTAAATATGCAAATCATATTAGAATTATTTGCGAATACAGACAAAACTACGGTTATTGGTACTTTGATAGAAATGAATATTATTAAAAAAATCAGTCTTTCTCCTTAGTCAGTACAGTCTAGTGTCCTATATCGACCTCAGACTACGTCTTTGGTGATCTACATCTCTACCAATTGTTTTAAAACACCAGTCTGCTAAAATAATAATTGAGAAATGCAAAAAGAGATGCTTTTCAGAGTACACTATAGTTGATTGTTCGAACGCAGAATTTTTTACTATTTTTGTCCAATCGGAATGTAAGCTTGTCTTCAATAACAGTACGTTACCTTGGGTAAGCGTCTTTTAGTTCAAAGGTCACAATTCGAAAATATACCGACTGCGTCGGAAAAATAAAAGACTTTGTCCAACCGATCAAAGTCAGTTTAAACTGATACAAGCCAGTTTAAACTTTAATAATTAATTTATTACCTACCTAACATTGAACCTAAAGACAATTATAAAAGACTTGGTCATAATGATCAAAGTCAACATGGACTGGTACACGCCAGTCCATGTTTTAACCTTTAACACATCGCGGTTTACAATATATAAACAAGACAAGAAAATAAAAATCAAAAATACAAATACAATTAAAATAAAACACAATACATTATTAAAACACCAAAAATCTGAAAAAGAATCAACATTATGTACTATAGGATTAAACACCGTTTTCAATGGATTTATCGGTATATCAACAAGACCAACTCACTCACAAACTAATAAAAGTCCGAAGGACTTTTATGATATGTTTGTGAGTGAGTTGGTCTTGTTGATATACCGATTAATCCATTGAAAACGGTGTTTAATCCTTATAATTCTTTAATTGCATTAAGAAATTAATTTATCTAACGTGTTTCTCAACTTCATATTTCTTGTGTATTTGGTAGCGGGATTGACTGCGAACGTATGAATATTTTTTTTACGTACGATTATTTCCATAAACCATTTTCTGATTTTAATAAACACAATTAAGTTTTACATCAATCTATAACTTTGTTTTCTGTATCGAACACAAGGAAAGTTTTAAATTTAACAAATCATTAATGATAATTCATCAAACAAATAATCGCCTGAATATAGCTGAAATATTGCTGCTCGGGCGTTAAACACCATTAATCAATCAATCAATCAATCAATCAAACAAATAATTTGTAAGTTGATCGCTACTTTCGATATTGAAAGCCGCCATCTTTGTTTACATTGGTTACGCTAAAAATAGTTCAGTCAACGTCGTTTATCCTAAAATAAATGGAGTCAACTTCATTTATCAAAAAATATATTTCGTTAAAAACCTCAACCGGAAGTAATCTAGACCAATCAAATAAACGTATTTCTAAATAATTATGCAAATCATATTAGAATTATAAACCTATAATAGGCAAACTCAATTGCCAGCCGGGCGCGAATACGCGACCTGAACTCCTGTAGTGCGTCTGTTTGTCCACCGCCAGTCTTCAGGTGTTGCAATGTGACGTAGGTGGCCATCTTTGCTTGTGTGGCAATCCATTGATACAGTCGTCTTGGGATTCTGTACCGCTTGCTCCATCGTTGCGTGTTGGTACATTCTCCCAACACGACTGTTCCATTCTTCGTTATCATTGGCTGTCTGGTAGTCTCTGGACAGCCGACCCTGGATGACGTGTGGTCGGCTGGTACTGGAATCTCTGGACAGCTGATCCGAGATGACGGTGGATCAGCTGGAGTCGACCTCCTAACTGGACAGCTGTCTAATGATGGTGTGTAGACAGCCTCAGGAGATCGATTTGCACTGACCAGTGGTGACGTTTCGTCAGTGCTTGTGAAGGTCGAAGGTCCAAAAATAAAAGATTGAATCGAACCTTCATCATTACGGCTTAATTTTGTTACAATACTGTAAAAATAATTTAATAATTGTTTGATTCTCGGACAAGAAACGAAAATATGATATATATATCTTCTTGTACACCACAAGAAGGACAAACATCAGATGACTGATAACCAGCTTTATAATAAAATTTGGCAGTTGAAACAGCACCATGAAGTATTCTCCAGTTGAGGTCACCTTCATTCATGCTATGAGGATATTCATAAACATGACTAAATATGACATTAGTGGAGACATTTGAATGTAACATATTATTCTAGGGGGACAGCAACTTTTTAGCACGGGAACTAATAAAATTTTGAACAACAGATAATAAATAAATCATTTTCTTAGGACATTTATCAAGAACAACGCTCTTACTTGATTCAGGAGCATTGTCAATATCTAATTTAAAAATATATTGGTGAACAACACCAATATCAACATCATTATTTAAAAAACGGTCAATCAATATACTCCACTGCGGAGGAAAAGACAGCCATAGTAAATCCAGATGTTGTTGGATACAGCGTTCAGAACGATGCTTTATATGCCAACAAGATCTGCTGCAGTAAAAGATCTTTAACTTTGGTCATACAGGCAATTACAAAATTTTCAAAATAAAAAGGTTCATCAGTTTTGGGGTTAATTAATGAAGGATTAAAGAACAAAGGTTCTTCTAAAATGTCGGCCGCTGAGGTATCATCTATTTTAATTCTAGACGATTCAAAATTCTTCCAGGCTTTAATTAAATCTTGATAAAAGCTTTGAATGTTAGTGTATTGAAAATCCCCATCAAGTAATAACAACTGAACATCATAATTCAAATTAGAAACAGTAGAAAAAAAATATTTACAAAAATAGTAACAAGGATGAACATCTTCACCATTCATTAATGTCAAAAATCTGTACATAAATTGAATTCGAAAATCACGAATTCTAGATAGGATATGAACTAGACCCTGTCCTCCAGTACATACAGGAAGATATAACATTTCTTTCGAAACCCAATGTTTTCCTTGCCATAGAAAATCTACAAATTTGTTTTGAATGGCACTAATAATCTCATCAGGCACGGCCACTGAATTTAATCGATGCCACAATTTTGACGCGGAAAGTAAATTGATAACAAGAGTTCGTCCTCTGAGTGACAAGAAGAAGAAGAAGAAGAAGAAGAAGAAGAAGAAGAAGGTTCTGCTCTATAACAGTTTCTGCTCTGATAATAATAGTTCATGTAAGACTGTTTATAACAATTCTGTTTATAATAATATTACATGTACTATAGTTTATATAAACATATAAAAAAGTTTGTGACAAAGACACATACATAAAATTAACATGAATAATGAATATTTGATATGAAAGTAAATAAACAAATATTCAGTTATGAGACCTCTGTCCTCAGTTCTAATGACTGTTTAAAAAAGAAGCCAAACATTCTTATATGTTTATGGCTTGTTGGGTTAATCAAAAAGACCGTTTTATCTTCATCTGATTCTATATCGAATCTCTGATTCGTTTATTCATATTACATTTTAAAATAAAGAGAAATTCGTATTCCAGAATATTACAAGTTTTACTTAATCTTGCATTACGAGAAATCTGCTCTCAGTTCTAATGACTATATAAAAAAGAAGCCACGCTTTCTTATATGTTTATGATTTGTTTGTTAAGCAAATAGACCATTTTATCTTCATCGAATTTAATGTCGAAGTCTGAATCTTCTATTTTTAAATAATTAAATAGAGTATCTCTGATTCGTTTATTTTTATTACATTTTAAAATAAAGTGACATTCGTCTTCCAGGATATTACAATGTTTACATAATCTTTCATTACGGGGAATCTTAAAATATCTTCCCTTTTCTATTTTTACATTATGGTCAATTATACAAAGTTTAGTGAAGATGTTTTTAAATAAAACAATGGTTCTGTTTATATGTAGAATCTGCTAAGAAAAAACAGAAGACTTAAAAGACATATGTGTACCATTTTTAACAGCATTCTTTTAAACTGGAATTTAATGAACTTGAAATCGGTCAGATAGATATGTACAAACGGGGGATTGGTGTTAAACTATTGATTTCGCATGTGTTTTTAGCACTACAGTGTATTTATTGAGTATACTTTATTGATGATTTTACTATGTATACATACGTGAGAGAACGAATTTGTCGAGTGCCGACTTTATAAATGGCAAAGGCCAAATCTTTTCCGAGAAGAATTTCATACAAGGAATCCGTGTCCTTGTTTGAACTTCCACATAATGTTCTAGGTCAAAATGTTCAATAATCAGTTCGAAAAAAGTGTCTCTATGGTCATTAAACGGCATTCGCAAGAATCGCTATATTATGTCTGTAGATTACGAATTGCAGAGAAAACTGTCCTGCACTTCGAGATCCGTAATAATCGTTATCAGTTTTGCAATGAAATAAGACGTGCAAAGATCTGAGGCGGTCTTGGGATATTTTCATACGTTGGCGATTCGGATCGTATTGTAAATTTTGTATAGAAAGTCTATTGAAATGTCCACGTGTGGTTCTTTTGTCGTATTGAATACTATGTCTGGAGTTTACAACATTGTTTTTTTTTAATCACAATTTTTTACAGCTATTGTGTGCATTGTTTACTTTAAAATTAATAGAGGGCTCAAAAGTTGCATCAACCAGTAATAAAGTTTACGTGAAGACATTTTCGTAAATTAGCAAATTGATAGGTACATGTTTTATACTACAAGAAAAATAAGGCGTTTCTTGAATGTATTCTTCCGATAAAACGTATATTTACATTACCTGCAATGATTTTACTATATTTAACGGAACTCAAATGTTGTAATCTGAATCCGGACCGCAAAGACCATAAAAGCATACCGGTTAAAGGTTTTACTCTTAAATTGTTAGCGTGTCTTTTTAAACAACTGCTGTATGATAAGGTTAAAGTCGTTTGATGAAATTGTACATTTGAACATAATTTGTTATATTCAAACAACGTTAATAAATTCTTCGCTGGATTATCTTTTGTGTGGTTTAAATAAACTGATGTACATTCATTTATATATATCGTTGTGACATAGTGCCTTTACATCATGAAGTATAGTTATACCATCGAGTTTTGTGTTTAACAGCAAATAGGAAACGTTATATTATGGAACGCCATAGCTGTCTTCTGTGGTGGAAAATGTAATATTTTCAGTAGTCTTAACTTTATATTCAGTACTTCTTTCTTCATATTGAGTGGATTTTACATTATGTTTAGTAGATATTTCATTATGTTCAGTAGTTTTTTCATTATGTTCAGTAGATAAACCATTATGTTCAGTAGATACACCATTATGTTCAGTAGATATTTCATTATGTTCAGTAGATATTTCATTATGTTCTGTAGATATTTCATTATGTTCAGTAGACATTTCATTATGTTCAGTAGATATTTCATTATCTTCAGTAGAAATTTCATAGTGTTCAGTAGATACACCATTCATTTTGTTCAGTACATATTTCATTATGTTCGGTAGAATTTTCATTATCTTCAGTAGATACAACATTATGTTGAGTAGAAATTTTATTATATTCCGTAGATGTACACCTTTATGTTCAGTAGAAATTGTATTATATTCAGTAGATACACCATTTATTTTGTTCTGTAGATTTAACATTATATGCAGTAGTTAAACCATTATGTGCAGTAGATTTTTCTTTATGTGCTTGTTCATTATATGATGGCGGTCAATCTTTCCGAATTGTGCCGAACACAAACGAATCCGGATATATTTATTAGATTTTTTCCCTTTTCACCGATGAAAAATGTCGTCTGCTAGTAGTATCAAACATGCTCTCGAACAACTTGATCTATTTAATATTTTTCGTGGACGAAAAAATTGAAGATGAGATGTTCCACCATCTTAATGATTCTGATTTAATAAGGT